>CM051375.1:11717463-11999945 GCA_028015245.1 Cardamine occulta
TATCATCTTGAAAATGGTCAAATATTTGTCAATGAAAGCATTGATTCTTCTTATTCACATCAATTGGTGTTGTTTTGGCCTCCATATGTGTCTTCTTGCTACAACTCCAAAATTTACCATTAGAAACTCCTATGATATTCATATAACTAACAGACTTGGGAGATAAGCTATATTGCTTGTTTTTTACTTTGACTTGCGTCTCCACCTTGATAGCATGCTTTAACTACTTTGACACCTAAACACTTCTATTCACTCTCATTTCTATCTTGAAAGGTCATCATTACATTTTTAAGACAATCATCTTAAAAATGGTCAAATATTTGTTAGTGAAGGCATTGATTCTTCATATTCACATCAATAGGGGTTGTGTTAGCCTCCATAGGTGTCTCTTTGCTACAACTCACAAATTTACCATTAGAAACTCCGATGATATCAAAGACCTACAAAACTGTGGGATAAGCTATAATGCTTGTTTCTTACTGCGTCTTGCATCTCCATCTTACTAGCATTCTTCAACTACTATGACACTTCAACCTTTCTATTTACTCTCATTTCTATCTTGAAAGGTCATAACGCTGTTTTTGGGACTCTCACCTTGAAAATGGTTAAATATTTGTCCATGAAAGCATTGATTCTTCGTATTCATATTAATAGGTGTTGTTTTAGCCTTCATATGTCTCTTCTTGCTATAACTCCCAAATTCACCGTTATGAGATTCAAAGAACTAATAGAACTATGGGATAAGCTATAATTCTTGTTTCGTACTTTGTCTTGCGTCTCCAACTTGGTAGCATACTTCAACTACTCTGACACTTCAACCTTTCTATTCACTGCCATTTCTATCTTGAAGGTTCATAACTCCGTTTTTGGGACTCTTACCTTGAAAATGGTTAAATATTTGTCCACGAAAGCATTGATTCTTCATATTCACATTAATAGTTATTGTTTTAGCCTTCATATGTTTCTTCTTGCTATAAGTCCCAAATTCACCATTAGAAACTTCTATGAGATTCAAAAAAGAAACAGAACTGTGGGATAAGCTATAATTCTTGTTTCTTACTTTGACTTGCATCTCCAACTTGGTGGCATACTTCAACTACTCTGACACTTCAACCTTTCTATTCACTGCCATTTCTATGTTGAAGGTTCATAACTCCGTTTATGGGACTATCATCTTGAAAATGGTTAAATCTTTGTCCATTGAAGCATTGATTCTTTATATTCACATAAATATGTGTTTTTTTAGCCTCCATATGTTTCTTCTTGGTACAACTCCCAAATTCACTATTTGAAACTCCTATGACATTCAAAGACCTAACAGAACTATGGGATAAGTTACAATGCTTGTTTCTTACTATGTCTTGCGTCTCCATCTTAATAGCATGCTTACACTACTATGACACTTCAACCTTTCCATTCACTCTTATTTCTATCTTGAAGGGTCATAACGCCGTTTTTGGGACTATCATCTTGAAAATGGTTAACTTTTTGTCCATGAAATCATTAATTCTTCATATTCACATTCATAGGTGTTGTTTTAACCTTCATATGTTTCCTCTAGCTAGAACTCCCAAATTCACCATTAGAAACTCCTATGAGATTCAAAGTAGAAACAAAACTGTGGGATAATCTATAATTCTTCTTTCTTACTTTGTTTTGCGTCTCCAACTTGGTAGCATACTTCAACTACTCTGACACTTCAACCTTTCTATTCACTGCCATTTCTATCTTGAAGGGTCATAACTCCGTTTTTGGGACTATCATCTTGAAAATGGTTAAATCTTTGTCCATGAAAGCATTGATTCTTTATATTAACATCAATATGTGTTGTTTTTAGCCTCCTTATGTTTCTTCATGCTACAACTCCCAAATTCACTATTAGAGACTCCTATGACATAAAAAGACCTAACAAAACTGTGGGATAAACTACAATTCTTGTTTCTTACTGTGTCTTGCGTCTCCATCTTAGTAGCATGCTTCAATTACTATGACACTTCAACCTTTCTATTCACTCTCATTTCTATCTTGAAGGGTCATAACGCCGTTTTTGGGACTATCATCTTGCGCAAAGGTTTCTGTGTAATCCACTCCATGCTTCTGTGTGTAACCCTTGGCCACTAACCTCGCTTTGTATCTCTCTATTTCCCCGGTGCTGGTATATTTGATGGTATAAATCCACCTACAGCCACCAGCTTCTTCTTGTTGGGCTTGTCAGTCTCATCCCATGTATCATTCTTAACCATAAATGATATCTCTTCCTGCATAGCTTGAACCCAAACATCGTACAAACAAGCCTCTTCATAGCTTTTCGAAATTCTATGTTGGTCAATCTTGGAGAGAAAAACTTGGTGTTCTTGTGGAAACTGGTCCATGGTGCAATGATTCTGAAATGGATGGGCTACCGCCTTATTATTGTAATATACCCTTGTATTCTTCCAATTTTCAGAGGGAATCTCATCCTTGTACTTCTTCTCAATGGAGGTACAATTTCTTCTTCAGGATCTGATTCTTCAGATTCCTCTACCGCATCAGTTTCCACTGACTCTGGATCAGTATCAACATTCAGTGATTCCTCATCTCTAACATTACCCTCTGGTTCACCCACTGTTTCCACTTCAGTAGAACCATTGCTTCCACTATCTTCTTCCACAACATCATTATGATCAATATGTTCACTTACATTACCACCACCTGGAGCTAAAACTTGAAGAATAACTCTTAATGTCGATGCATTTTCCACAGATGAGGTTAAATCTGTTAAGCTATCCCAACTCTTTGTACCAAAATAGCCCTTATCTTCAACAAATTTGACCTCTCTTGATACATGCACCGGCTTGGTGGTTGAATGGTAACACTTGTACCCTTTTTGCGTAGAGGAATACCCGATAAACATACACTTGATGCTATTTGACTCTAACTTGTGCCTCTGAGTTTCTGGAACAAAGACATAGCAAACACACCCAAAGACACGAAGATGATCAATGGAAGGTTTAACTTTGTTTAATACCTCAAATGGAGACATGTTTCCAAGATGAGCTGTTTGTAGCCGATTTATTACGTAACAGGCTGTCATCATAGCATCACCCCAATACTGCTTAGGCACACTTCGCTCAAACAACATTACCCTGAAAATCTCCATTAAATGCCTGTTCTTGCGTTCAACCACTCCATTTTGTTGTGGAGTGTATGCACAAGAAGTTTGTTGCACGATTCCCTGTTTCTCCAAAAACTTTTAAAAATCATTACTCATGTATTCTCCTCCATTATCACTCCTCAAAATTATGATCTTAACCCCAAACTAAGTAATGACATAGTTGTAGAAATTGGAGAAAGCCTCGAGAACCTGGCTCTTAGAATTCATAAGTGTAACCCATGTGTATTTAGACTTCTCATCGATAAGGACTAAAAACAACCAAGCAATCAGGATCCTTAGCTTTTTGAACAGATAACATATTGTTAGAAAAATCTGGCAAGTATAGAGCTTTCAACTTCTTTTTAAATAACTCTAAATTCCCAATTCCTCTAATCTCAACATCCTGTCCATTAGCAATTGTAACCTTTCAACCATGTGGGTCAATGTTGGACAATAATTCCCTATCACTAATCATGTGATGGGAAGCATCTGAATCAACTATAACCTCTTTGTGAGTTCTAGAGGCAAAGAATCCCTTACCAGAATCTGCAAGCTTGATGAGAGCATCCAAGTCTGACCTTCTTACCACATCATCTAAGGTAGCAACTCCAGCCACTCCCCTTGATGTCTGACCCGCCACCTTGAAGTTCTTGGGCCTTAGATGCGGATAGAAAGTCCAACATTTATCCTTGGTGTGTCCTTTCATCTTACAATGATAACACACATGGTTCTTCCTGTCAGCTATCAATCCGACTTCCTTTCCTTTGCTTACATGAGCAACTTCACTTGTCCCTCTAAAGAGACCCTTGGAGCCTTCCTCCTTCCGAATCATCGTAGACACTTGGTTGAGAGTAGGCAACTTCTCAAACCTCAGAATGTGTTGAACTAGTCCAAAGTAGGACTCATCAAGAGTGAGAAGCAAACCAAACACTTGATCTTGCTCTCTCCTCTCCACCATCTCTTGATATCAATAGTGGGAGCCCTAAGCACATCAAGCTCTGCCCATAACCCCTTAAACTCATCAAAGAGATCCTTGAAATCCTTTCCTTCTTGATCTCATAAATCCTACTAAGATTGGATTCATTTCTATACACTCCCAAGAGTGTATCCCACAACTCTTTAGCCGTGTCTATATAAGAATAAGATGCTAGGATACTTGGCTCTAAGGAGCTCTGAAGAACAGCCAATACCAACTGATCTTCTTGGATCTACTTGGAATCCTCTTTGCTTGAGCTTATTTGGGCTGGAGACTCTAGCTCTCCCTCTTTAGCTTTGCTAAGCGAGCTCCCCTCGAGGTTTTGACTTCACTTGGCTCTGGCTCGCATCTCCTCAGGTGTCAGACAGTGGATCCATACTCCACGGCTCCTGAGTGCTGTCTTTGTGGTTCTGGACCACAAGAGATAGTTGTTCCCTTTAAGAACAATAGGTAAGGTAAAGAACTTGAGATTATCCATAACCAGAGCTTGATACAATGAAAGCTTGAGAAAAACAAGGTCTTTAGGAGCTTATTGCTCTGATACCATGTAGAAAAACTCAGATCTGAAGTTTGAATCTAAGAAGAAGATGGAGCAGTTCAAGAGAGAGAGAGAGATGTAGAGAATTTTTTTTTTCTCTTCTTCAATTATTTTCGTGGTATCAGTTATACACATATATCAACAAGTAATAAGCCAAATATGTGGCTAAAAATAAATAAACATGTGCTAAAAATCACAGCCACAAAATCAGAAGTCACCAAGTTTGACAAGTCAAACTGACTTTTCTTCAGCTCAGACCAGATTGGTCTTGTTTCTCTTACTCACGTTGAATCTTCATTTCAACATTTTAACTCTGAATCAGCATGTCAACAATCCCACAATTCTGTTAGGTCTTTCAATGTCATAGGAGTTTATAATGGTGAATTTGGTAGTTGTAGCAACAACAACCATATGGAGGCTAAAACAAAACATATGTATGTGAATATGAAGAATCAATGCTTTCATTGACCAAGATTTGACCATTTCCAAGATAATAGTCCCAAAAACAATGTTATAACCCTTCACGATAGAAATGAGAGTGAATAGAAAGGTTGAAGTGTCAAAGTAGTTGAAGTATGCTACCAAGGTGGAGATGCAAAACAATGTAAGAAACAAGCATTATAGCTTATCTGACAGTTCTATTAGGTCTTTGAATGTCATAGGAGTTTCTAATGGTAAATTTTGGACTTGTAGCAAGGAGACACCTATGCAGCTGAAGCATGTTACGAAGGTGTCAAAGTAGCTGAAGCATGCTACCAGGGTGAAAAACAAGTCAAAGTAAGACTCAAGCATTATAGCTTATTCCACTGTTATGTTTGTTCTTTGAATCTCATAGGAGTTTGTAATGGTGAATTTGGGAGTTACAGCAAGAAGAGACATATGAATGCTAAAACAACACCTATTGATGTGAATCTGAAGAATCAATACTTTCATGAACAAATATTTAACCATTTTCAACACGATAGTCCAAAAAACGTAGTTATTACCCTTCAAGATAGAAATGAGAGCGAATAGAAAGGTTGAACTGTCAAAGTAGTTGAAGCATGCTACTAAGGTGGACACGCAAGAAAAAGTAAAAAACAAGTATTATAGATTATCTCACATTTCTGTTAGGTTTTTGAATGTCATAGAAGTTTCTAATGGTGAATTTGGGAGTTGTAGTAAGATGAAACATATAGAGTCTAAAACAACACATATGGATGTGAATATGAGGAATCAATGCTTTCGTGGACAAAGATTTAACCATTTTCAAGATGATAGTCCCAAAAACGACGTTATAACTCTTCAAGATATAAATGAGAATGATTAGAAAGGTAGAAGTATCAAAGTAGTTGAAGTATGCTACCAAGGTGGAGATGCTAGATAAAGTAAGAAACAAGCATTATAACTTATCCTACAGTTCTGTTAGGTATTTGAATCTCTTAGGAGTTTCTAATGGTAAATTTGCGAGTTCTAGCAAAGAGACACCTATGGAGGCTGACACAACACCTAATAATGTGAATCTGAAGAATCAATGCTTTCACTAACAAAGATATGACCATTTTCAAGATAATTGTTCCAAAAACGTATTTATGACCCTTCAAGATATAAATGAGAGTGAATAGAAGTGTTTAGGTGTCAAAGTAGTTGAAGCTTGCTACCAAGGTGGAGACGCAAGTCAAAGTAAAAAACAAGCATTATAGCTTATCCCATAGTTCTTTTAGGTCTTTGAATCTCATAGGAGTTTCTAATGTATATTTGGGAGTTGTAGCAAGGAGACACCTATACAGACTAACACAACACCTATTGATGTAAATATGAACAATCCATGTTTTTACTAACAAAGATTTCAGCATTTCCAAGATGATTGTGCCAAAAAGGTAGTTATAACCCCTTCAAGATAGAAATGAGAGGGAATATAAGTGTTTAGGTGTCAAAGCATTTGAAGCATGATACCAAGGTGGAGAAGCAAGTCAAAGTAAGAAAGAAGCATTATAGCTTATCCTAGAGTTATGTTAGTTCTTGGAATGTCATAAGAGTTTCTAATGGTGAATTTCAGAGTTATAGCAAGAAGACTGATATGGAGGCCGAATTAACACCTATTGATGAGAATATGAAGAATCAATGCTTTCATTGACAAAGATTTAACCATTTTCAAGACAATAGTCCCAAAAACGTAGTTATGACCCTTCTAAATAGAAATGAAAGTGAATAGAAAAGTTGAAGTGTCAAAGTAGTTGAAGAATGCTACTAAGGTGGAGACGCAAGACAAAGTAAGAAACAAGCATTATAGTTTATCCCACAGTTCTATTAGGTATTTCAATGTCATAGGAGTTTCTAATGGTGAATTTGGGAGTTATGGCAAGAAGAAACATATGGAGGCTAAAACAACCTATATGGATGTGAATATGAAGAATCAATTCTTTCATGGACAAAGATTTAAGCATTTTCAAGATGATAGTCCCAAAAACGACGTTCTGACCCTTCAAGATAGAAATGAGAGTGAATAGAAAGGTGGAAGTATCAAAGTAGTTTAAGTATGCTACCAAGGCGGAGACGCAAGACAAAGTAAGAAACAAGTATTATAGCTTATCCCACAGTTCTGTTAGGTCTTTTGAATCTCTTAGGAGTTTCTTATGGTAAATTTGCGAGTTGTAGCAAAGAGACACCAATGGAGGATGAGACAAAACCTATTAATGTGAATCTGAAGAATCAATGCTTTCACTAACAAAGATTTGACCATTTTCAAGATTATTGTTCCAAAAACGTAGTTATGACCCTTAAAGATAAAAATGAGAGTTAATAGATGTATTTAGGTGTCAAAGTAGTTAAAGCATGCTAGCAAGGTGGAGACGCAAGTCAAAGTAAGAAACAAGCAATATAGGTTATCCTACAGGTCTTTTTGGTCTTTGCATATCATAGGACTTTTAAATGGTGAATTTGGGAGTTGTAGCAACGAGACACCTATGGAGGCTGACAAAACACCTATTAATGTGAATATCAAGAATCAATGCTTTCACTAACAAAGATTTGACCATTTTAAAGATGATTGTTCCAAAAACGTAGTTGTGACCCTTCAAGATAGAAATGAGAGTGAATAGAAGTGTTTAGGTGTCAAAGTAGCTGAAACATGCTACCTAGGTGGAGACGCAAGTCAAAGTAAGAAAGAAGCAATATAGCTTATCCCACAGTTCTTTTAGGTCTTTGAACTCATAGGAGTTTCTAATGGTAAATTTTGGAGTTGTAACAAGGACACCTATGCAGGCTGACACAAAAAGTATTGATGTGAATATGAAGAATCAATGTTTTCACTAACAAAGATTTGACAATTTCCAAGATGATTGTCCCAAAAACGTAGTTATGACCTTTCAAGATTGAAATGAGAGTGAATAGAAGTGTTTAGGTGTCAAAGTAGCTGAAGCATGCTACCAAGGTGGAGAAACTAGTTAAAGTAAGAAACAAGCATTATAACTTCTTCCAATGTTATGTTTGTTCTTTGAATCACATAGGAGTTTGTAATGGTGAATTTAAGAGTTATAGCAAGAAGAAATATATGGAGGCTAAAACAACACCTATTGATGTGAATCTGAAGAATCCATACTTTCATGAACAAATATTAAACCATTTTCAAGATGATAGTCCCAAAAAAAGTAGTTATGACCCTTTAAGATAGAAATGAGAGTGAATAGAGAGGTTGAACTGTCAAAGTAGTTAAAGCATGGTACTAAGGTAGGGACGCAAGACAAAGTAAGAAACAAGCTTTATAGCTTAGCGTACGTTTCTCTTAGGTCTTTGAATCTCATAGGACTTTTTAATGGTGAATTTAAGAGTTGTAGCAAGGAGACACCTATGCAGGCTGAGACAACACCTATTAATGTTAATATCAAGAATCAATGGTTTCAATGACAAATATTTGACTATTTTCAAGATGATAGTCCCAAAAAAGTAGTTATGACCCTTCAAGATAGAAATGAGAGTGAATAGAAGTGTTTAGTGTCAAAGTAGTTGAAGCATGCTACCAAAGTGGAGACACAAGTCAAAGTAAGAAACAAGCATTATAGCTTATCCCACAGTTATGTTAGTTCTTGGAATCTCATAGGAGTTTCTAATGGTGAATTTCAGAGTTATAGCAACAAGAAATATATGGAGGCTAAAACTACACATATTGATGTGAATATCAAGAATCAATGCTTTGATGGACAAAGATTTGACCATTTTCAAGATAATGGTCCCAAAAACGGTGTTATGACCCCTCAAGATTGAAATGAGAGTGAATAGAAAGGTTGAAGTGTCAAAGTAGTTGAAGTATGCTACCAAGATAAAGTCGCAAGACAAAGTAAGAAACAAGCATTATAGCTTATCCCACAGTTCTTTTAGGTCTTTGAATCTCATAGGAGTTTCTAATAATAAATTTTGGAGTTAGTAGCAAGGAGACACCTATGGCGGGCCACACAGAAAAGTATTGATGAGAATATGAAGAATCAATGACTTCACTAACAAAGATTTGACCATTTCCAAGATGATTGTCCCAAAAACATAGTTATGACCTTTCAAGATAGAAGTGAGAGTGAATAGAAGTGTTTAGGTGTCAAAGTAGGTGAAGTATGCTACCAAGGTGGAAAAATAAGCAAAGTAAGAAACAAGAATTATAGCTTATTCGACAGTTCTGTTAGGTCTTTGAATACCATAGGAGTTTCTAGTGGTAAATTTTGGAGTTGTAGCAAGGAGACACCTATGCAGGCTGACACAAAACGTATTGATGTGGATATGAAGAATCAATGCTTTCTCTAACAAAGATTTGACCATTTCCAAGATGATATTCCTAAAAACGTAGTTATGACCTTTCTAGATAGAAATGAGAGTGAATAGAAGTGTTTAGGTGTCAAAGTAGCTGAAGCATGCTACCAAGGTGGAGAAACTAGTTAAAGTAAGAAACAAGCATTATAACTTCTTCCAATGTTATGTTTGTTCTTTGAATCACATAGGAGTTTGTAATGGTGAATTTAAGAGTTATAGCAAGAAGAAATATATGGAGGCTAAAACAACACCTATTGATGTGAATCTGAAGAATCCATACTTTCATGAACAAATATTAAACCATTTTCAAGATGATAGTCCCAAAAAAGTAGTTATGACCCTTTAAGATAGAAATGAGAGTGAATAGAGAGGTTGAACTGTCAAAGTAGTTAAAGCATGGTACTAAGGTAGGGACGCAAGACAAAGTAAGAAACAAGCTTTATAGCTTAGCGTACGTTTCTCTTAGGTCTTTGAATCTCATAGGACTTTTTAATGGTGAATTTAAGAGTTGTAGCAAGGAGACACCTATGCAGGCTGAGACAACACCTATTAATGTTAATATCAAGAATCAATGGTTTCAATGACAAATATTTGACTATTTTCAAGATGATAGTCCCAAAAAAGTAGTTATGACCCTTCAAGATAGAAATGAGAGTGAATAGAAGTGTTTAGTGTCAAAGTAGTTGAAGCATGCTACCAAAGTGGAGACCTCAAGTCAAAGTAAGAAACAAGCATTATAGCTTATCCCACAGTTATGTTAGTTCTTGGAATCTCATAGGAGTTTCTAATGGTGAATTTCAGAGTTATAGCAACAAGAAATATATGGAGGCTAAAACTACACATATTGATGTGAATATCAAGAATCAATGCTTTGATGGACAAAGATTTGACCATTTTCAAGATAATGGTCCCAAAAACGGTGTTATGACCCCTCAAGATTGAAATGAGAGTGAATAGAAAGGTTGAAGTGTCAAAGTAGTTGAAGTATGCTACCAAGATAAAGTCGCAAGACAAAGTAAGAAACAAGCATTATAGCTTATCCCACAGTTCTTTTAGGTCTTTGAATCTCATAGGAGTTTCTAATAATAAATTTTGGAGTTGTAGCAAGGAGACACCTATGCAGGCCGACACAGAAAGTATTGATGTGAATATGAAGAATCAATGACTTCACTAACAAAGATTTGACCATTTCCAAGATGATTGTCCCAAAAACATAGTTATGACCTTTCAAGATAGAAGTGAGAGTGAATAGAAGTGTTTAGGTGTCAAAGTAGGTGAAGTATGCTACCAAGGTGGAAAAATAAGCAAAGTAAGAAACAAGAATTATAGCTTATTCGACAGTTCTGTTAGGTCTTTGAATACCATAGGAGTTTCTAGTGGTAAATTTTGGAGTTGTAGCAAGGAGACACCTATGCAGGCTGACACAAAACGTATTGATGTGGATATGAAGAATCAATGCTTTCTCTAACAAAGATTTGACCATTTCCAAGATGATATTCCCAAAAACGTAGTTATGACCTTTCTAGATAGAAATGAGAGTGAATAGAAGTGTTTAGGTGTCAAAGTAGCTGAAGCATGCTACCAAGGTGGAGAAACAAGTTAAAGTAAGAAACAAGCATTAGAGATTATTCCTATGTTATGTTTGTTCTTTGAATCTCATAGGTGTTTGTAACGGTGAATTTAGGAGTTATAGCAAGAAGAAACATATGCAGGCTAAAACATCACCTATTGATGTGAATCTGAAGAATCAATACTTTCATGAACAAATATTTAACCATTTTCAAGATGATAGCCCCAAAAACATAGTTATGACCCTTCAAGATAGAAATGAGAGTGAATAGAAAGGTTGAACTTTCAAAGTAGTTGAAACATGCTACTAAGGTGGGGACGCAAAACAAAGTAAGAAACAAGCATTATAACTTATCCTACATTTCTGTTAGGTCTTTGAATGTCATAGGAGTTTCTAATGGTAAATTTGGGAGTTGTAGCAAGAAGAAACATATGGAGGCTAAAACAACCTATATGGATGTGAATATGAAGAATCAATGCTTTCATGGACAAAGATTTTAGTATTTAAGATGATAGTCCCAAAAACAACGTTATGACCCTTCAAGATAGAAATGAGAGTTAATAGAAAGGTTGAAGTATCAAAGTAGTTAAAGTATGCTACCAAGGTGGAGACACAAGACAAAGTAAGAAACAAGCATTATAGCTTATCCCACAGTTCTGTTAGGTCTTTGGAATGTCTTAGGAGTTTCTTATTGTTTATTTGCGAGTTGTAGTAAAGAGACACCAATGGAGGCTGACACAACACCTATTAATGTGAATATGAAGAATCAATGCTTTCACTAACAAAGATTTGACCATTTTCAAGATAATTGTTCCAAAAACGTAGTTATGACCCTTAAAGATGGAAATGAGAGTGAATAGAAGTGTTTAGGTGTCAAAGTAGTTAAAGCATGCTAGCAAGGTGGAGACGCAAGTCACAGTAAGAAACAAGCAATATAGGTTATCCTACAGGTCTTTTAGGTCTTTGAATCTCATAGGACTTTTTAATGGTGAATTTGGGAGTTGTAGCAAGGAGACACCTATGGAAGCTCACAAAACACCTATTAATGTGAATATCAAGAATCAATGCTTTCACTAACAAAGATTTGACCATTTTCAAGATAATTCTTCCAAAAACGTAATTATAACCCTTGAAGATAGAAATGAGAGTGAATAGAAGTGTTTAGGTGTCAAAGTAGTTGAGGCATACTACCAAGGTGGAGACGCAAGTCAAAGTAAGAAACAAGCATTATAGCTTATCCTAGAGTTATGTTAGTTCTTGGAATGTCATAGGAGTTTCTAATGGTGAATTTCAAAGTTATAGCAAGAAGAAACATATGGAGGCTAAAACAACACCTATTGATGTGAATCTAAAGAATCAATGCTTTCATGAACAAATATTTAACGATTTTCGAGAAGATAGTCCCAAAAAAGTAGTTATTGTTAGAATTCAGAGTTTAAGTTTGCTCGAAACGAGATTGAGAGTAGCTGAATGAATAATAATAAGATTGAGAATAAAGAGATTTTATTATCTCTTATGAGATTTTATTATCTCAGTCGTTGTAAAGTGTTACAATGAGTTACATATTTATAGAACTCTTAAACGCAAAAATAACTAGGTGTATCTTGTAGTTCAGAGTCTAATCTATCCGTTGGGAATAGTAATATAGCCGTTGGAGTTCAAAATAGAGCTGTTGGAGATGAAAACAATTTGGGCGTCATTTATGGGCTTCTCTTCTTGGGCCTCTCTTCTTTTATTCCTTGTTGGGTATTTGTTGCTTGATTAATACTTCTCCTCAAACTTAGCCAGAATGAGTGTGGAGACTAAGTTTGATTTTCCAGAAACAAATCCTCACAACTACCTCATTAAAAACCTCACAAGTACAAACCAGTGGGAAAAACTCCTTGTGAGGAAAAGAGTGTAGTGTCTCTGGAAATGGAGAGGCATGATCAAGGATGAGTGAGATCTATTAGTCCAAGCTTGCTGTGAATGTGGTTGCAAATCTTGAGACTTGTAGATTTGGTGAATATGTCAGCGAGCGGATCTTCGCTTCTTGTGTAGCATGGGAGGATTACTCCTTCAATGATCTTCTCTCTAACTTTGTGACAATCCACTTCTATGTGCTTGGTTCGTTCATGGAATACTGAGTTTGTAGCAATGTGAATTGCTGCTTGATTGTCACAATGCATGGTAATGGGACTTGTGCTCTCAATTCCCAGATCCTTTAGAAGCGCCTTTAGCCATACTAGCTCATTTTTGAGCTTCTTCATTGCTCTATACTCACTTTCAGCACTTGAGCATGAGACGACCTTTTGCTTCTTGGATTTCCAGGTTACTAAGTTTCCTCCAATAAATGTGTAATAACCGGTTGTGGATTTTCTATCCATCGTATCTCCAGCATAATCCGCATCATGAACCCTGACTTCAGTACTATTATTCTTTCCCATCCAAACACCTTGCCCTGGTGATCCTTTGATGTATCTCAGAATTCTTTCCACGATATTCCATTGGTGCACCAAGGGCTCTTTCATGTGTTGGCTCACCTGATTCACAGCAAAACATAGGTCAGGCCTTGTTATGGTTAAGTAAATTAACTTACCTACAAGCCGCCGGTATTGAGCTGGATCTTCAAATGGTTTGTCAAGTGGATCTTGTCCTTTCTCCCCCTTTCTCCTGAACTTGTAGCCATCTTCAAAAGGTGTCTTGGCCGGTTTAGAACCTAATTTTCCTGTCTTTGTAAGCAAATCAAGTGAATATTTTCTTTGGGATAGAAACAAGCCTTCCGGAGAGCGGCATATCTTTATACCTAGAAAATATTTAAGTTCACCTAGATCTTTTATATTAAATACAAATTTAAGAAAAAGTTTGGTTTATTGAATACCTGCTTGATTATTGTCAGAAATGATCAAATCATCTACATATACCAAGACTACAACGATTCCTTGAGCACTTTGAGAAGTAAACAAGGTGTGATCAGCTTCTGATCTTTTAAATCCTTTGGCTGTTAATGTGAAGCTTAGCTTGTTGTACCAGGCTCTTGGGGATTGCTTCAATCCGTAAATGGCTTTTCTATGTTTGAAAACTTTGCCATGAGGAATTGAACTTTCAAGACCCGGTGGAGCCTTCATGTACACTTCGTCTTCAAGCTCTCCTTGGAGGAATGTGTTTTTGACATCCATTTGCCATAATTCCCAAGATAGATTGGTTGCCAAAGATAGAATCACTCGGACTGTATGGAGCTTAGCCACTGGTGCAAAGGTGTGCGTATAGTCTTGTCCATAAGTTTGAGTAAATCCCCTTGCAACCATGCGAGCTTTATACCTTTCGATTTCTCCATTGCTGTGATACTTGATGGTGAATACCCATTTAGATGTCACAGCTCTTTTTCCCAAAGGTAGATCATTCACATCCCAACTGTGATTTCTAACCATTGCTTTTATCTCAGCATCTATAGCATCCATCCAGACCTTGATTTCTTTTGCTTCTTCATAGGTCTTTGGAATGTAATGCTGCTCTATCTTTCCAAGGAATGCTTGATGATCTGATGGCAAGAGGGCAAGAGAACATTGAGCTTGGATAGGGTGAGCCACAGCTTGATGGTTATAATAGACCCTAGTTTGTTTTCAATGGTCCGGACCAAATCTTTGGCGTGTGCTTCTTCGCAAGGTTGGTGCTGGTGCCTCTTTTTCCTCATGATATTCATTTTCCTGAATATCAGCTTCTGGTGGAGTTTCTTGATTAACTCCCCCTTGTTCATTTACTCCTTCGTCATTCTCTTGCTCATTTTGAATATTTACCCCTTCTTCTTGAATCTGATCTTCTTGATTGTTTGTAGGGGCTGTTTGATCTTCATTCATTTGAGGAAGACCCATGTGACTTAAAATGTGTTGAAGAGAGGCTGCTCGATCTGCTGTAGAGTCAGCCAAGTCTTTCACACTTTCCTAGCCCGACTTCTCAAAATAACTTTGATCTTCTAGGAATTTTACATCTCTAGACGTCATGATACATTTAGTGCTTGGGTCATAGCATATGTACCCTTTTTGAGTAGTGGAGTATCCAATGAACACGCTTCTAGTGCTTTTAGCATCTAACTTATTCCTTTGATCCTTTGGCACTAAGACAAAACAAACACTACCAAACACACGTAAGTGATTAATATTTGGTTTGTTTTGTTTAATACCTCAAATGGTGATAAGTCATCTAACACTTTTGTTGGAATTCTATTTATGAGGTAGCATGCGCTCATGACAGCATCTCCCCAAAATCTCCTCGGCATGTTTTTGTGGAACATCATTGATCTTGCTACTTCCATCAGATGCCTATTCTTCCTTTCGGCCACTCCATTTTGTTGTGGAGTATAAGGACAGCTCGTTTGGTGAAGGATGCCATGATTTACCAAATGAGTCCTGAAAGTGTGGCTTGTGTATTCCCCTCCATTATCCGATCTTAGCACCTTAATTTTAGCATTGAAATGATTAGTCACATATGTTTGAAAGTTGACAAATGCCACAAATACTCTATCTTTAGAAGGTAACAATGTGACCCATATATATTTTGATTTTTCATCTATGAATGTCACAAAGTATTTTAGGTTATCTCTAGATAGGCAAGGTGAGGTCCAAACATCAGAGTGAACTAAATCAAAACAATTCTCATATATTGATAAGGAGTTTTGGAAAACACTTCTACAATGTTTTCCCAAAATACAAGACTCACACTTAGAGTTATCAAATACTACATTGGGATTAATTAATTTTAAAGCTCTAGAATGAGGATGGCCTAATCTAGCATGCCAAAAATCATTTGAACTACTAGCTACATGACAGGAATTAATAAACGGTAAACTAGCAGAGTTCGAGCATCTAGAATGGTTCTTGAGATCTTCTAGAGTATACAACTCTTCCTTAGTGTTCCCCTTGCCTAAAACTTCACCAGTTTTAATATCCTGAAAATGAAAGTTGTTAGGTCCGAATATAGCATAAGCATTGAGATCGGTGGTAGCTCTTTTTACCGAGACCAAATTATTGCTAAATGTAGGCATGTTAAAGGCACTAGATTCATTTCCAAAGAGGTTTAAATTCCTACGCTTTTAATTGGCACTCTAACTCCATTAGCAACTTCAACATGACCAGAGGTGTTTTGAATATTATTTAGTAGATCAGAATCTTTAATCATATGGTGAGAAGCTCCTGAATCTACTAAAAGAGTTTTTGAAGAGCTAGAGGCTAGAAAGGTGATACCGGACTCTTTGCAAATTTGTATGGTCTTGATCATTGCCTCGAAGTCTACTCTGCTCATGGTGATCATGCCATTGTTCTCTGAAGTAGAGGCTTGATTAGAATGGCCATTTGGAGCACTTGGGTTCATACCGAGTGATGTTGTTAGTTGAGTGGCTAGAGCATAATTTGAAGCATTTGCTTCATTCGCTTGTTGCCTTGCTCTGAAGTTGGCTCTGAGATGAGGATGAAGGATAAAGTACTCCTCCTTGGTGTGTCCTCTCCCTTGGTTGAATTTGCCAATGTTCTTGCAATGTTCACACTGCTTTGTTGTTCCTTTCTTGTTGGAACTGAATAGGGTTTTGTAAAACCCTTTGTTTGCCGTTGGCAACTCTCCTATGCTGAAGAGATATAAGGAGCCTTGCTCCTTTTGGATTTGAGAGCAGACGTTCTCAAGGCTTGGTAGCTTCTCCTCCCTTAAAATGTACTTTATGTCATTAAATTTCGGATGGAGAGATTGGAGAAGTCCAAATTATTGATAAAAGGCATTCCGTGTATAAGGCCGGGTACTATTCATCCTAGGTACTATTCATCCCGAGACCCGAGATTACTATTCATCTCCAGAGTATTGAAAAAGACATTCTGTACAGAATGTCGGATACTATTCATCTCGGGTACTATTCATCCCGAGACCCGTGATTACTATTCATCACGTGGGTCTTTTTCATTTAGGGCTTCCTCCTTCTACTATAAAAGGAGGAAACCCCCTTTTCTTGTAACTTAACCTAATATTTGTGCCTTTTATGGCTGAGAGAGAGCTGCCTCTTATTTTCTTGTTTTCTTATTGAATCTCTTCTCTAATTCTCTATTTAATCCGCATAAATCTCTTAAAATCTATACAAATACTCGATCTTGCTCTTTTCTTTCCTCTATAATTTTGAGGTCTTTTGTACTTGGCCTCGGCATATCCAATTCAGCAAGTAATGATCTATATTTACCAAAGTGTTTGGTAAAATCTTGATCTTCTTGAGTGAGGTTGCTGAGATCTTTCTTTACTTCGAATACTCTTGAAAGATTGGTGATGTCTCCATACACCTTCTTTAGAGTTTTCCAAAGTTCTTGAGCTGTCTCGCAATATGAGTAAGATTCAAATATTGAATCACTCAAGGAGCTGTGGATTATGCTGAGCACCATTTGATCTTTTTGCAGCCATTTTTCCCGAGCTTCTTCATCTCCTTCTTGAAGCTCTTTTCCTTTTGCTGGTTCAACTTGATTCCACAAGCCGCGTCCGTACAAGTTGGATTTTGTCGATCGTGACCATAGGAGATAGTTCTCTCCTCTTAGGGTGACTCTTATTGCAGTTGGTTTTGTCTCCTCCATGATAAAAAAAAATATGACTAACCGTTTGATACTACACTGCATCAACTTCACTAACTCGTCTAGGATGAATTAATTTCAATCTCAGAGTTGGGAAAATGTTCTTTGAGAAATCTCCAGAAATAAACCACTCTAACTTCACACAGCTCGTCTAGGATGAATATATATCAATCTCAGAGGTTTTGGAGGAAGTTAAAAGGATGTATTTCTAGGAAAACCAAAGAAATTTTCGGAGAAGACAATGAACAGTACCAAAAACGGACAGAAATTTGAATTTTCAAAAAATTTCTTTCGATTTGGAGCTCTGTAGAGCTTTTGAATGCTGCGGAAGCTTTGAATATGAAGGAGGAGATGATGTAAATGCAAAGGAGACAAAGAGGAGGTGTGGATCTTCAAGAACCAGTTTCTGAAATTTTCTGGGTTGTGACAATGCCAATTTTGAAAAAAAACAAACAGAGGAAGAGAATGAGGAAATCAAAAACTTGATCTTGTTTATGGATCAAAGCTCTGATACCATGTTAGAATTAAGAGTTTAAGTTTGCTAGAAACGAGATTGAAAGTAGCTGAATGAATAATAATAAGATTGAGAATAGAGAGATTTTATAATCTCTTATGAGATTTTATTATCTCAGTCGTTGTAAAGTGTTACAATGATTTACATATTTATAGAACTCTTAAATGCAAAAATAACTAGGTGTATCTTGTAGTTACGAGTCTAATCTATCCGTTGGGAATAGTAATATAGCAGTTGGATTTCAAAATAGAGCTGTTGCAGACGAAAACAATTTGGGCGTCATTTATGGGCTTCTCTTCTTGGGCCTCTCTTCTTTTATTCCTTGTTGGGTATTTGTAGCTTGATTAATAGTTATGACCCTTCAAGATAGAAATGAGAGTGAATAGAGAGGTTGAACTGTCAAAGTAGTTGGAGCATGCTACTAAGGTAGGGACGCAAGACAAAGTAAGAAACAAGCATTATAGCTTATCCTACATTTCTGTTAGGTCTTTGAATGTCATAGGAGTTTCTAATGGTAAATTTGGGAGTTGTGGCAAGAAGAAACATATGGAGGCTAAAACAACATATATGGATGTGAATATGAAGAATCAATGCTTTCATGGACAAAGATTTAACCATTTTCAAGATGATAGTCCCAAAAACGACTTTAAGACCCTTCAGGATAAATTAAATTAGAGAGAATAGAAAGGTTGAAGTATCAAAGTAGTTGAAGTATGCTACCAAGGCGGAGACGCAAGACAAAGTAAGAAACACGCATTTTAGCTTATCCCACAGTTCTATTAGGTCTTTGAATGTCATAGGAGTTTCTAATGATGAATTTGGGAGTTGTAGCAACAAGAAACATATGGAGGCTAAAACAACACATATTGATGTGAATATGAAGAATCAATGCTTTCATGCACAAAGATTTGACCATTTTCAAGATAATAGTCCCAAAAACGTTGTTATGACCCTTCAAGATTGAAATGAGAGTGAATAGAAAGGTTGAAGTGTCAAAGTAGTTGAAACATGCTTCTAAGGTGGTGACGCAAGACAAAGTAAGAAACAAGGATTATACCTTATCCCACAGTTCTGTTAGGTCTTTGAATCTCATAGGAGTTTCTAATAATAAATTTTGGAGTTGTAGCAAGTTGACACCTATCGAGGCTGACACGGAAAGTATTGATGTGAATATGATGAATCAATGACTTCACTAACAAAGATTTGACCATTTCCAAGATGATTGTCCCAAAAACATAGTTATGACCTTTCAAGATAGAAATGAGAGTGAATAGAAGTGTTTAGGTGTCAAAGTAGGTGAAGCATGCTACCAAGGTGGTGAAACAAGTCAAAGTAAGAAACAAGCATTATAGCTTATCCGACAGTTCTGTTAGGTCTTTGAATACCATAGGAGTTTCTAGTGGTAAATTTTGGAGTTGTAGCAAGGAGACACCTATGCAGGCTGACACAAAACGTATTGATGTGGATATCAAGAATGAATGCTTTCACTAACAAAGATTTGACCATTTCCAAGATGATTGTCCCAAAAACGTAGTTATGACCTTTCTAGATAGAAATGAGAGTGAATAGAAGTGTTTAGGTGTCTAAGTAGCTGAAGAATGCTACCAAGGTAGAGAAACAAGTTAAAGTAAGAAACAAGCATTATAGCTTATTCCTATGTTATGTTTGTTCTTTGAATCTCATAGGAGTTTGTAATGGTGTATTTGGGAGTTATAGCAAGAAGAAACATATGGATGTTAAAACATCACCTATTGATGTAAATCTGAAGAATCAATACTTTCATGAACAAATACTTAACCATTTTCAAGATGATAGCCCCAAAAACATAGTTATGACCCTTCAAGATAGAAATGAGAGTGAATAGAAAGGTCGAACTTTCAAAGTATTTGAGACATGCTACTAAGGTGGGGACGCAAGACAAAGTAAGAAACAAGCAGTATAGCTTATCCTACATTTCTGTTAGGTCTTTGAATGTCATAGGAGTTTCTAATGGTAAATTTGGGAGTTGTAGCAAGAAGAACCATTTGGAGGCTAAAGCAACCTATATGGATGTGAATACGAAAAAGCAATGCTTTCATGGACAAATATTTAAGCACTTTCAAGATGATAGTCCCAAAAACGACGTTATGACCCTTCAAGATAGAGATGGGAGTGAATAGAAAGGTTGAAGTATCAAAGTAGTTGATGTATGCTACCAAGGCGGAGACGCAAGACAAAGTAAGAAACAAGCATTATAGCTTATCCCACAAGTCTGTTAGGTCTTTTGAATCTCTTAGGAGTTTCTTATGGTAAATTTGCGAGTTGTAGCAAAGAGACACCAATGGAGGCTGACACACACCTATTAATGTGAATCTGAAGAATCAATGCTTTCACTAACAAAGATTTGACCATTTTCAAGATAATTGTTCCAAAAACGTAGTTATGACCCTTAAAGATAGAAATGAGAGTGAATAGATGTGTTTAGGTGTCAAAGTAGTTAAAGCATGCTAGCAAGGTATAGACGCAAGTCAAAGTAAGAAACAAGCAATATAGCTTATCCTACAGGTCTTTTAGGTCTTTAAATCTCATAGGACTTTTTAATGGTGAATTTGGGAGTTGTAGCAAGGAGACACCTATGGAGGCCGACAAAAGACCTATTAATGTGAATATCAAGAATCAATGCTTTCACTAACAAAGATTTGACCATTTTCAAGATAATTGTTCCAAAAAAGTAATTATGACCCATGAAGATAGAAATGAGAGTGAATAGAAGTGTTTAGGTGTCAAAGTAGTTGAAGCATGCTAACAAGGTGGAGACACAACTCAAAGTGAGAAACAAACATTATAACTTATCCCACAGTTCTTTAAGGTCTTAATATCTCATAAGAGTTTCTTATAATAAATGATAGCTTATCCCACAGTTCTGTTAGGTATATCAATGTCATTGGAGTTTCTAATGGTGAATCTGGGAGTTGTAGCAACAAGAAACATATGGAGGCTAAAACAACAAATATTGATGTGAATACGAAAAATCAACTCTTTCATGGACAAAGATTTAACCATTTACAAGATGATAGGCCCAAAAACGACGTTATGACCCTTCAAGATAGAAATGAGAGTGAATAGAAAAGTTGAAGTGTCAAAGTAGTTGAAGTATGCTACCAAGGCGGAGACGCAAGACAAAGTAAGAAACAAGCATTATAGCTTATCCCAAAGTTCTGTTAGGTCTTTTGAATCTCTTAGGAGTTTCTTATGGTAAATTTGCGAGTTTAAGCAAAGAGACACCAATGGAGGCTGACACACACCTATTAATGTGAATCTCAAGAATCAATGCTTTCACTAACAAAGATTTGACCATTGCAGATAATTGTTCCAAAAATGTTGTCATGACCCTTAAAGATAGAAATGAGAGTGAATAGATGTGTTTAGGTGTCAAAGTAGTTAAAGCATGCTACCAAGGTGGAGACGCAAGACAAAGTAAGAAACAAGCAATATAGCTTATCCTACAGGTCTTTTACGTTTTTGAATCTCATAGGACTTTTTAATGGTGAATTTGGGAGTTGTAGCAAGGAGACACCTATGCAGGCTGACACAACACCTATTAATGTGAATATCAAGAATCAATGGTTTCATTGACAAATATTTGACTATTTTCAAGATGATAGTCCCAAAAACGTAGTTATGACCCTTCAAGATAGAAATGAGAGTGAATAGAAGTGTTTAGGTGTCTAAGTAATTGAAGCATGCTACCAAAGTGGAGACGCAAGTCAAAATAAGAAGCTAGCATTATAGCTTATCCCACAGTTATGTTAGTTCTTAGAATCTCATAGCAGTTTTTAATGGTGATTTTCAGAGTTATAGCAACAAGAAATATATGGAGGCCAAAACTATACATATTGATGTGAATATGAAGAATCAATGTTTTGATGGACACAGATTTGACCATTTTCAAGATAATAGTCCCAAAAACGGTGTTATGACCCTTCAAGATTGAAATGAGAGTGAATAGAAAGGTTGAAGTGTCAAAGTAGTTTAAGTATGCTACCAAGGTGGAGATGCAAGACAAAGTAAGAAACAAGCATTATAGCTTATCCCACAGTTCTTTAAGGTCTTTATATCTCATAAGAGTTTCTAATAATTAATTTTGGAGTTGTAGCAAGGTGACACCTATGCAGGCTGACACATAAAGTATTGATGTGAATATCAAGAATCAATGCTTTCACTAACAAAGATTTGACCACTTTCAAGATAATTCTTCCAAAAACGTAATTATGACCCTTGAAGATAGAAATGAGAGTGAATAGAAGTGTTTAGGTGTCAAAGTAGTTGAAGCATGCTACCAAGATGTAGTCACAAGTCAAAGTAAGAAACAAGCATTATAGCTTATCCCAGAGTTATGTTAGTTCTTCGAATGTCATAGGAGTTTCTAATGGTGAATTTTAGAGTTATAGCCAGAAGACACATATGGAGCCTGAATTAACACCTATTGATGAGAATATGATGAATCAATGCTTGCATTGACAAAGATTTAACCATTGTCAAGACAAAGTCCCAAAAACGTAGTTATGACCCTTCTAAATAGAAATGAGAGTGAATAGAAAGGTTGAAGTGTCAAAGTAGTTGAAGAATGCTACTAAGGTGGAGACGCAAGAAAAAGTAAGAGACAAACATTATAGCTTATCCCACAGTTCTATTACGTCTCTGAATGTCAGAGGTGTTTCTAATGGTGAATTTGGGGGTTATAGCTACGAGAAACATATGGAGGCTAAAACAACACATATTGATGTGAATATGAAGAATCAATGCTTTCATGGACAAAGATTTGTCCATTTTCAAGATAATAGTCCCAAAAATGGTGTTATGATCCTTCAAGATAGAAATGAGAGTGACTAGAAAAGTTAAAATGTCAAAGTAGTTGAAGTATGCTACTAAGGTGGAGACACAAGACAAAGTAAGAAACAAGCATTATAGCTTATCCGACAGTTCTGTTAGGTCCATGAATACCATAGGAGTTTCTAGTGGTAAATTTTGGAGTTGTAGCAAGGAGACACCTATGCAGGCTGACACAAAACGTATTGGTGTGGATATAAAGAATCAATGCTTTCACTAACAAAGATTTGACCATTTCCAAGATGATTGTTCCAAAAACGTAGTTATGACCTTTCTAGATAGAAATGAGAGTGAATAGAAGTGTTTAGGTGTCAAAGTAGCTGAAGCATGCTACCAAGGTGGAGAAACAAGTTAAAGTTATAAACAAACATTATAGCTTATTCCTATGTTATGTTTGTTCTTTGAAATGGTGAATTTGGGAGTTATAGCAAGAAGAAACTTATGGAGGCTGAAAGATTACCTATTGATGTGAATGTGAAGAATCAATACTTTCATGAACAAATATTTAACTATTTTCAAGATGATAGCCCCAAAAATGTAGTTATAACCCTTCAAGATAAAAATGAGAGTGAAAAGAAGGGTTGAACTTTCAAAGTAGTTGAAGCATGCTACTAAGGTGGGGATGCAAGACAAAATAAAAAACAAGCATTATAGCTTATCCTACATTTCTGTTAGGTCTTTGAATGTCATAGGAGTTTCTAATGGTAAATTTGGGAGTTGTAGCAAGAAAAAACATATGGCAGCTAAAACATCCTATATGGATGTGAATATGAAGAATCAATGCTTTCATGGACAAAGATTTAACCATTTTCAAGATGATAGGCCCATGAACGAGGTTATGACCCTTCAAGATAGAAATGAGAGTGAATAGAAAGGTTGAAGTATCAAAGTAGTTGAAGTATGCTACCAAGGCGGAGACGCAAGACAAAGTAAGAAACAAGCATTATAGCTTATCCCACAGTTCTGTTAGGTCTTTTGAATCTCTTAGGAGTTTCTTATGGAAATTTGCGAGTTGTAGCAAAGAGACACCAATGGAGGCTGACACACACCTATTAATGTGAATCTGAAGAATCAATGCTTTCACTAACAAAGATTTGACCATTTTCAAGATAATTGTTCCAAAAACGTACTTATGACCCTTAAAGATAGAAATGAGAGTGAATAGATGTGTTTAGGTGTCAAAGTAGTTAAAGCATGCTACCAAGGTGGAGACGCAAGTCAAAGTAAGAAACAAGCAATATAGCTTATCCTACAGGTCTTTTAGGTCTTTGAATCTCATAGGACTTTTTAATGGTGAATTTGGGAGTTGTAGCAAGGAAACACCTATGGAGGCCGACAAAAGACCTATTAATGTGAATATCAAGAATCAATGCTTTCACTAACAAAGATTTGACCATTTTCAAGATAATTGTTCCAAAAAAGTAATTATGACCCATGAAGATAGAAATGAGAGTGAATAGAAGTGTTTAGGTGTCAAAGTAGTTGAAGCATGCTAACAAGGTGGAGACACAACTCAAAGTAAGAAATAAGCATTATAACTTATCCCAGAGTTATGTTAGTTCTTGGAATCTCATAGGAGTTTCTAATGGTGAATTTCAGAGTTATTGCAAGAAGACACATATGGAGGCCGAATAAACACCTATTGATGAGAATATGAAGAATCAATGCTTTCATTGACAAAGATTTAACTATTTTCAAGACGATAGTTCAAAAAACGTTGTTATGACCCTTTTAAATAGAAATGAGAGTAAATAGAAAGGTTGAAGTGTCAAAGTATTTATAGAATGCTACTAAGGTAGAGACGCAACACAAAGTAAGAAACAAGCATTATAGCTTATCCCACAGTTCTATTAGGTCTTTGAATGTCATAGGAGTTTCTAATGGTGAATTTTGGGAGTTGTAGAAACAAGAAATATATCGAGGGTAAAACAACACTTATTGATGTGAATATGAAGAATCAATGCTTTGATGGACAAAGATTTGACCATTTTCAAGATAATAGTCCCAAACACAGTGTTATGACCCTTCAAGATAGAAATGAGAGTGAATAGAAAGGTTGAAGTGTCAATGTAGTTGAAGTATGCTACCAAGATGGAGATGCAAGTCAAAGTAAGAAACAAGCAATATAGCTTATCCCACAGTTCTTTTAGGTCTTTGAATCTCTTAGGAGTTTCTAATGGTAAATTTGGGAGTTGTAGCAAGGAGACACCTATGGAGGCTAACACAACACCTATTGATGTGAATATGAACAATCAATGCTATCACTAACAAAGATTTAACAATTTCCAAGATGAGTGTCCCAAAAACGTAGTTATAACCTTTCAAGATAGAAATGTGAGGGAATAGAAGTGTTTAGGTGTCAAAGTAGTTGAAGCATGCTACCAAGGTGGAGAAGCAAGTCAAAGTAAGAAAAGAGCATTATAGCTTATCCCAGAGTTATGTTAGTTCTTGGAATCTCATAGGAGTTTCTAATGAAGAATTTCGGAGTTATAGCAAGAAGATACATTTGGAGGCAGAATTAACACTTATTGTTGAGAATATGAAGAATCAATGCTATCATTGACAAAGATTTAATCATTTTCAAGAAGATTGTTACAAAAACCTAGTTATGACCCTTCTATTGAAAAAGAAAAAGGAATTTTAGATGTAATTTATTTGCAACTAAATGCAGTTTAAGTATTGATGTTGCTGTTTTAATATTGTTGTTGCTCTTTCTTGTTAGGGTTTCCTCCTTCCACTATAAAAAGAGGAACCCTTATTTTGTTGTAACCTAATTCTACCAAATTCCCCTTTGGGGTGGCTGTGCCTTATCGATTCTTTATTCACAGACGAAAATCTTCTTCTCTTCATCTCTTCTTGAGTCTCCTTAATCTCTCTAATCTCTTAATCTTGCATATTATTCTGCATAATTTTACATGGTATCAGAGCTAGAAGGATCTCCAGACAAAGCAAGCTCCATTTACAGTCGCCGTCATGGGTCGTATGCACAGCAGAGGTAAGGGTATCTCAGCATCTGCTTTACCGTACAAGCGTACACCTCCAGTCTGGGTTAAGACAACTGCTCAGGATGTTGATGAATCCATTTGCAAGCTTGCAAAGAAGGGTTTGACCCCATCGCAGATTGGTGTCATTCTTCGTGACTCTCACGGAATTCCACAGGTGAAAAGTGTGACCGGAAGCAAGATTTTGAGAATCTTGAAAGCTCATGGTCTTGCTCCTGAAATCCCTGAGGATCTGTATCACTTGATCAAGAAAGCCGTTGCTATCCGCAAGCATCTTGAGAGGAACAGGAAAGACAAGGACTCCAAATTTAGGTTGATTCTTGTTGAAAGCAGAATCCACCGTCTTGCTCGTTACTACAAGAGAAGACCAAATCACCCGACTGGAAATCACGAGTCTACAACACATAAAGCACTCTTGTGGCTTAAGAAGAATAGAGTTGGTCAAGTCCTTGAAGAGCTACCATTTCATTTTCTACCCTGCAATACAAGTTCTTCACCATTTGGACCTAAATATCTGTTTTCATTAGTTTTGATGGGTTTAAGCGTACAATGAGATTTTGATTTTAGGGAACAAGTTTGTTTATGTTAAAAAAAAAAAAAAAAAAAAAAATCGGTTAACGTGAGGAGAACCTGGGTTCATTATGCTCTTATGAGTGTAAATGACCTTGTTGAATCCAAATTTCCTTGAGAAAGAGATTTATAGTAAAAGCTTCTTCCTTGTGGAAACAAGCATAAACTGAAATTAAATCATCTTCTCTTCAAAAGCAGAGTTGATTCCAGGTAAAGGAAAATGAACCCTGGTTCATTATGCCCTTGTGGGTAGAAATGACCTTGTTAAATCCGAATTCCTCATTTGCTGAGAACCATGGTAAAGAAAGCTTGATTCTTATGAATTGAAAAGTTTAAAGCCATGGTGAATCCAGCTTAGAGAAAAAAGAGAACCATGACTCATTGAGCTCTTATGAGTACAAATGAGCTTGCTGAATCCAAATTTCCTTTTTAATTCAAAAGAATGAGAACCTTGATGAATCCGTAGCTAGAGACCTAGAGGAACCCAAATTTTTCTTTAAATAAGGAAATGAAACCTTAAGGATACTCATGGCTGGAGAACCTCGTTGAATCCAAGTTCTTTTGATCAAAATCAGACCATGGACTACTTTCAAGTGTGATTTTCAGAAGGAAGTGATCCATGACTTGGTTATTGATTCTTATGAATCCGTAAGCTATTTAAATCATGATGAATCCAGATTTCCTTGAATTTAAAACCTTGGACCGTTTCTAAACATTGAAGTCCTTGGTTCAAAAGATGAACCTTAGTCTGATTTCCTTCTTATGAATGTGAAACACATAATGACTTTGGTTCACTTGGTTTTTTTGCTGGATTAGGTTTTGTTTTGGGGGTTCCTATCTTGTGATAAGGGTACTAACCAAAAGACAAAAGCTAAATCCTAGAGATTCCTTTGTGGTGAAGAGCCATGAAAAGAGGAATACTAGGGCCACTAACCATTATTGATCTTAGCAGAAAATAACATCAAAAAGATGTGGAAATGACCGATGAAGAATGTGCTTGGTGATCTAAGTGTGGCATCCATGATCTCCAAGCAATGTATTGATTGGGTGGTGGTAACTCATCAACACAAAGGAGCTGGTATCTCCAAGCAATCTGGATTCAACAAAAAGGGAGTACTCTAACCTCTAAACTCATATTTTGATTGAATATTCTTGAGCCTTGTGACTTATTACTCTGATGTCTTTAATATGCCAACTCAATTTGTTTTCCTTCTCAATCCCCCTTGGCCATTACTCACTAAATTTAAATCCTCTATGAAGGGTTTAAACGAGGAAAGCCTGGATTATACTTGGTGAGAGAAGCGTTAAAGAAGAAGGGGACACATAAAGAAGAAATGGAGTCAAGAGGTTCTTGGAGCTTGTATATTCATAAAATGGAGAAATAAAGGTGTTGCATAAGGAAAAATGTTGAGAGAAAGACCCACCAAATGATAACAAGGAGACCTATTCACCACACCAAATTGAGAAGCTCACCACACCCATCCACTAGATCATAAACTACAAAGGACAACTCTCTAAAACTCTTAATTATTTTATCATGGTTTATTCGTCTTGATCATTCTACAGTCATTGATTATACTTATCTTTGTCATCTAAACTACTTAAAACCCATGGCCATTGCTTTAAAATTTTATATCTCTTCATGAAGGTACAAAGGAGTAACTGCCTGGACTGTCGGAAGTTTGATGCTTGTTGATAGTCATCCAATGCTCTGTTCTTGAAGAACTTTGGATACAAGGAAGCTACAAGAGTTAGTGTTCGTTTGGGACCGACATGAAGTGTTTCTGGGTTGTGGTTCACCGGCTATGAGTGTAAGACTGAAGAGTGGTCTGTCTGGTGAAAATAGGGTCTAACAAGGAAAAGAGAAGTTGAGTTCCAAGTTGCTACCAAATAAAGACCTCTCATTGGGCTTGGAAAATCAGGTCATGAAGAGAGTATTACAAAGACTTCGCACCAAGTTTGTTGGATACAAACTGTGAAAACAAAAGTGGGGGAATGCCTCTATGTTGCAAGCTTAAGGGGGAGTTCCTCCACTTCCGCTTGAGGGGGAGAAATGTTATAATCAAGATGGCAAGATGGTTAAAGAAGTGTGATCAAGATGGATAGTTCAAGGAATTCACGTTCAAACATCTCGAGCTGATCTGACCAAATATGATCAAGGTGGTTAAGGAAAGTTAAAAAGAAAAAAAAGTAAGAAGCATGTTCTAAACTCGGTGTATGGACTCACTGAAGAATCACTCAAGAAGTCAGAGATACTTAAGGTTTTGGTTCAATCCTATTCTCCAAGACCAACAAAAGCCTTTAGTGCATCATGACCGAGGGTTCCGAGACAATGCCGAGAGATGGAAGGGCTTCTGCTTGTTTATTTATCATGAAATATCAGATTGGGAAGGTTCTGATCAGGAAAATGGAAGAGCTGTGACTAAGCTATCTTTGTAGATCATACCCATATCATCAACAATGCCAAAATCAATCGTTTGACCATGTACTTTGTGAAGCACATCCTGCCAAGCCTCCACATGAAAGTGTCAACAAGCTGATACTAGAGAGAAGAATGAAGAGGCCAAGGTTAAAAAACTGATGGTGATGGTGAATGAATCAAAGAAACCAAAGCCAGAGATGCTGAGGTAATGATTCAAAGATCTAACACACCAGAGTTAGAAGAATCAAGGCAAAGGATTCAAGAAGCTGAAAACTCTTGGAAAGGTGAAACCACCAAGAACCCTAAGTCTAAAGGAGAGTCAAATAAGTCCCTAGATGGTTGACAAAAATGGCAGAGCAGAGAGGCCTGATATACCTAGGCATGGGTGAGAATGGTGATCCGAGAAACAGAAGGTGTGGCTCGGTTATAACCAAGGAGTTGAAGGCTCTTGGAATGGAAGATTGTCTTGGTGCTGAGTAGTTCTTGGAGAACAGAAGAAGTCCCATGGGGAGACAGTCTCAGCTACAAGAAGAAGGGCATACCTGATCTCCCCTGTTTCCGAGAAAGAGTGAAGACATGAGGAGAAGCTCAAGGGAAACTTGAAGGAGAGTTGCAGGAAACAGAGATGAAGCATAACGCATAGAAGCAAAAGACTGGACAAGAGGAAGCTTAAGAAAAGCTGATGTGGCTTAAAGCTATCCTTGAAGATCTTGGTAATTGAGGTCTTCACACTACTCTGTCTTTCTTTATCATATTTCCCACTCTTAGACGTTATGCTCTTTTCCTCATCATAGAATTTTTCCCAAGTGGTTTTTTTCTATGATGAGGTTTTTACCGAGGTAACGTCTATGTAGGTCCAAGCTTAATCTTTGATCACCATCGACTAAGCTTGAGGGGGAGTATTGAAAAAGTAAAAGGAATTTTAGATGTAATTTATTTGCAACTAAATGCAGTTTAAGTATTGATGTTGCTGTTTTAATATTGTTGTTGCTCTTTCTTGTTAGGGTTTCCTCCTTCCACTATAAAAGGAGGAACCCTTATTTTGTTGTAACCTAATTCTACCAAATTCCCCTTTGGGGTGGCTGTGCCTCGGGTTACTGTTCACAGACGAAAATCTTCTTCTCTTCATCTCTTCTTGAGTCTCCTTAATCTCTCTAATCTCTTAATCTTGCATATTATTCTGCATAATTTTACACCTTCAAGATAGAAATGAGAGTGAATCGAAGTGTTTAGGTGTCAAAGTAGTTAAAACATGCTACCAAGGTGGAGACGTAAGTCAAAATAAGAAACAAGCATTATAGCCTATCCTAGAGTTATGTTAGTTCTTGGATCTCATAGGAGTTTCTAATGATGAATTTCAGAGTTATAGCAAGAAGACACATATGGAGGCCGAATTATCACCTATTGATGAGAATATGAAGAATCAATGCTTTCATTGATTAAGATTTAACCATTTTTAAGACGATAGTCCAAAAAATGTAGTTATGACCCTTCTAAATAGAAATCAAAATGAATAGAAAGGTTGAAGTGTCAAAGTAGTTAAAGAATGCTACTAAGGTGGAGACGCAAGACAAAGTAAGAAACAAGCATTATAGCTTATCCAACAGTTCTATTAGGTCTTTGAATGTCATAGGAGTTTCTTATGGTGAATTTTTGGAGTTTTAGGAAAGAGACACCTATGCAGGCTGACACAATACATATTGATGTTAATATGAACAATCAATGCTTTCACTAACAAATATTTGACCATTTCCCAGATGATTGTCCCAAAAACGTAGTTATAACCCTTCAAGATAGAAATGAGAGGGAATAGAAGTATATAGGTGTCAAAGTAGTTGAAGCATGGTACCAATGTGGAGAAGTAAGTCAAAGTAAGAAACAAGTATTATAGCTTATCCCAAAGTTATGTTAGTTCTCGGAATCGCATAGGAGTTTCTAATGGTGAATTTCATTGTTATAGAAAGAAGACACATTTGGAGGCCGAATTAACACCTATTAATGAGAATATGAAGAATAAATGCTTTCATTGACAAAGATTTAATCATTTTTAAGAATATTGTTACAAAAACGTAGTTATGACCCTTCAAGATATAAATGAGAGTGAATCGAAGTGTTTAGGTGTCAAAGTAGTTAAAACATGCTACCAAGGTGGAGACGTAAGTCAAAGTAAGAAACAAGCATTATAGCCTATCCTAGAGTTATGTTAGTTCTTGGAATCTCATAGGAGTTTCTAATGATGAATTTCAGAGTTATAGCAAGAAGACACATATTGAGGCTGAATTAACACCTATTGATGAGAATATGAAGAATCAATGCTTTCATTGATAAAGATTTAAATTTTTAAGACGATAGTCCAAAAAACGTAGTTATGACCCTTCTAAATAGAAATCAAAGTGAATAGAAAGGTTGAAGTGTCAATGTAGTTAAAGAATGTTACCAAGGTGGAGATGCAAGTCAAAGTAAGAAACAAGCAATATAGCTTATCCCACAGTTCTGTTAGGTCTTTGAATCTCTTAGGAGTTTCTAATGGTAAATTTGGGAGTTGTAGTAAGGAGACACCTATGGAGGCTGACACAACACCTATTGATGTGAATATGAACAATCAATGCTATCACTAACAAAGATTTAACAATTTCCAAGATGAGTGTCCCAAAAACGTAGTTATAACCTTTCAAGATAGAAATGTGAGGGAATAGAAGTGTTTAGGTGTCAAAGTAGTTGAAGCATGCTACCAAGGTGGAGAAGCAAGTCAAAGTAAGAAAAGAGCATTATAGCTTATCCCAGAGTTATGTTAGTTCTTGGAATCTCATAGGAGTTTCTAATGAAGGATTTTGGAGTTATAGCAAGAAGATACATTTGGAGGCAGAATTAACATTTATTGTTGAGAATATGAAGAATCAATGCTTTCATTGACAAAGATTTAATCATTTTCAAAAAGATTTGTTACAAAAACCTAGTTATGACCCTTCAAGATAGAAATGAGAGAGAATCGAAGTGTTTAGGTGTCAAAGTAGTTAAAACATGCTACCAAGGTGGAGACGTAAGTCAAAATAAGAAACAAGCATTATAGCCTATCCTAGAGTTATGTTAGTTCTTGGATCTCATAGGAGTTATAGCTTATCCAACAGTTCTATTAGGTCTTTGAATGTCATAGGAGTTTTGGGAGTTTTAGGAAGGAGACACCTATGCAGGCTGACACAATACATATTGATGTTAATATGAACAATCAATGCTTTCACTAACAAATATTTGACCATTTCCAAGATGATTGTCCCAAAAACGTAGTTATAACCCTTCAAGATAGAAATGAGAGGGAATAGAAGTATATAGGTGTCAAAGTAGTTGAAGCATGGTACCAATGTGGAGAAGCAAGTCAAAGTAAGAAACAAACATTATAGCTTATCCCAAAGTTATGTTAGTTCTTGGAATCGCATAGGAGTTTCTAATGGTGAATTTCATTGTTATAGAAAGAAGACACATTTGGAGGCCGAATTAACACCTATTAATGAGAATATGAAGAATAAATGCTTTCATTGACAAAGATTTAATCATTTTTAAGAAAATTGTTACAAAAACGTAGTTATGACCCTTCAAGATATAAATGAGAGTGAATCGAAGTGTTTAGGTGTCAAAGTAGTTAAAACATGCTACCAAGGTGGAGACGTAAGTCAAAGTAAGAAACAAGCATTATAGCCTATCCTAGAGTTATGTTAGTTCTTGGAATCTCATAGGAGTTTCTAATGATGAATTTCAGAGATATAGCAAGAAGACATATATTAAGGCTGAATTAACACCTATTGATGAGAATATGAAGAATCAATGCTTTCATTGATAAAGATTTAACCATTTTTAAGACGATAGTCCAAAAAACGTAGTTATGACCCTTCTAAATAGAAATCAAAGTGAATAGAAAGGTTGAAGTGTCAAAGTAGTTAAAGAATGCTACTAAGGTGGAGACTGAAGACAAAGTAAGAAACAAGCATTATAGCTTATCCCACAGTTCTATTAGGTCTTTGAATATCATAGGAGTTTCTTATGGTGAATTTTGGGAGTTTTAGCAAGGAGACACCTATGCAGGCTGACACAATACCTATTGATGTGAATATGAACAATCAATGCTTTCACTAACAAAGATTTAACCATTTCCAAGATGATTGTCCTAAAAACGTAGTTATAACCCTTCAAGATAGAAATAAGAGGGAATAGAAGTATGTAGGTGTCAAAGTAGTTGAAGCATGCTACCAAGGTGGAGAAGCAAGTCAAAGTAAGAAACAAGCATTATAGCTTATCCCAAAGTTATGTTAGTTCTTAGAATCTCATAGGAGTTTCTGATGGTGAATTTCAGATTTATAGCAAGAAGACACATATGGAGGCCGAAGTAACACCTATTGATGAGAATATGAAGAATCAATATTTTCATTGACAAAGATTTAACCGTTTTCAAGAAGATAGTCCCAAAAACGTAGTTATGACCCTTATAAATAGAAATCAAAGTGAATAGAAGTGTTCAGGTGTCAAAGTAGTTGAAGCATGCTACTAAGGTGGGGACGCAAGACAATGTAAGAAACAAGCATTATAACTTATCCCATAGTTTTGTTAGGTCTTTGAATGTTATAGGAGTTTCTAATGGTGAATTTGAGAGTTCTAGCAACAAGAAACATATGGAGGACGAATTAACACCTATTGATGAGAATATGAAGAATCAATGCTTTCATTGACAAAGATTTAACAATTTTCAAGAAGATTGTTCTAAAAACGTAGTTATGACCCTTCAAGATAGAAATAAGAGTGAATAGAAGTGTTTAGTTGTCAAAGTAGTTAAAGCATGCTACCAAGGTGGAGACGTAAGTCAAAGTAAGAAACAAGCATTTTAGCATATCCTAGAGTTATGTTAGTTCTTGGAATCTCGTAAGAATTTCTAATGATGAATTTTAGAGTTATAGCAAGAAGACACATATGGAGGCCGAATTAACACCTATTGATGAGAATATGAAGAATCAATGCTTTCATTGATAAAGATTTAATCATTTTTAAGATGATAGTCCAAAAAACGTAGTTATGACCCTTCTAAATAGAAATCAAAGTGAATAGAAAGGTTGAAGTGTCAAAGTAGTTAAAGAATGCTACTAAGGTGGAGACGCAAGACAAAGTAAGAAACAAGCATTATAGCTTATCCCACAGCTTTATTAGGTCTTTGAATGTCATAGGAGTTTCTTATAGTGAATTTTGGGATTTTTAGCAAGGAGACACCTATGCAGGCTGACATAATACCTATTTATGTGAATCTGAACAATCAATGCTTTCACTAACAGAGATTTGACCATTTCCAAGATGATTGTCCCAAAAACGTAGTTATAATCCTTCAAGATAGAAATGAGAGGGAATAGAAGTATTTAGGTGTCAAATTAGTTGAAGCATGCTACCAAGGTGGAGAAGCAAGTCAAAGTAAGAAACAAGCATTATAGCTTATCTTAAAGTTTTGTTAGTTCTTGGAATCTCATAAGAGTTTCTGATGGTTAATTTCAGAGTTATAGTAAGAAGACACATATGGAGGCCGAAGTAAAACCTATTGATGAGACCATGAAGAATCAATGATTTCATTGACAAAGATTTAACCATTTTCAAGAAGATAGTCCCAAAAACGTAGTTATGACCCTTCTAAATAGAAATCAAAGTGAATAAAAGTGTTTAGGTGTCAAAGTAGTTAAAGCATGCTACTAAGGTGGAGACGCAAGACTAAGTAAGAAACAAGCTTAATAACTTATCCAACAGTTCTGTTAGGTCTTTGAATGTTATAGGAGTTTCTAATGGTGAATTTTAGAGTTCTAGCAACAAGACACATATGGAGGCCGAATTAACACCTATTGATGAGAATATGAAGAATCAATGATTTCATTGACAAAGATTTAACCATTTTCAAGAAGATAGTCCCAAAAACGTAGTTATCACCCTTCTAAATAGAAATCAAAGTGAATAAAAGTGTTTAGGTGTCAAAGTAGTTGAAGCATGCTACTAAGGTGGAGACGCAAGACTAAGTAAGAAACAAGCATTATAACTTATCCCACAGTTCTGTTAGGTCTTTGAATGTTATTGGAGTTTCTAATGGTGAATTTGAGAGTTCTAGCAACAAGACACATATGGAGGCCGAATTAACACCTATTGATGAGAATATGAAGAATCAATGCTTTCATTGACAAAGATTTAACAATTTTCAAGAAAATTGTTCCAAAAACGTAGTTATGACCCTTCAAGATAGAAATGAGAGTGAATGGAAGTGCTTAGTTGTCAAAGTAGTTAAAGCATGCTACCAAGGTGGAGACGTAAGTCAAAGTAAGAAACAAGCATTTTAGCATATCTTAGAGTTATGTTAGTTCTTGGAACCTCATAGGAGTTTCTAATGATGAATTTCAGAGTTATAGCAAGAAGACACATATTAAGGCTGAATTAACACCTATTGATGAGAATATGAAGAATCAATGCTTTCATTGATAAAGATTTAACAATTTTTAAGACGATAGTCCAAAAAACGTAGTTATGACCCTTCTAAATAGAAATCAAAGTGAATAGAAAGGTTGAAGTGTCAAAGTAGTTAAAGAATGCTACTAAGGTGGAGATGCAAGACAAAGTAAGAAACAAGCATTATAGCTTATCCCACAATTCTATTAGGTCTTTGAATGTCATAGGAGTTTCTTATGGTAAATTTTGGGAGTTTCTGATGGTGAATTTCAGATTTATAGCAAGAAGACACATATGGAGGCCGAAGTAATATAGATTTTAAGAGATTTATGCGGATTAAATAGAGAATTAGAGAAGAGATTCAATGAGAAAACAAGAAAATAAGAGGCAGCTCTCCCTCAGCCATAAGAGGCACAAAAAATTAGGTTAAATTACATGAAAAGGGGGTTTTCTCCTTTTATAGTAGAAGTAGGAAGCCCTAAATGAAAAAGACCCACGGGATGAATAGTAATCACGGGTCTCGGGATGAATAGTACCCGAGATGAATAGTATCTGAAATTCTGTACGGAATATCTTTTTGAATACTCTGGGGATGAATAGTAATCTCGGGTCTCGGGATGAATAGTACCCGGGATGAATAGTACCCGACGATCTTCACGGAATGCCTTTTCTCAATACTCCCCCTCAAGCTTAGCCGTCGATGAACAAAGACTAAGTTTGGACCTACATAGGCGTTACCTCGGTAAAAACCTCATCATAGAAAAAACCACTTGGGAAAAAAATCTATGATGAGGAAAAGAGCATAACGTCTATGAGTAGGGGATATGATCAAGGGTGAGTTGGATCCACAAGCCCTAGTTTGCTGTAGATGTGTTTGCAAACCTTAAGACTCGCAGCTTTGGTGAAGATGTCTGCTAGTTGATCTTCACTTCTTGTAAAGCATGGTAGTGTGACTCCTTCTTTGATCTTCTCTCGAACTTTGTGGCAGTCAACTTCTATGTGCTTGGTCCTCTCGTGAAACACAGAGTTGCTGGCAATGTGTATAGCAGCTTGATTGTCACAATGCATGGTGATGGGTCTTGTGGTTTCAATGCCTAGATCTCTGAGTAGTGCCTTAAGCCAAATGAGTTCTTCCGTGAGCTTCCTCATTGCTCTATACTCGGATTCAGCACTTGAACATAACACTACCTTCTGCTTCTTAGACTTCCATGTCACCAAATTCCCTCCAATGAATGTGCAATATCCAGTGGTTGACTTCCTATCATTAGGTGTCACCAGGCGTAGTGCGCATCACAATAACCAACAATCTCGGCATTCTCATTCTTTCCCATCCATATGCCTTGTCCTGGACTCCCTTTTAGATATCTGAGTATCCTCTCCACCATGTTCCAATGGTGGACTGTGGGTTTTTGCATGTATTGACTCACCTGATTCACAGCAAAACATAAGTCAAAAACATATGTCCTCAAAAACAAACAAGATTGATAAGAAAGAGAAGTAGATTGTGTTGTTGGAGAATCCTCAAAAACATATAAGTCACCGTTAGTGTTCCCTTCTCCCAAAACTTTTCCACTCTCAATATCCTGAAAATGAAAGCTATTAGGACCAAATATAGCATAGCAATTAAGATCATTTGTAGCTCTTTTTACTGAGACAAGATTAGAGGTGAACTCGGGCATAAAGAACGCTTTAGAGTTCTTATCACAAAGTTTTAAATCACCTACTCCTCTTATGGGGATCCTATCACCATTTGCAATTATCACATTTCCATTAATAGGTTTAACATTATTAACGAGGTTAGGGTTACTAATCATATGATGAGAAGCCCCAGAATCAATAATCAATGTTTTATTTTGTGATTTAGGTAAAGAAGCAAAGTGAGTGATACCGGATTCTTTATTGGTAAGGGCAGCAATGGACTTGATAAGAGCTTCAAGGTCCGACTTCCTAACAACATCATTGGAGTAGGTAACCATAGCTAGTTCATCTCCTTGTCTAGATGGTCCAGCCTGAGCTTGCTCAGTTGAGGCTTCTTTAGAGTAGTTTGCTTGAACCTTGAACTTTGCTGGCTTAAGATGTGGATGTAGTATCCAACATTTGTCCTTGATATGGCCTCTCTTCTTGCAGTGATCACACACAAGAATCTTCCTATCTTCAGACTTGAAAGTAACTTTGTGTGCCATGACCATTTCCCCTTTGCCACTGAAGAGACCTACTGAGCCTTGTTCACGTTGGATTTGAGAGCACACCTCATCTAAGCTTGGTAACTTCTCAGCTCTAAGGATGTGCTTGATGAGATCATTGTAAGCCGGGTTCAATGTGAGAAGCAGACTAAAGACCCTATCTTGTTCACCCCTTTCCTTGACAGTACTTGGATCCACCGAGAAAGGTCTTAGCATCTCGAGTTCAGCCCATAGTGATCTGAATTTTCCAAAGTGTTTTGTGAAGTCAAGATCTTCTTGGATAAGACTGTTGATAGCTTTCTTGACTTCAAACACTCGGGAAAGATTGGAGACATTTTCATAGACATTCTTTAGTGTGTCCCATAGCTCCTTTGCCGTCTCACAATAAGAATAAGCTTCAAGTATTGCGGCTTCAAGTGAGTTTTGAAGTAGTCCAAGAACCCCCTGATCTTCTTGAAACCATTTTCCATCTTCAAAACTTTGATCTCCACGGATATCTTTTCCATCTTCATCCGTGATACCCTTGGTTTCAATGTGATTCCAAAGACCACGACCACACAGATTTGTCTTGGTGGTTCTAGCCCAGAGTAAGTAGTTCACACCTTTGAGAGTAACTGATATAGGAACAGATTTTGAAGAATCCATGCTTCAGTGTTTCTTACAGCCAACACACCCACAAATTTCCAGATTGATCCTAACTTCCCAAACAACCAACAAAACTTTGCTGAGAAATCAGAATTTCTGTTGGTGTCACTCCGAAAATCTATTCAAACCAGAAGAGAGCTGAAGATCAATAGGGCTAGCAATGGAGTTTAATCTGCAGAGAGTGGACAGAGACCTGCTGAGATCTTCAAGCATAGACAAGAGAAACAAACACAAGGAGAGATTGAGAATTTTTGGGAGAGATAAAGAGAGAGCTGTGGCTTAAATGGAGATTAAGAAAATAGCTAGAGATGATGGAATAAAAGCAGAGAATCAGTAACAAGGCTCTGATACCATATAGATTTTAAGAGATTTATGCGGATTAAATAGAGAATTAGAGAAGAGATTCAATGAGAAAACAAGAAAATAAGAGGCAGCTCTCCCTCAGCCATAAGAGGCACAAAAAATTAGGTTAAATTACATGAAAAGGGGGTTTCCTCCTTTTATAGTAGAAGGAGGAAGCCCTAAATGAAAAAGACCCACGGGATGAATAGTAATCACGGGTCTCAGGATGAATAGTACCCGAGATGAATAGTATCTAAAATTCTGTACGGAATATCTTTTTCAATACTCTGGGGATGAATAGTAATCTCGGGTCTCAGGATGAATAGTACCCAGGATGAATAGTACCCGACGATCTTCACGGAATGCCTTTTTTCAATAAGTAACACCTATTGATGAGAATATGAAGAATCAATATTTTCACTGACAAAGATTTAACCGTTTTCAAGAAGATAGTCCCAAAAACGTAGTTATGACCCTTATAAATAGAAATCAAAGTGAATAAAAGTGTTCAGGTGTCAAAGTAGTTGAAGCATGCTACTAAGGTGGGGACGCAAGACAATGTAAGAAACAAGCATTGTAACTTATCCCACAGTTCTGTTAGGTCTTTGAATGTTATAGGAGTTTCTAATGGTGAATTTGAGAGTTCTAGCAACAAGAAACATATGGAGGCCGAATTAACACCTATTGATGAGAATATGAAGAATCAATGCTTTCATTGACAAAGATTTAACAATTTTCAAGAAGATTGTTCCAAAAACGTAGTTATGACCCTTCAAGATAGAAATGAGAGTGAATAGAAGTGTTTAGTTGTCAAAGTAGTTAAAGCATGCTACCAAGGTGGAGACGTAAGTCAAAGTAAGAAACAAGCATTTTAGCATATCCTAGAGTTATGTTAGCTCTTGGAACCTCATAGGAGTTTATAATGATGAATTTCAGAGTTATAGCAAGAAGACACATATTGAGGCTGAATTAACACCTATTGATGAGAATATGAAGAATCAATGCTTTCATTGATAAAGATTTAACCATTTTTAAGACGATAGTCCAAAAAACGTAGTTAGGACCCTTCTAAATAGAAATCAAAGTGAATAGAAAGGTTGAAGTGTCAAAGTAGTTAAAGAATGCTACTAAGGTGGAGACGCAAGACAAAGTAAGAAACAAGCATTATAGCTTATCCCACAGCTTTATTAGGTCTTTGAATGTCATAGGAGTTTCTTATAGTGAATTTTGGGAGTTTTAGCAAGGAGACACCTATGCAGGCTGACATAATACCTATTTATGTGAATATGAACAATCAATGCTTTCACTAACAGAGATTTGACCATTTCCAAGATGATTGTCCCAAAAACGTAGTTATAACCCTTCAGGATAGAAATGAGAGGGAATAGAAGTATTTAGGTGTCAAAGTAGTTGAAGCATGCTACCAATGTGGAGAAGGAAGTCAAAGTAAGAAACAAGCATTATAGCTTATCTTAAAGTTATGTTAGTTCTGAGAATCTCATAGGAGTTTCTGATGGTTAATTTCAGAGTTATAGTAAGAAGACACATATGGAGGCCGAAGTGACACCTATTGATGAGAATATGAAGAATCAATGATTTCATTACCAAAGATTTAACCATTTTCAAGAAGATAGTCCCAAAAACGTAGTTATGACCCTTCTAAATAGAAATCAAAGTGAATAAAATTGTTTAGGTGTCAAAGTAGTTGAAGCATGCTACTAAGGTGGAGACGCAAGACTAAGTAAGAAACAAGCATTATAACTTATCCCACAGTTCTGTTAGGTCTTTGAATGTTATAGGAGTTTCTAATGGTGAATTTGAGAGTTCTAGCAACAAGACACATATGGAGGCCGAATTAACACCTATTGATGAGAATATGAAGAATCAATGCTTTCATTGACAAAGATTTAACAATTTTCAAGAAGATTGTTCCAAAAACGTAGTTATGACCCTTCAAGATAGAAATGAGAGTGAATGGAAGTGTTTAGTTGTCAAAGTAGTTAAAGCATGCTACCAAGGTGGAGACGTAAGTCAAAGTAAGAAACAAGCATTTTAGCATATCCTAGAGTTATGTTAGCTCTTGGAACCTCATAGGAGTTTATAACGATGAATTTCAGAGTTATAGCAAGAAGACACATATTGCGGCTGAATTAACACCTATTGATGAGAATATGAAGAATCAATGCTTTCATTGATAAAGATTTAACCATTTTGAAGACGATAGTCCAAAAAACGTAGTTATGATCCTTCTAAATAGAAATCAAAGTGAATAGAAAGGTTGAAGTGTCAAAGTAGTTAAAGAAAGCTACTAAGGTGGAGACGCAAGACAAAGTAAGAAACAAGCATTATAGGTAATCCCACAATTCTATTAGGTCTTTGAATGTCATAGGAGTTTCTTATGGTAAATTTTGGGAGTTTTAGCAAGGAGACACCTATGCAGGCTGACACAATACCTATTGATGTGAATATGAACAATCAATGCTCTCACTAACAAAGATTTTACCATTTCCAAGATGATTGTCCCAAAAACGTAGTTATAACCCTTCAAGATAGAAATGAGAGGGAATAGAAGTATTTAGGTGTCAAAGTAGTTGAAGCATGCTACCAAGGTGGAGAAGCAAGTCAAAGTAAGAAACAAGCATTATTGTTTATCCCAAAGTTATGTTAGTTCTTGGAATCTCATAGGAGTTTCTGATGGTGAATTTCAGAGTTATAGCATGAAGACACATATGGAGGCCGAAGTAACACCTATTGATGAGAATATGAAGAATCAATATTTTCATTGACAAAGATTTAACCGTTTTCAAGAAGATAGTCCCAAAAACGTAGTTATGACCCTTATAAATAGAAATCAAAGTGAATAGAAGTGTTCAGGTGTCAAAGTAGTTGAAGCATGCTACTAAGGTGGAGAAGCAAGTCAAAGTAAGAAACAAGCATTATAGCTTATCCCAAAGTTATGTTAGTTCTTGGAATCTCATAGGAGTTTCTGATGGTGAATTTTAGAGTTATAGTAAGAAAACACATATGGAGGCCGAAGTAACACCTATTGATGAGAATATGAAGAATCAATGATTTCATTGACAAAGATTTAACCATTTTCAAGAAGATAGTCCCAAAAACGTAGGTGTAACCCTTCTAAATAGAAATCAAAGTGAATAGAAAGGTTGAAGTGTCAAAGTAGTTAAAGAATGCTACTAAGGTGGAGATGCAAGACAAAGTAAGAAACAAGCATTATAGCTAATCCCACAATTTTATTAGGTCTTTGAATGTCATAGGAGTTTCTTATGGTAAATTTTGGGAGTTTTAGCAAGGAGACACCTATGCAGGCTGACACAATACCTATTGATGTGAATATGAACAATCAATGCTCTCACTAACAAAGATTTTACCATTTCCAAGATGATTGTCCCAAAAACGTAGTTATAACCCTTCAAGATAGAAATGACAGGGAATAGAAGTATTTAGGTGTCAAAGTAGTTGAAGCATGTTACCAAGGTGGAGAAGCAAGTCAAAGTAAGAAACAAGCATTATAGCTTATCCCAAAGTTATGTTAGTTCTTGGAATCTCATAGGAGTTTCTGATGGTGAATTTCAGATTTATAGCAAGAAGACACATATGGAGGCCGAAGTAACACCTATTGATGAGAATATGAAGAATCAATATTTTCATTGACAAAGATTTAACTGTTTTCAAGAAGATAGTCCCAAAAACGTAGTGATGACCCTTATAAAGAGAAATCAAAGTGAATAGAAGTGTTCAGCTGTCAAAGTAGTTGAAGCATGCTACTAAGGTGGGGACGCAAGACAATGTAAGAAACAAGCATTATAACTTATCCCACAGTTCTGTTAGGTCTTTGAATGTTATAGGAGTTTCTAATGGTGAATTTGAGAGTTCTAGCAACAAGACACATATGGAGGCCGAATTAACACCTATTGATGAGAATATGAAGAATCAATGCTTTCATTGACAAAGATTTAACAATTTTCAAGAAAATTGTTCCAAAAACGTAGTTATGACCCTTCAAGATAGAAATGAGAGTGAATAAAAGTGTTTAGTTGTCTAAGTTGTTAAAGCATGCTACCAAGGTGGAGACGTAAGTCAAAGTAAGAAACAAGCATTTTAGCATATCCTAGAGTTATGTTAGTTCTTGGAACCTCATAGGAGTTTTTAATGATGAATTTCAGATATGTAGCAAGAAGACACATATTGAGGCTGAATTAACACCTATTGATGAGAATATGAAGAATCAATGCTTTCATTGATAAAGATTTAACCATTTTTAAGACGATAGTCCAAAAAACGTAGTTATGACCCTTCTAAATAGAAATCAAAGTGAATAGAAAGGTTGAAGTGTCAAAGTAGTTAAAGAATGCTACTAAGGTGGAGATGCAAGACAAAGTAAGAAACAAGCATTATAGCTTATCCCACAATTCTATTAGGTCTTTGAATATCATAGGAGTTTCTTTTGGTAAATTTATGGAGTTTTAGCAAGGAGACACCTATGCAGGCTGACACAATACCTATTGATGTAAATATGAACAATCAATGCTTTCACTAACAAAGATTTTACCATTTCCAAGATGATTGTCCCAAAAACCCTTCAAGATAGAAATGAGAGGGAATAGAAGTATTTAGGTGTCAAAGTAGTTGAAGCATGCTACCAAGGTGGAGAAGCAAGTCAAAGTAAGAAACAAGCATTATAGCTTATCCCAAAGTTATGTTAGTTCTTGGAATCTCATAGGAGTTTCTGATGGTGAATTTTAGAGTTATAGTAAGAAGACATATATGGAGGCCGAAGTAACACCTATTGATGAGAATATGAAGAATCAATGATTTCATTGACAAAGATTTAACCATTTTCAAGAAGATAGTCCCAAAAACGTAGGTGTAACCCTTCTAAATAGAAATCAAAGTAAATAGAAGTGTTTAGGTGTCAAAGTAGTTGAAGCATGCTACTAAGGTGGGGACGCAAGAGAAAGTAAGAAACAAGCATTATAACTTATCCCACAGTTCTGTTAGGTGTCTGAATGTTATAAGAGTTTCTAATGGTGAATTTGAGAGTTCTAGTAACAAGAAACATATGGAGGCTAAAACAACACAAATTGATGAGAATATGAGCAATCAATGCATTCATGGACAAAGATTTTAACCATTTTCAAGATAATAGTCCCAAACACGGCGTTATGACCCTTCAAAATATAAATGAAAGTGAATATAAAGGTTGAAGTGTCGATGTAGTTGAAGTATGCTACCAAGGTGGAGAAGCATTATAGCTTATACCATAGTTTTGTTAGGTGTTTGAATCTCTTAGGAGTTTCTAATGGTAAATTTGCGAGTTGTAGCAAAGAGACACCTATGGAGGCTGACAGAACACCTATTAATGTGACTTTGAAGAATCAATGCTTTCACTAACAAAGATTTGACCATTTTCAAGATAATTGTTCCAAAAACGTAGTTATGACCCTTGAAGATAGAAATGAGAGTGAATAGAAGTGTTTAGGTGTCAAGGTAGTTGAAGCATGCTACCAAGGTGGAGACGCAAGTCAAAGTATAAAACAAGCATTATAGCTTATCCCACTGTTCTTTTAAGTCTTTGAATCTCATCGGAGTTTCTACTTGTAAGTTTGGGAGTTGTAGCAAGGAGACACCTATGGAGGCTGACACAACACCTATTTATGTGAATATCAACAATTAATGCTATCACTAACAAAGATTTGACAATTTCCAAGATGAGTGTCCCAAAAACGTAGTTATAACGTTTCAAGATAGAAATTGTAGATTTTGAGTGAAATTTGTTTGAAGATCAGCAAAGAAAAAAAGTTTATTGTTTTTTCTTTGCTGAACGTTTCAAGGCTGAACGTTTTTCCCTTCAGTTCTTTCATTTGATTACATGACCCAATTATATATACATGAGATAAAACAAAACAGTTAAAATAAACAACAAGAAGCACCGATTGTTTAGAAAAATATCACACAGCCTTTGTTGACTTTCTTGACATGCTTGTGTGCCTTCTTCCTCCTATTGGGCTTGTTTAAACTTCAATGGACCTAATTGGATTTGTCTTCGTTGGGCTCTCCTCTTGGGTCTTTCTCCAAGCCAACAATGTTTAATGGTGGAGAGGTGTGTGTTTGCTCCCTTTTAACTTGCATAAGAAACAAGCATTATAGGTTATCCCAAAGTTATGTTAGTTCTTGGAATCTCATAGGAGTTTCAAATGGTGAATTTCGGACTTATAGCAAGAAGACATATATGGAGGCCGAAGTAACATCTATTGATGAGAATATGAAGAATCAATGCTTTCATAGACAAAGAGTTAACCATTTTCAAGAAGATAGTCCCAAAAACGTAGTTATGACCCTTCTAAATAGAAATCAAAGGGAATAGAAGTGTTTAGGTGTCAAAGTAGTTGAAGCATGCTACTAAGGTGGAGACGCAAAATAAAGTAGGAAACAAGCATTATAACTTATCCCACAGTTCTGTTAGGTCTTTGAATGTTATAGGAGTTTCTAATGGTGAATTTGAGAGTTCTAACAACAAGAAACATATAGAGGCTAAAACAACACAAATTGATGAGAATATGAACAATCAATGCTTTCATGGACAAAGATTTAACCATTTTCCAGATAATAGTCCCAAACACGGAGTTATGACCCTTCAAAATAGAAATGAGAGAGAATATAAAGGTTGAAGTGTCAATGTAGTTGAAGTATGCTACCAAGGTGGAGACACAAGAAAAAGTAAGAAAGAAGCATTATAGCTTATCCCATAGTTCTGTTAGGTGTTTGAATCTCTTAAGAGTTTCTAATGGTAAATTTGCGAGTTGTAGCAAAGAGACACCTATGGAGGCTGACACAACACCTATTAATGTGACTTTGAAGAATCAATGCTTTCACTAACAAAGATTTGACCATTTTCAAGATAATTGTTCCAAAAACATAGTTATGACCCTTGAAGATAGAAATGAGAGTGAATAGTATTGAGAAAAGGCATTCCGTGCATAAAGCCGGGTAGTATTCATCCTGGGTACTATTCATCCCGTGACCCGAGATTACTATTCATCTCCATAGTATTGAGATTCCGTACAGAATATCGGATACTATTTATCTCGGGTACTATTCATCCCGAGACCCGTGATTACTATTCATCCGTGTGTCTTTTTCATTTAGGGCTTCCTCCTTCTACTATAAAAGGAGGAAACTCCCTTTTCTTGTAACTAAACCTAATATTTGAGCCTCTTATGGCTGAGAGAGAGCTGCCTCTTATTTTCTTGTTTTCTTATTGAATCTCTTCTCTAATTCTCTATTTAATCCGCATAAATCTCTTAAAATCTATATGGTATCAGAGCCTTGTTACTGATTCTCTGCTTCTATTCAATCATCTCTGGCTATTTTCTTAATCTCCATTTATGCCACAGCTCTCTCTTTATCTCTCACAAAAATTTTCAATCTCTCCTTGTGTTTGGTTCTCTTATCTATGCTTGAATATCTCAGCAGGTCTCTGTCCTGTCTCTGCAGATTAAACTCCATTGCTAGCCCTATAGATCTTCAGCTCTCTTCTGGTTTTGATAGATTTTCGGAGGTACTGTAGCAACAGTGACACCAACAGAAATTCTGATTTCTCAGCAAAGTCTTGTTGGTTGCTTGGGAAGTTAAGATCAATCTGGAAATTTGTGGGTGTATTGGCTGTAAGAAACACTGAAGCATGGATTCTTCAAAATCTGTTCCTATACCAGTTACTCTCAAAGATGTGAACTACTTACTCTGGGCTAGAACCACCAAGACAAATCTGTGTGGTCGTGGCCTTTGGAATCACATTGAAACCAAGGTAATCATGGATGAAGATGGAAAAGATATCAGTGGAGATCAAAGTTGTGCAGATGGCAAATGGTTTCAAGAAGATCAGGGGGTTCTTGGACTACTTCAAAACTCACTTGAAGCCGCAATACTTGAAGCTTATTCTTATTGTGAGACGGCAAAGGAGCTATGGGACACATTAAAGAATGTCTATGGAAATGTCTCCAATCTTTCCCGAGTGTTTGAAGTCAAGAAAGCTATCAACAGTCTCATCCAAGAAGATCTTGACTTCACAAAATACTTTGGAAAATTCAGATCACTTTGGGCTCAACTCGAGATGCTAAGACCTTTCTCGGTGGATCCAAGTACTCTCAAGGAAAGGGGTGAACAAGATAGGGTCTTTGGTCTGCTTCTCACATTGAACCCGGCTTACAATGATCTCATCAAGCACATCCTTAGAGCTGAGAAGTTACCAAGCTTAGATGAGGTGTGCTCTCAAATCCAACGTGAACAAGGCTCAGTAGGTCTCTTCAGTGGCAAAGGAGAAATGGTCATGGCACACAAAGTTACTTTCAAGTCTGAAGATAGGAAGATTCTTGTGTGTGATCACTGCAAGAAGAGAGGCCATATCAAGGACAAATGTTGGATACTACATCCACATCTTAAGCCAGGAAAGTTCAAGGTTCAAGCGAACTACACTCAAGAAGCCTGAACTGAGCAAGCTCAGGCTGGACCATCTAGACAAGGAGATGAACTGGCTATGGTTGCGTACTCCAATGATGTTGTTAGGAAGTCGGACCTTGAAGCTCTTATGAAGTCCATTGCTGCCCTTACCAATAAAGAATCCGGTATCACTCACTTTTCTTCTTTACCTAAATCACAAAATAAAACATTGATTATTGATTCTGGGGCTTCTCATCATATGATTAGTAACCCTAACCTCATTAATAATGTTAAACCTATTAATGGAAATGTGATAATTGCAAATGGTGATAGGATCCCCATAAGAGGAGTAGGTGGTTTAAAACTTTGTGATAAGAACTCTAAAGCGTTCTTCATGCCTGAGTTCACCTCTAATCTTGTCTCAGTAAAAAGAGGTACAAATGATCTTAATTGCTATGCTATATTTGGTCCTAATAGCTTTCATTTTTAGGATATTGAGAGTGGAAAAGTTTTGGGAGAAGGGAACACTAACGGTGACTTATATGTTTTTGAGGATTCTCCAACAACACAATCTACTTCTCTTTCTTATCAATCTTGTTATGCTGTTAGCCCAAATAAACTGTGGCATGATAGACTTGGTCACCCTCATGCTAGGGCTTTAGAGATTATGTTACCCCATGTTGTCTTTAATCATATGAACTGTGAAGCATGTATTCTAGGAAAGCATTGTAAAACTGTTTTTCCTAAGTCTTCAACTATCTATGAAAATGTTTTGATCTTGTGCATTCAGATGTTTGGACTGCCCCATATTTATCTAGAGACAATAATAAATATTATGTTATATTTATTGATGAGAAATCGAAATATACATGGGTCACACTGCTTGCATCTAAGGATAGAGTATATGATGCATTTGTTAATTTTCAATCATATGTTACTAACCAGTTTAATGCCAAGATCAAGGTATTCAGGTCTGATAATGGTGGGGAATACACTAGTCACAAGTTCAAAGATCACTTAGCAAGATATTGGATCATACACCGAACTAGCTGCCCATATACACCTCAACAAAATGGTGTAGCTGTGAGGAAGAATAGACATCTTATGGAAGTTGCAAGATCCATGATGTTTAACACCAATGTCCCAAGGAGATTCTGGAGTGATGCTGTCATGGCGGCTTGTTACCTGATAAATAGGATACCAACAAGGATCCTAACTGATTTAGCGCCATTTGAGGTATTGAACCGAACCAAACCTTCTATTGATCACTTACGAGTGTTTGGTTGCATTTGTTTTGTCTGCAGAGACCAGGGGTGCTGAGGAAAGCTTGAAGCTAAGAGCACAAAATGCATGTTCCTAGGCTACTATACTACTCAAAAGAGCTACAAGTGCTATGACTTCTCAAGTGCATTCTGTGCATAAGGCCAGGTACTATTCATCCCGAGACCCGAGATTACTATTTATCTCCAGAGTATTAAGAAAGACATTCCGTACAGAATGTCGAATACTATTCATCTCGGGTACTATTCATCCCGAGACCCGTGATTACTATTCATCCCGTGGGTCTTTTTCATTTAGGGCTTTCTCCTTCTACTATAAAAGGAGGAAACCCCATTTTCTTGTAACTAAAACTAATATTTGATCCCTTATGGCTGAGAGAGAGCTGCGTCTTATTTACTTGTTTTCTTATTGAATCTTTACTCTAATTCTCTATTTAATCCGCATAAATCTCTTAAAATCTATAAATAGAAGTGTTTAGGTGTCAAAGTAGTTTAAGCATGATACCAAGGTGGAGACGCATGTCAAAGTAAAAAATAAGCATTATACCTTATCCCATAGTTCTTTTAAGTCTTTGAATCTCATCGGAGTTTCTACTTGTAAATTTGGGATTAGCAAGGAGACATCTATGGAGGCTGACACAACACCTATTGATGTGAATATGAACAATCAATGCTATCACTAACAAAGATTTGACAATTTCCAAGATGAGTGTCCCAAAAATGTAGTTATAACCTTTTAAGATAGAAATAAAAGGGAATAGAAGTGTTTAGGTGTCAAAGTAGTTGAAGCATGCTACCAAGTCGGAGACGCAAGTCAAAGTAAGAAAAGAGCATTATAGCTTATCCCAGAGTTATGTTAGTTCTTGGAATCTCATAGGAGTTTCTAATGGTGAATTTCAAAGTTCTAGCAAGAAGACACATTTGGAACCCGAATTAACACCTATTGATGAAAATATGAAGAATCAATGCTTTCATTGACAAAGATTTAATCATTTTCAAGAAGATTGTTCCAAAAACGTAGTTATGACCATTCAAGATATATATGAGAGTGAATCGAAGTGTTTAGGTGTCAAAGTAGTTAAAACATGCTACCAAGGTGGAGACGTAAGTCAAAGTAAGAAACAAGCATTATAGCATATCCTAGAGTTATGTTAGTTCTTGGAATCTCATAGGAGTTTCTAACGATGAATTTAAGAGTTATAGCAAGAAGACACATATGGAGGCCGAATTAACCCCTATTGATGAGAATATGAAGAATCAATGCTTTCATTGATAAAGATTTAACCATTTTTAAGACGATAGTCCAAAAAACGTAGTTATAACTCTTCTAAATAGAAATCAAAGTGAATAGAAAGGTTGAAGTGTCAAAGTAGTTAAAGAATGGTATTAAGGTGGAGATGCAAGACAAAGTAAGAAACAAGCATTATAGCTTATCCCACAGTTCTATTAGGTGTTTGAATGTGATAGGAGTTTCTTATGGTGAATTTTTGGAGTTTCAGCAACGAAACACCTATGCAGGCTGACACAATACCTATTGATGTGAATATGAACAATCAATGCTTTCACTAACAAAGATTTGACCATTTCCAAGATGATTGTCCCAAAAACGTAGCCCTTCAAGATGGAAATGAGAGGGAATAGAAGTATTTAGGTGTTAAAGTAGTTAAAGCATGCTACCAAGGTGGACAAGCAAGTCAAAGTAAGAAACAGGCATTATAGCTTATCCCAATGCTACGTTAGTTCTTGGAATCTCATAGGAGTTTCTGATGGTGAATTTCTGAGTTATAGCAAGAAGACACATATGGAGGCCGAAGTAAGACCTATTGATGATAATATTAAGAATCAATGCGTTCATTGACAATGATTTAACCATTTTCAAGAAGATATTCCCAAAAACGTAGTTATGACCCTTCCAAATAGAAATCAAAGTAAAAGAAGTGTTTAGGTGTCAAAGTAGTTGAAGCATGCTACTAAGGTGGGGATGCAAGACAAAGTAAGAAACAAGCATTATAACTTATCCCACAGTTGTGTTAGGTATTTGAATGTTATAAGAGTTTCTAATGGTGAATTTGAGAGTTCTAGCAACAAAAAACATATGGAGGCTAAAACGACACAAATTGATGAGAATATGAACAATCAATGCTTTCATGGACAAAGATTTAACCATTTTCAAGATAATAGTCCCAAACACGGCTTTATGACCCTTCAAAATAGAAATGAGAGTGAATATAAAGGTTGAAGTGTCCATGTAGTTGAAGTATGCTACCAAGGTGGAGACGCAAGACAAAGTAAGAAAGAAGCATTATAGCTTATCCCATAGTTCTGTTAGGTGTTTGAATCTCTTAGGAGTTTCTAATGGTAAATTTGCGAGTTGTAGCAAAGAGACACCTATGGAGGCTGACACAACACTTAATAATGTGACTTTATAAAATGAATGCTTTCACTAACAAAGATTTGACCATTTTCATGATAATTGATCCAAAAACGTACTTATGACCCTTCATGATAGAAATGAGAGTGAATAGAAGTGTTTAAGTGTCAAAGTAGTTGAAACATGTTACCAAGGTGGAGACACAAGTCAAAGTAAAAAACAAGCATTATAGCTTATCCCACAGTTCTTTTAAATCTTTGAATCTCATCGGAGTTTCTACTTGTAAATTTGGGAGTTGTAGCAAGGAGACACCTATGGAGGCTGACACAACACCTATTGATGTGAATATGAACAATCAATGCTATCACTAACAAAGATTTGACAATTTCCAAGATGAGTGTCCCAAAAACGTAGTTATAACCTTTCAAGAGAGAAATGCGAGGGAATAGAAGTGTTTAGGTGTCAAAGTAGTTAAAGCATGTAACCAAGTCGGAGACGCAAGTCAAAGTCAGAAAAGAGCATTATAGCTTATCCCAGAGTTATGTTAGTTCTTGGAGTCTCATAGCAGTTTCTAATGTTGAATTTCAGAGTTATAGCAAGACGACACATTTGGAGGCCGAATTAACACCTATTGATGAGAATATGAAGAATCAATGCTTTCATTGACAAATATTTAATCATTTTTAAGAAGATTGTTCCAAAAACGTAGTTATGACCCTTCAAGATAGAAATGAGAGTGAATCGAAGTGTTTAGGTGTTAAAGTAGTTAGAACATGCTAGCAAGGTGGAGACGTAAGTCAAAGTAAGGAACAAGCATTATAGCCTATCCTAAAGTTATGTTAGTTTTGGAATGTCATAGGAATTTCTAACAATAAATTTCAGAGTTATAGAAGAAGAAACATATGGAGGCCGAATTAACACCTATGCATGATAATATGAAGAATCATATGCTTTCATTGATAAAGATTTTACCATTTTTAAGACGACAGTCCAAAAAATGTAGTTATGACCCTTCTAAATAGAAATCAAACTGAATAGAAAGGTTTATGTGTCAAAGTAGTTAAAGAATGGTATTAAGGTGGAGACGCAAGACAAAGTAAGAAACAAGCATTATATCTTATCTCACAGTTCTATTAGGTCTTTGAATGTCATAGGAGTTTCTTATGGTGAATATTAGGAGTTTTAGCAAGGAGACACCTATGCAGGCTGACACAATACCAATTGCTGGGAATATGAACAATCAATGATTTCACTAACGAAGATATGACCATTTCGAAGATGATTGATCAAAAATGAGAGTGAATAGAAGTGTTTAGGTGTCAAAGTAGTTGAAACATGTTACCAAGGTGGAGATGCAAGTCAAAGTAAAAAACAAGCATTATAGCTTATCCCACAGTTCTTTTAAGTCTTTGAATCTCATCGGAGTTTCTACTTGTAAATTTGGGAGTTGTAGCAAGGAGACACCTATGGAGGCGGACACAACACCTATTGATGTGAATATGAACAATCAATACTATCACTAACAAAGATTTGACAATTTCCAAGATGAGTGTCCCAAAAACGTAGTTATAACCTTTCAAGAGAGAAATGAGAGGGAATAGAAGTGTTTAGGTGTCAAAGTAGTTGAAGCATGGTACCAAGTCGGAGACGCAAGTCAAAGTAAGAAAAGAGCATTATAGCTTATCCCAGAGTTATATTAGTTCTTGGAATCTCATAAGAGTTTCTAATGTTGAATTTCAGAGTTATAGCAAGACGACACATTTGGAGGCCGAATTAACACCTATTGATGAGAATATGAAGAATCAATGCTTTCATTGACAAAGATTTAATCATTTTTAAGAAGATTGTTCCAAAATCGTAGTTATGACCCTCCAAGGTAGAAATGAGAGTGAATCGAAGTGTTTAGGTGTCAAAGTAGTTGAAGCCTGCTACCAAGGTGGAGAAGCAAGTCAAAGTAAGACACAAGCATTATAGTTTATCCCAAAGTTATGTTAGTTCTTGGAATCTCATAGGAGTTTCTGATGGTGAATTTTATAGTTATAGCAAGAAGACACATATGGGGGCTGAAGTAACACCTATTGATGAGAATATGAAGAATCAATGCTTTCATTGACAAAGATTTAACCATTTTCAAGAAGATAGTCCAAAAAACGTAGTTATGACCATTCTAAATAGAAATCAAAGTGAATAGAAAGGTTTAAGTGTCAAAGTAGTTAAAGAATGGTATTAAGGTGGAGACGCAAGACAAAGTAAGAAACAAGCATTATAGCTTATCCCACAGTTCTATTAGGTCTTTGAATGTCATAGGATTTTCTTATGGTGAATTTTGGGAGTTTTAGAAAGGAGACACCTATGCAGACTGACTCAATACCAATTGATGTGAATATGAACAATCAAAGATTTCACTAACAAAGATTGTCCCAAAAACGTAGTTATAACTATTCAAGATAGAAATGAGAGAAAATAGAAGTATTTAGGTGTCAAAGTAGTTGAAGCATGCTACCAAGGTGGAGAAGCAAGTCAAAGTAAGAAACAAGCATTATAGCTTATCCCAAAGTTATGTTAGTTCTTGGAATCTCATAGGAGTTTCTGATGGTGAATTTCATAGTTATAGCAAGAAGCCACATATGGAGGCCGAAGTAACACCTATTGATGAGAATATGAAGAATCAATGCTTTCATTGACAAAGATTTAACCATTTTCAAGAAGATAGTCCAAAAAACGTATTTATGACCCTTCTAAATAAAAATCAAAGAGAGTAGAAGTGTTTAGGTGTCAAAGTAGTTGAAGCATGCTACTAAGGTGGGGACGCAAGACAAAGTAAGAAACAAGCATTATAACTTATCCCACAGTCCTGTTAGGTCTTTGAATGTTATAAGAGTTTCTAATGGTGAATTTGAGAGTTCTAGCAACAAGAAACATATGGAGGCTAAAACAACACAAATTGATGAGAATATGAACAATCAATACTTTCATGGACAAAGATTTAACCATTTTCAAGATAATAGTCCCAAACACGGCGTTATGACCCTTCAAAATAGAAATGAGAGTGAATATAAAGGTTGAAGTGTCGATGTAGTTGAAGTATGCTACCAAGGTTGAGACGCAAGACAAAGTAAGAAAGAAGCATTATAGCTTATCCGATAGTTCTGTTAGGTGTTTGAATCTCTTAGGAGTTTCTAATGGTAAATTTGCGAGTTGTAGCAAAGAGACACCTATGGAGGCTGACACAACACCTATTAATGTGACTTTATAGAAGCAATGCTTTCACTAACAAAGATTTGACCATTTTCAAGATAATTGATGCAAAAACGTCCTTATGACCTTTCAAGATAGAAATGAGAGTGAATAGAAGTGTTTAGGTGTCAAAGTAGTTGAAACATATTACCAAGGTGGAGACGCAAGTCAAAGTAAAAAACAAGCATTATAGCTTATCCCACAGTTCTTTTAAGTCTTTGAATCTCATCGGAGTTTCTACTTGTAAATTTGGGAGTTGTAGCAAAGAGACACCTATGGAGGCGGACACAACACCTATTGATGTGAATATGAACAATCAATGCTATCACTAACAAAGATTTGACAATTTCCAAGATGAGTGTCCCAAAAACGTAGTTATAACCTTTCAAGAGAGAAATGAGAGGGAATAGAAGTGTTTAGGTGTCAAAGTAGTTGAAGCATGGTACCAAGACGGAGACGCAAGTCAAAGTAAGAAAAGAGCATTATAGCTTATCCCAGAGTTATGTTAGTTCTTGGAATCTCATAGGAGTTTCTAATGTTGAATTTCAGAGTTATAGCAAGATGACACATTTGGAGGCCGAATTAACACCTATTGATGAGAATATGAAGAATCAATGCTTTCATTGACAAAGATTTAATCATTTTTAAGAAGATTGTTCCAAAATCGTAGTTATAACCCTTCAAGATAGAAATGAGAGTGAATCGAAGTGTTTAGGTGTCAAAGTAGTTAAAACATGCTACCAAGGTGGAGACGTAAGTCAAAGTAAGAAACAAGCATTATAGCCTATCCTAGAGTTATGTTAGTTCTTGGAATCTCATAGGAATTTCTAACGATGAATTTCATAGTTATAGCAAGAAGAAACATATGGAGGCCGAATTAACACCTATTGATGAGAATATGAATAATCAATGCTTTCATTGATAAAGATTTTACCGTTTTTAAGACGATAGTCCAAAAACGTAGTTATGACCATTCTAAATAGAAATCAAAGTGAATAGAAAGGTTTAAGTGTCAAAGTAGTTAAAGAATGGTATTAAGGTGGAGACGCAAGACAAAGTAAGAAACAAGCATTATAGCTTATCCCACAGTTCTATTAGGTCTTTGAATGTCATAGGAGTTTCTTATGGTGAATTTTGGGAGTTTTAGCAAGGAGACACCTATGCAGGCTGACACAATACCAATTGATGTGAATATGAACAATCAAAGATTTCACTAACAAAGATTTGACCATTTCCAAGATGATTGTCCCAAAAACGTAGTTATAACTATTCAAGATAGAAATGAGAGAAAATAGAAGTATTTAGGTGTCAAAGTAGTTGAAGCATGCTACCAAGGTGGAGAAGCAAGTCAAAGTAAGAAACAAGCATTATAGCTTTTCCCAAAGTTATGTTAGTTCTTGGAATCTTATAGGAGTTTCTGATGGTGAATTTCATAGTTATAGCAAGAAGACACATATGGCGGCCAAAGTAACACCTATTGATGAGAATATGAAGAATCAATGCTTTCATTGACAAAGATTTAATCATTTTCAAGAAGATAGTCCAAAAAACGTATTTAGGACCCTTCTAAATAGAAATCAAAGTGAGTAGAAGTGTTTAGGTGTCAAAGTAGTTGAAGCATGCTACTAAGGTGGGGACGCAAAACAAAGTAAGAAACAAGCATTATAACTTATCCCACAGTTCTGATATTTTTTTTTTTTTTTTTTTTTTTTTTTTATTTTTTTTATTTTTTTAAAATAAAAAAATTTTTGGAGGCTAAAACAAAAACACAAATTGATGAGAATATGAACAATCAATGCTTTCATGGACAAAAGATTTAACCATTTTCAAAAAATAATAAGTCCCAAACAAAATGAAATTACCAAAGGTTGATGAAATGAAAATAAATTAACATCAGATGTTGAATCTCTTAGGAGTTTCTAATGGTAAATTTATGAGTTGAAAGGTGAATAAATTGGATTAGGTGTCAAAGTAGTTGAAACATGTTACCAAGGTGGAGACGCAAGTCAAAGTAAAAAACAAGCATTATAGCTTATCCCACAGTTCTTTTAAGTCTTTGAATCTCATCGGAGTTTCTACTTGTAAATTTGGGAGTTGTAGCAAAGAGACACCTATGGAGGCGGACACAACACCTATTGATGTGAATATGAACAATCAATGCTATCACTAACAAAGATTTGACAATTTCCAAGATGAGTGTCCCAAAAACGTAGTTATAACCTTTCAAGAGAGAAATGAGAGGGAATAGAAGTGTTTAGGTGTCAAAGTAGTTGAAGCATGCTACCAAGTCGGAGACGCAAGTCAAAGTAAGAAAAGAGCATTATAGCTTATCCCAGAGTTATGTTAGTTCTTGGAATCTCATAGGAGTTTCTAATGTTGAATTTCAGCGTTATAGCAAGACGACACATTTGGAGGCCGAATTAACACCTATTGATGAGAATATGAAGAATCAATGCTTTCATTGACAAAGATTTAATCTTTTTTAAGAAGATTGTTCCAAAAATGTAGTTATGACCCTTCAAGATAGAAATGAGAGCGATAAAGTGTTTAGGTGTCAAAGTAGTTAAAACATGCTACCAAGGTGGAGACGTAAGTCAAAGTAAGAAATGAGCATTATAGCCTATCCTAGAGTTATGTTAGTTCTTGGAATCTCATAGAAATTTCTAACGATGAATTTCAGAGTTATAGCAAGAAGAAACATATGGAGGCCGAATTAACACCTATTGATGAGAATATGAAGAATCAATGCTTTCATTGACAAATATTTAATCATTTTTAAGAAGATTGTTCCAAAAACATAGTTATGACCCTTCAAGATAGAAATGAGAGTGAATCGAAGTGTTTAGGTGTTAAAGTAGTTAGAACATGCTACCAAGGTGGAGACGTAAGTCAAAGTAAGGAACAAGCATTATAGCCTATCCTAGAGTTATGTTAGTTTTGGAATGTCATAGGAATTTCTAACAATAAATTTCAGAGTTATAGAAGAAGAAACATATGGAGGCCGAATTAACACCTATGCATGACAATATGAAGAATCATATGCTTTCATTGATAAAGATTTTACCATTTTTAAGACGACAGTCCAAAAAATGTAGTTATGACCCTTCTAAATAGAAATCAAACTGAATAGAAAGGTTTATGTGTCAAAGTAGTTAAAGAATGGTATTAAGGTGGAGACGCAAGACAAAGTAAGAAACAAGCATTATATCTTATCTCACAGTTCTATTAGGTCTTTGAATGTCATAGGAGTTTCTTATGGTGAATATTAGGAGTTTTAGCAAGGAGACACCTATGCAGGCTGACACAATACCAATTGCTGGGAATATGAACAATCAATGATTTCACTAACGAAGATATGACCATTTCGAAGATGATTGATCAAAAATGAGAGTGAATAGAAGTGTTTAGGTGTCAAAGTAGTTGAAACATGTTACCAAGGTGGAGACGCAAGTCAAAGTAAAAAACAAGCATTATAGCTTATCCCACAGTTCTTTTAAGTCTTTGAATCTCATCGGAGTTTCTACTTGTAAATTTGGGAGTTGTAGCAAGGAGACACCTATGGAGGCGGACACAACACCTATTGATGTGAATATGAACAATCAATACTATCACTAACAAAGATTTGACAATTTCCAAGATGAGTGTCCCAAAAACGTAGTTATAACCTTTCAAGAGAGAAATGAGAGGAATAGAAGTGTTTAGGTGTCAAAGTAGTTGAAGCATGGTACCAAGTCGGAGACGTAAGTCAAAGTAAGAAAAGAGCATTAAAGCTTATCCCAGAGTTATATTAGTTCTTGGAATCTCATAAGAGTTTCTAATGTTGAATTTCAGAGTTATAGCAAGACGACACATTTGGAGGCCGAATTAACACCTATTGATGAGAATATGAAGAATCAATGCTTTCATTGACAAAGATTTAATCATTTTTAAGAAGATTTTTCCAAAATCGTAGTTATGACCCTCAAAGGTAGAAATGAGAGTGAATCAGGTGTTTAGGTGTCAAAGTAGTTGAAGCCTGCTACCAATGTTGTGAAGCAAGTCAAAGTAAGAAACATGTATTATAGCTTATCCCACAGTTATGTTAGTTCTTGGAATCTCATAGGAGTTTCTGATGGTGAATTTTATAGTTATAGCAAGAAGACACATATGGCGGCCGAAGTAACACCTATTGATGAGAATATGAAGAATCAATGCTTTCATTGACAAAGATTTAACCATTTTCAAGAAGATAGTCCAAAAAACGTAGTTATGACCATTCTAAATAGAAATCAAAGTGAATAGAAAGGTTTAAGTGTCAAAGTAGTTAAAGAATGGTATTAAGGTGGAGACGCAAGAAAAAGTAAGAAACAAGCATTATAGCTTATCCCACAGTTCTATTAGGTCTTTGAATGTCATAGGAGTTTCTTATGGTGAATTTTGGGAGTTTTAGCAAGGAGACACCTATGCAGACTGACTCAATACCAATTGATGTGAATATGAACAATCAAAGATTTCACTAACAAAGATTGTCCCAAAAACGTATTTATGACCCTTCTAAATAAAAATCAAAGAGAGTAGAAGTGTTTAGGTGTCAAAGTAGTTGAAGCATGCTACTAAGGTGGGGACGCAAGACAAAGTAAGAAACAAGCATTATAACTTATCCCACAGTCCTGTTAGATCTTTGAATGTTATAAGAGTTTCTAATGGTGAATTTGAGAGTTCTAGCAACAAGAAACATATGGAGGCTAAAACAACACAAATTGATGAGAATATGAACAATCAATACTTTCATGGACAAAGATTTAACCATTTTCAAGATAATAGTCCCAAACACGGCGTTATGACCCTTCAAAATAGAAATGAGAGTGAATATAAAGGTTGAAGTGTCGATGTAGTTGAAGTATGCTACCAAGGTTGAGACGCAAGACAAAGTAAGAAAGAAGCATTATAGCTTATCCGATAGTTCTGTTAGGTGTTTGAATCTCTTAGGAGTTTCTAATGGTAAATTTGCGAGTTGTAGCAAAGAGACACCTATGGAGGCTGACACAACACCTATTAATGTGACTTTATAGAAGCAATGCTTTCACTAACAAAGATTTGACCATTTTCAAGATAATTGATGCAAAAACGTCCTTATGACCTTTCAAGATAGAAATGAGAGTGAATAGAAGTGTTTAGGTGTCAAAGTAGTTGAAACATATTACCAAGGTGGAGACGCAAGTCAAAGTAAAAAACAAGCATTATAGCTTATCCCACAGTTCTTTTAAGTCTTTGAATCTCATCGGAGTTTCTACTTATAAATTTGGGAGTTGTAGCAAAGAGACACCTATGGAGGCGGACACAACACCTATTGATGTGAATATGAACAATCAATGCTATCACTAACAAAGATTTGACAATTTCCAAGATGAGTTTCCCAAAAACGTAGTTATAACCTTTCAAGAGAAAAATGAGAGGGAATAGAAGTGTTTAGGTGTCAAAGTAGTTGAAGCATGGTACCAAGACGGAGACGCAAGTCAAAGTAAGAAAAGAGCATTATAGCTTATCCCAGAGTTATGTTAGTTCTTGGAATCTCATAGGAGTTTCTAATGTTGAATTTCAGAGTTATAGCAAGACGACACATTTGGAGGCCGAATTAACACCTATTGATGAGAATATGAAGAATCAATGCTTTCATTGACAAAGATTTAATCATTTTTAAGAAGATTGTTCCAAAAAAGTAGTTATGACCCTTCAAGATAGAAATGAGAGCGAATCGAAGTGTTTAGGTGTCAAAGTAGTTAAAACATGCTACCAAGGTGGAGACGTAAGTCAAAGTAAGAAATGAGCATTATAGCCTATCCTAGAGTTATGTTAGTTCTTGGAATCTCATAGAAATTTCTAACGATGAATTTCAGAGTTATAGCAAGAAGAAACATATGGAGGCCGAATTAACACCTATTGATGAGAATATGAAGAATCAATGCTTTCATTGATAAATATTTAACCGTTTTTAAGACGATAGTCCAAAAACGTAGTTATGACCATTCTAAATAGAAATCAAAGTGAATAGAAAGGTTTAAGTGTCAAAGTAGTTAAAGAATGGTATTAAGGTGGAGACGCAAGACAAAGTAAGAAACAAGCATTATAGCTTATCTCACAGTTCTATTAGGTCTTTGAATGTCATAGGAGTGTCTTATGGTGAATATTAGGAGTTTTAGCAAGGAGACACCTATGCAGGCTGACACAATACCAATTGCTGGGAATATGAACAATCAATGATTTCACTAACGAAGATATGACCATTTCGAAGATGATTGTCCCAAAAACGTAGTTATAACTCTTCAAGAGAGAAATGAGAGAGATTAGAAGTATTTAGGTGTCAAAGTAGTTGAAGCATGCTACAAAGGTGGAGAAGTAAGTTAAAGTAAGAAAGAAGCATTATAGCTTATCCCAAAGTTATGTTAGTTCTTGGAATCTCATAGGAGTTTCTGATGGTGAATTTCATAGTTATAGCAAGAAGACACATATGACGGCCGAAGTAACACCTATTGATGAGGATATGAAGAATCAATGCTTTCATTGACAAAAATTTAACCATTTTCAAGAAGATAGTCCAAAAAACGTAGTTATGACCCTTCTAAATAGAAATCAAAGTGAATAGAAGTGTTTAGGTGTCAAAGTAGTTGAAGCATGCTACTAAGGTGGGGACGCAAGACAAAGTAAGAAAGAAGCATTATAACTTATCCCACAGTTCTGTTAGGTCTTTGAATGTCATAGGAGTTTCTTATGGTGAATATTAGGAGGTTTAGCAAGGAGACACCTATGCAGGCTGACACAATACCAATTGCTGGGAATATGAACAATCAATGATTTCACTAACAAAGATATGACCATTTCGAAGATGATTGTCCCAAAAACGTAGTTATAACTCTTCAAGATAGAAATGAGAGAGAATAGAAGTATTTAGGTGTCAAAGTAGTTGAAGCATGCTACAAAGGTGGAGAAGTAAGTTAAAGTAAGAAAGAAGCATTATAGCTTATCCCAAAGTTATGTTAGTTCTTGGAATCTCATAGGAGTTTCTGATGGTGAATTTCATAGTTATAGCAAGAAGACACATATGGCGGCCGAAGTAACACCTATTGATGAGAATATGAAGAATCAATGCTTTCATTGACAAAGATTTAACCATTTTCAAGAAGATAGTCCAAAAAACGTATTTATGACCCTTCTAAATAGAAATCAAAGTGAATAGAAGTGTTTAGGTGTCAAAGTAGTTGAAGCATGCTACTAAGGTGGGGACGCAAGACAAAGTAAGAAACTAGCATTATAACTTATCCCACAGTTCTGTTAGGTCTTTGAATGTTATAAGAGTTTCTAATGGTGAATTTGAGAGTTCTAGCAACAAGAAACATATGGAGGCTAAAACAACACAAATTGATGAGAATATGAACAATCAATGCTTTCATGGACAAAGATTTAACCATTTTAAAGATAATAGTCCCAAACACGGCGTTATGACCCTTAAAAATAGAAATGAGAGTGAATATAAAGGTTGAAGTGTCAATGTAGTTGAAGTATGCTACCAAGGTGGAGACGCAAGACAAAGTAAGAAAGAAGCATTATAGCTTATCCCATAGTTCTGTTAGGTGTTTGAATCTCTTAGGAGTTTCTAATGGTAAATTTGCGAGTTGTAGCAAAGAGACACCTATGGAGGCTGACACAACACCTATTAATGTGACTTTATAAAGTCAATGCTTTCACTAACAAAGATTTGACCACTTTCAAGATAATTGATCAAAAATGAGAGTGAATAGAAGTGTTTAGGTGTCAAAGTAGTTGAAACATGTTACCAAGGTGGAGACGCAAGTCAAAGTAAAAAACAAGCATTATAGCTTATCCCACAGTTCTTTTAAGTCTTTGAATCTCATCCGAGTTTCTACTTGTAAATTTGGGAGTTGTAGCAAGGAGACACCTATGGAGGTTGACACAACACCTATTAATGTGAATATGAACAATCAATGCTATCACTAACAAAGATTTGACAATTTCCAAGATGAGTTTCCCAAAAACGTAGTTATAACCTTTCAAGAGAAAAATGAGAGGGAATAGAAGTGTTTAGGTGTCAAAGTAGTTGAAGCATGTTACCTAGTCGGAGACGCAAGTCAAAGTAAGAAAAGAGCATTATAGTTTATCCCAGAGTTATGTTAGTTTTTTCGAATCTCATAGGAGTTTCTAATGTTGAATTTCAGAGTTATAGCAAGACGACACATTTGGAGGCCGAATTAACACCTATTGATGAGAATATGAAGAATCAATGCTTTCATTGACAAAGATTTAATCATTTTTAAGAAGATTGTTCCAAAAAAGTAGTTATGACCCTTCAAGATAGAAATGAGAGCGAATCGAAGTGTTTAGGTGTCAAAGTAGTTAAAACATGCTACCAAGGTGGAGACGTAAGTCAAAATAAGAAACGAGCATTATAGCCTATCCTAGAGTTATGTTAGTTCTTGGAATCTCATAGAAATTTCTAATGATGAATTTCAGAGTTATAGCAAGAAGAAACATATGGAGGCCGAATTAACACCTATTGATGAGAATATGAAGAATCAATGCTTTCATTGATAAATATTTAACCGTTTTTAAGACGATAGTCCAAAAACGTAGTTATGACCATTCTAAATAGAAATCAAAGTGAATAGAAAGGTTTAAGTGTCAAAGTAGTTAAAGAATGGTATTAAGGTGGAGACGCAAGACAAAGTAAGAAACAAGCATTATAGCTTATCTCACAGTTCTATTAGGTCTTTGAATGTCATAGGAGTTTCTTATGGTGAATATTAGGAGTTTTAGCAAGGAGACACCTATGCAGGCTGACACAATACCAATTGCTGGGAATATGAACAATCAATGATTTCACTAACGAAGATATGACCATTTCGAAGATGATTGTCCCAAAAACGTAGTTATAATTCTTCAAGATAGAAATGAGAGAGAATAGAAGTATTTAGGTGTCAAAGTAGTTGAAGCATGCTACCAAGGTGGAGAAGGAAGTTAAAGTAAGAAAGAAGCATTATAGCTTATCCCAAAGTTATGTTAGTTCTTGGAATCTCATAAGAGTTTCTAATGGTGAATTTGAGAGTTTTAGCAACAAGAAACATATGGAGGCTAAACCAACACAAATTGATGAGAATATGAACAATCAATGCTTTCATGGACAAAGATTTAACCATTTTAAAGATAATAGTCCCAAACACGGCGTTATGACCCTTCAAAATAGAAATGAGAGTGAATATAAAGGCTGAAGTGTCGATGTAGTTGAAGTATGCTACCAAGGTGGAGACGCAAGACAAAGTAAGAAAGAAGCATTATAGCTTATCCCATAGTTCTGTTAGGTGTTTGAATCTCTTAGGAGTTTCTAATGGTAAATTTGTGAGTTGTAGCAAAGAGACACCTATGGAGGCTGACACAATACCTATTAATGTGGCTTTATAGAATCAATGCTTTCACTAATAAAGATTTGACCATTTTCAAGATAATTGATCCAAAAACGTACTTATGACCTTTCAAGATAGAAATGAGAGTGAATAGCATTATATTAGTGAAAGCATTGATTGTTCATATTCTCATCAAGATAGAAATGAGAGGGAATAGAAGTATTTAGGTGTCAAAGTAGTTAAAGCATGCTACCAAGGTGGAGAAGCAAGTCAAAGTAAGAAACAAGCATTATAGCTTATCCCAAAGTTATGTTAGTTCTTGGAATCCCATAGGAATTTCTGATGGTGAATTTCATAGTTATAGCAAGAAGACACATATGGAAGCCGAAGTAACACCTGTTGATAGGAATATGAAGAATCAATGCTTTCATTGACAAAGATTTAACCATTTTCAAGAAGAGAGTCCAAAAAACGTAGTTATGACCCTTCTAAATAAAAATCAAAGTGAATAGAAGTGTTTAGGTGTCAAAGTAGTTGAAGCATGCTACTAAGGTGGGGGCGCAAGACAAAGTAAGAAAGAAGCATTATAGCTTATCCAAGAGTGATGTTAGTTCTTGGAATCTCATAGGAATTTCTAACGATGAATTTCAGAGTGATAGCAAGAAGAAACATATGGAGGCCGAATTAACACCTATGGATGAGAATATAAAGAATCAATGCTTTCATTGATAAAGATTTAATCATTTTTAAGAAGATTGTTCCAAAAACGTATTTATGACCCTTCAAGATAGAAATGAGAGTGAATCGAAGTGTTTAGGTGTCAAAGTAGTTAAAACATGCTACCAAGGTGGAGACGTAAGTCAAAGTAAGAAACAAGCATTATAGCCTATCCTAGAGTTATGTTAGTTCTTGGAATCTCATAGGAATTTCTAACGATGAATTTTAGAGTGATAGCAAGAAGAAACATATGGAGGCGGAATTAACACCTATGGATGAGAATATGAAGAATCAATGCTTTCATTGATAAAGATTTAACCATTTTTAAGACGATAGTCCCAAAAACGTAATTATGACCCTTCTAAATAGAAATCAAAGTGAATAAAAAGGTTTAAGTGTCAAAGTAGTTAAAGAATGGTATTAAGGTGGAGACGCAAGACAAAGTAAGAAACAAGCATTATAGCTTATCCCACAGTTCTATTAGGTCTTCGAATGTTATAAGAGTCTCTTATGTTGACTTTTGGGAGTTTTAGCAAGGAGACTGCCATGCAGGCTGACACAATACCAATTGATGTGAATATGAACAATCAATGCTTTCACTAACAAAGATTTGACCATTTCCAAGATAATTGTCCCAAAAACGTAGTTATAACTCTTCAAGATAGAATGAGAGGGAATATAAGTATTTAGGTGTCAAAGTAGTTGAAGCATGCTACCAAGGTGGAGAAGCAAGTCAAAGTAAAAAACAAGCATTATAGCTTATCCCAAAGTTATGTTAGTACTTGGAATCTCATAGGGGTTTTTGATGGTGAATTTCATAGTTATAGCAAGAAAACACATATGGAGGCCAAAGTAACACCTATTGATGAGAATATGAAGAATCAATGCTTTCATTGACAAAGATTTAACCATTTTCAAGATGATAGTCCAAAAAACGTTGTTATGACCCTTCTAAATAGAAATCAAAGTGAATAGAAGTGTTTAGGTGTCAAAGTAGTTGAAACATGTTACCAAGGTGGAGACGCAAGTCAAAGTAAAAAACAAGCATTATAGCTTATCCCAACAGTTCTCTTAAGTCTTTGAATCTCATCAGAGTTTCTACTTGTAAATTTGGGAGTTGTACCAGGAGACACCTACGGAGGCTGACACAACACCTATTGATGTGAATATGAATAATCAATGCTTTAACTAACAAAGATTTGACAATTTCCAAGATGAGTGTCCCAAAAACGTAGTTATAACCTTTCAAGAGAGAAATGAGAGGGAATAGAAGTGTTTAGGTGTCAAAGTAGTTGAAGCATGCTACCAAGTCGGAGACACAAGTCAAAGTAAGAAAAGAGCATGAAGACACATTTGTGGTCCGGATTAACATCTATGATGAGAATATGAAGAATCAATGCTTTCATTGACAAAGATTTAATCATTTTTAAGAAGATTGTTCGAAAAACGTAGTTATGACCCTTCAAGATAGAAATGAGAGTGAGTCGAAGTGTTTAGGTGTCAAAGTAGTTTAAACATGCTACCAAGGTGGAGACGTAAGTCAAAGTAAGAAACAAGCATTATAGCCTATCCTAGAGTTATGTTAGTTCTTGGAATCTCATAGGAATTTCTAACGATGAATTTCAGAGTTATAGCAAGAAGAAACATATGGAGGCGGAATTAACACCTATGGATGAGAATATGAAGAATCAATGCTTTCCTTGATAAAGGTTTAACCATTTTTAAGACGATAGTCCAAAAAACGTAGTTATGACCCTTCTAAATAGAAATCAAAGTGAATAGAAAGGTTTAAGTGTCAAAGTAGTTTAACAATAGTATTAAGGTGGAGACGCAAGACAAAATAAGAAACAAGCATTATAGCTTATCCCACAGTTCTATTAGGTCTTCGAATGTCATAGGAGTTTCTTATGGTGAATTTTGGGAGTTTTAGCAAGGAGACACCTATGCAAGCTGACACAATACCAATTGATGTGAATATGAACAATCAATGCTTTCACTAACAAAGATTTGACCATTTCCAAGATGATTGTCCCAAAAACGTAGTTATAACTCTTCAAGATAGAAATAAGAGGTAATAGAAGTATTTAGGTGTCAAAGTAGTTGAAGCATGCTACCAAGGTGGAGAAGCAAGTCAAAGTAAGAAAAAAGCATTATAGCTTATCCCAAAGTTATGTTAGTTCTTGGAATCTCATAGGAGTTTCTGATGGTGAATGTCATAGTTATAACAAGAAGACACATATGGAGGCCGAAGTAACCCCTATTGATGAGAATATGAAGAATCAATGCTTTCATTGACAAAGATTTAACCATTTTCAAGAAGATATTCCCAAAAACGTAGTTATGACCCTTTTAAATAGAAATCAAAGTGAATAGAAGTGTTTAGGTGTCAAAGTTGTTGAAGCATGCTACTAAGGTGGGGACGCAAGACAAAGTAAGAAACAAGCATTATAACCTATCCCACAGTTCTGTTCGGGCTTTGAATGTTATAAGAGTTTGTAATGGTGAATTTGAGAGTTCTAGCAACAAGAAACATATGGAGGCTAAAACAACACAAATTGATGAGAATATGAACAATCAATGCTTTCATGGACAAAGATTTAACCATTTTCAAGATAATAGTCCCAAACACGGCGTTATGACCCTTTAAAATAGAAATGAGAATGAATATAAAGGTTGAAGTATCGATGTAGTTGAAGTATGCTACCAAGGTGGAAACGCAAGACAAAGTAAGAAAGAAGCATTATAGCTTATCCCATAGTTTTGTTAGGTGTTTGAATCTCTTAGGAGTTTCTAATTGTAAATTTGCGAGTTGTAGCAAACAGACACCTATGGAGGCTGACACAATACCTATTAATGTGACTTTATAGAATCAATGCTTTTATTGACAAAGATTTGAGCATTTTCAAGATAATTGATCTAAAAACGTACTTATGACCCTTCAACATAGAAATGAGAGTGAATAGAAGTGTTTAGGTGTCAAAGTACTTGAAACATGTTACCAAGGTTGAGACGCAAGTTAAAGTAAAAAACAAGCATAATAGCTTATCCCACAGTTCTTTTAAGTCTTTGAATCTCATCGGAGTTTCTACTTGTAAATTTTGGAGTTGTAGCAAGGAGACACCTATGGAGGCTGACACAACACCTATTGATGTGAATATGAATAATCAATGCTATAACTAACAAAGATTTCAAAATTTCCAAGATGAGTGTCCCAAAAACGTAGTTATAACTCTTCAAGATAGAAATGAGAGGTAATAGAAGTATTTAGGTGTCAAAGTAGTTGAAGCATGCTACCAAGGTGGAGAAGCAAGTCAAAGTAAGAAAAAAGCATTATAGCTTATCCCAAAGTTATGTTAGTTCTTGGAATCTCATAGGAGTTTCTGATGGTGAATGTCATAGTTATAGCAAGAAGACACATATGGAGGCCGAAGTAACCCCTATTGATGAGAATATAAAGAATCTATGCTTTCATTGACAAAGATTTAACCATTTTCAAGAAGATATTCCCAAAAACGTAGTTATGACCCTTTTAAATAGAAATCAAAGTGAATAGAAGTGTTTAGGTGTCAAAGTTGTTGAAGCATGCTACTAAGGTGGGGACGCAAGACAAAGTAAGAAACAAGCATTATAACCTATCCCACAGTTCTGTTCGGTCTTTGAATGTTATAAGAGTTTGTAATGGTGAATTTGAGAGTTCTAGCAACAAGAAACATAAGGAGGCTAAAACAACACAAATTGATGAGAATATGAACAATCAATGCTTTCATGGACAAAGATTTAACCATTTTCAAGATAATAGTAACAATCACGGCGTTATGACCCTTCAAAATAGAAATGAGAATGAATATAAAGGTTGAAGTATCGATGTAGTTGAAGTATGCTACCAAGGTGGAGACGCAAGACAAAGTAAGAAAGAAGCATTATAGCTTATCCCATAGTTTTGTTAGGTGTTTGAATCTCTTAGGAGTTTCTAATAGTAAATTTGCCAGTTGTAGCAAAGAGACACCTATGGAGGCTGACACAATACCTATTAATGTGACTTTTTAGAATCAATGCTTTCATTGACAAAGATTTGAGCATTTTAAAGAAAATTGATCAAAAACCGTAGTGGTGACCCTTAAACATAGAAATGAGAGTGAATAGAAGTGTTTAGGTGTCAAAGTAGTTGAAACATGTTACCAAGGTTGAGACGCAAGTTAAAGTAAAAAACAAGCATTATAACTTATCCCACAGTTCTTTTAAGTCTTTGAATCTCATCGGAGTTTCTACTTGTAAATTTGGGAGTTGTAGCAAGGAGACACGTATGGACGCTGACACAACACCTATTGATGTGAATATGAATAATCAATGCTATAACTAACAAAGATTTCACAATTTCCAAGATGAGTGTCCCAAAAACGTAGTTATAACCTTTCAAGAGAGAAATGAGAGGGAATAGAAGTGTTTAGGTGTCAAAGTAGTTGAAGCATGCTACCAAGTCGGAGACGCAAGTCAAAGTAAGAAAAGAGCATTATAGCCTATCCCAGAGTTATGTTAGTTCTTGGAATCTCATAGGAGTTTCTAATGTTGAATTTCAAAGTTATAGCAAGAAGACACATTTGGAGGCCGAAGTAACCCCTATTGATGAGAATATGAAGAATCAATGCTTTCATTGACAAAGATTTAACCATTTTCAAGAAGATAGTCCCAAAAACGTAGTTATGACCCTTCTAAATACAAATCAAAGTGAATAGAAGTGTTTAGGTGTCAAAGTAGTTGAAGCATGCTACTAAGGTGGGGACGCAAGACAAAGTAAGAAACAAGCATTATAACCTATCCCACAGTTCTGTTCGGGCTTTGAATGTTATAAGAGTTTGTAATGGTGAATTTGAGAGTTCTAGCAACAAGAAACATATGGAGGCTAAAACAACACAAATTGATGAGAATATGAACAATCAATGCTTTCATGGACAAAGATTTAACCATTTTCAAGATAATAGTAACAAACACGGCGTTATGACCCTTCAAAATAGAAATGAGAATGAATATAAAGGTTGAATTATCGATGTAGTTGAAGTATGCTACCAAGGTGGAGACGCAAGACAAAGTAAGAAAGAAGCATGATAACTTATCCCATAGTTTTGTTAGGTGTTTGAATCTCTTAGGAGTTTCTAATAGTAAATTTGCGAGTTGTAGCAAAGAGACACCTATGGAGGCTGACACAATACCTATGAATGTGACTTTATAGAATCAATGCTTTCATTGACAAAGATTTGAGCATTTTCAAGATAATTGATCTAAAAACGTACTTATGACCCTTCAACATAGAAATGAGAGTGAATAGAAGTGTTTAGGTGTGAAAGTACTTGAAACATGTTACCAAGGTTGAGACGCAAGTTAAAGTAGAAAACAAGCATTATAGCTTATCCCACAGTTCTTTTAAGTCTTTGAATCTCATCGGAGTTTCTACTTGTAAATTTGGGAGTTGTAGCAAGGAGACACCTATGGAGGCTGACACAACACGTATTGATGTGAATATGAATAATCAATGCTATAACTAACAAAGATTTCACAATTTCCAAGATGAGTGTCCCAAAAACGTAGTTATAACTCTTCAAGATAGAAATGAGAGGTAATAGAAGTATTTAGGTGTCAAAGTAGTTGAAGCATGCTACCAAGGTGGAGAAGCAAGTCAAAGTAAGAAAAAAGCATTATAGCTTATCCCAAAGTTATGTTAGTTCTTGGAATCTCATAGGAGTTTCTAATGGTGAATGTCATAGTTATAGCAAGAAGACACATATGGAGGCCGAAGTAACCCCTATTGATGAGAATATAAAGAATCTATGCTTTCATTGACAAAGATTTAACCATTTTCAAGAAGATATTCCCAAAAACGTAGTTATGACCCTTTTAAATAGAAATCAAAGTGAATAGAAGTGTTTAGGTGTCAAAGTTTTTGAAGCATGCTACTAAGGTGGGGGACGTAAGACAAAGTAAGAAACAAGCATTATAACCTATCCCACCTTTTTTTTAAATTTTAATGGTAATTTTTTTTTTTTTTTTTTTTTTTTGGGAGAGTTCTAGCAACAAGAAACATATGGAGGCTAAAACAACACAAATTGATGAGAATATGAACAATCAATGCTTTCATGGACAAAGATTTAACCATTTGCAAGATAATAGTAACAAACACGGCGTTATGACCCTTCAAAATAGAAATGAGAATGAATATAAAGGTTGAAGTATCGATGTAGTTGAAGTATGCTACCAAGGTGGAGACGCAAGACAAAGTAAGAAAGAAGCATTATAGCTTATCCCATAGTTTTGTTAGGTGTTTGAATCTCTTAGGAGTTTCTAATAGTAAATTTGCGAGTTGTAGCAAAGAGACACCTATGGAGGCTGACACAATACCTATTAATGTGACTTTTTAGAATCAATGCTTTCATTGACAAAGATTTGAGCATTTTCAAGATAATTGATCTAAAAACGTACTTGTGACCCTTCAACATAGAAATGAGAGTGAATAGAAGTGTTTAGGTGTCAAAGTAGTTGAAACATGTTACCAAGGTTGAGACGCAAGTTAAAGTAAAAAACAAGCATTATAACTTATCCCACAGTTCTTTTAAGTCTTTGAATCTCATCGGAGTTTCTACTTGTAAATTTGGGAGTTGTAGCAAGGAGACACCTATGGAGGCTGACACAACACCTATTGATGTGAATATGAATAATCAATGCTATAACTAACAAAGATTTCACAATTTCCAAGATGAGTGTCCCAAAAACGTAGTTATAACCTTTCAAGAGAGAAATGAGAGGGAATAGAAGTGTTTAGGTGTCAAAGTAGTTAAAGCATGCTACCAAGTCGGAGACGCAAGTCAAAGTAAGAAAAGAGCATTATAGCCTATCCCAGAGTTATGTTAGTTCTTGGAATCTCATAGGAGTTTCTAATGTTGAATTTCAAAGTTATAGCAAGAAGACACATTTGGAGGCCGAAGTAACCCCTATTGATGAGAATATGAAGAATCAATGCTTTCATTGACAAAGATTTAACCATTTTCAAGAAGATAGTCCCAAAAACGTAGTTATGACCCTTCTAAATACAAATCAAAGTGAATAGAAGTGTTTAGGTGTCAAAGTAGTTGAAGCATGCTACTAAGGTGGGGGCATAAGACAAAGTAAGAAACAAGCATTATAACCTATCCCACAGTTCTGTTAGGGCTTTGAATGTTATAAGAGTTTGTAATGGTGAATTTGAGAGTTCTAGCAACAAAGAAACATATGGAGGCTAAAAACAACACAAATTGATGAGAATATGAACAATCAATGCTTTCATGGACAAAAGATTTAACCATTTTCAAGATAATAGTAACAATCACTGGCGTTATGACCCCTTCTCAAAATAGAAATGAGAATGAATATAAAGGTTGAAGTATCGATGTAGTTGAAGTATGCTACCAAGGTGGAGACGCAAGACAAAGTAAGAAAGAAGCATTATAGCTTATCCCATAGTTTTGTTAGGTGTTTGAATCTCTTAGGAGTTTCTAATAGTAAATTTGCCAGTTGTAGCAAAGAGACACCTATGGAGGCTGACACAATACCTATTAATGTGACTTTTTAGAATCAATGCTTTCATTGACAAAGATTTGAGCATTTTCAAGATAATTGATCTAAAAACGTACTTGTGACCCTTCAACATAGAAATGAGAGTGAATAGAAGTGTTTAGGTGTCAAAGTAGTTGAAACATGTTACCAAGGTTGAGACGCAAGTTAAAGTAAAAAACAAGCATTATAACTTATCCCACAGTTCTTTTAAGTCTTTGAATCTCATCGGAGTTTCTACTTGTAAATTTGGGAGTTGTAGCAAGGAGACACCTATGGACGCTGACACAACACCTATTGATGTGAATATGAATAATCAATGCTATAACTAACAAAGATTTCACAATTTCCAAGATGAGTGTCCCAAAAACGTAGTTATAACCTTTCAAGAGAGAAATGAGAGGGAATAGAAGTGTTTAGGTGTCAAAGTAGTTGAAGCATGCTACCAAGTCGGAGACGCAAGTCAAAGTAAGAAAAGAGCATTATAGCCTATCCCAGAGTTATGTTAGTTCTTGGAATCTCATAGGAGTTTCTAATGTTGAATTTCAAAGTTATAGCAAGAAGACACATTTGGAGGCCGAAGTAACCCCTATTGATGAGAATATGAAGAATCAATGCTTTCATTGACAAAGATTTAACCATTTTCAAGAAGATAGTCCCAAAACGAAGCGTAATTCCTTCTAAATACAAATCAAAGTGAATAGAAGTGTTTAGGTGTCAAAGTAGTTGAAGCATGCTACTAAGGTGGGGACGCAAGACAAAGTAAGAAAGAAGCATTATAACCTATCCAATAGTTCTGTTCGTTCTTTGAATGTTATAAGAGTTTGTAATGGTGAATTTGAGAGTTCTAGCAACAAGAAACATATGGAGGCTAAAACAACACAAATTGATGAGAATATGAACAATCAATGCTTTCATGGACAAAGATTTAACCATTTTCAAGATAATAGTCCCAAACACGGCGTTATGACCCTTCAAAATAGAAATGAGAGTGAATATAAAGGTTGAAGTATCGATGTAGTTGAAGTATGCTACCAAGGTGGAGACGCAAGACAAAGTAAGAAAGAAGCATTATAGCTTATCCCACAGTTTAGTTAGGTCTTTAAATGTTTTAAGAGTTTGTAATGGTGAATTTGAGAGTTCTAGCAACAAAAAACATATGGAGGCTAAAACAACACAAATTGATGAGAATATGAACAATCAATGCTTTCATGGACAAAGATTTAACCATTTTCAAGATAATAGTCCCAAACACGGCGTTATGACCCTTCAAAATAGAAATGAGAGTGAATATAAAGGTTGAAGTGTCGATGTAGTTGAAGTATGCTACCAAGGTGGAGACGCAAGACAAAGTAAGAAAGAAGCATTATAGGTTATCCCATAGTTCTGTTAGGTGTTTGAATCTCTTAGGAGTTTCTAATGGTAAATTTGCGAGTTGTAGCAAAGAGACACCTATGGAGGCTGACACAACACCTATTAATGTGACTTTATAGAATCAATGCTTTCACTAACAAAGATTTGACCATTTTCAAGATAATTGATCGAAAAACGTACTTATGACCTTTCAAGATAGAAATGAGAGTGAATAGAAGTGTTTAGGTGTCAAAGTAGTTGAAACATGTTACCAAGGTGGAAACGCAAGTCAAAATAAAAAACAAGCATTATAGCTTATCCCACAGTTCTTTTAAGTCTTTGAATCTCATCGGAGTTTCTACTTGGAAATTTGCGAGTTGTAGCAAGGAGACACCTATGGAGGCTGACACAACACCTATTGATGTGAATATGAACAATCAATGCTATCACTAACAAAGATTTGACAATTTCCAAGATAAGTGTCCCAAAAACGTAGTTATAACCTTTCAAGAGAGAAATGAGAGGGAATAGAAGTGTTTAGGTGTCAAAGTAGTTGAAGCATGCTACCAAGTCGGAGACGCAAGTCAAAGTAAGAAAAGAGCATTATAGCTTATCCCAGAGTTATGTTAGTTCTTAGAATCTCATAGGAGTTTCTAATGTTGAATTTCAGAGTTATAGCAAGAAGACACATTTGGAGTCCAAATTAACACCTATTGATGAGAATATGAAGAATTAATGCTTTCATTGACAAAGATTTAATCATATTTAAGAATATTCTTCCAAAAACGTAGTTATGACCCTTCAAGATAGAAATGAGAGTGAGTCGAAGTGTTTATGTGTAAAGTAGTTAAAACATGCTACCAAGGTGGAGATGTAAGTCAAAGTAAGAAACAAGCATTATAGCCTATCCTAGAGTTATGTTAGTTCTTGAAATCTCATAGGAATTTCTAACGATGAATTTCAGAGTTATAGCAAGAAGAAACATATGGAGGCCGAATTAACACCTATGGATGAGAATATAAAGAATCAATGCTTTTATTGATAAAGATTTAACCATTTTTAAGACGATTGTCCAAAGATTTAACCATATAAAGAATCAATGCTTTTAAGACGTAGTTATGACCCTTCTAAATAGAAATCAAAGTGAATAGAAAGGTTTAAGTGTCAAAGTAGTTAAAGAATGGTATTAAGGTGGAGACGCAAGACAAAGTAAGAAACAAGCATTATAGCTTATCCCACAATTCTATTAGGTCTTTGAATGTTATAAGAGTCTCTTATGGTGAATTTTGGGAGTTTTAGCAAGGAGAAAGCTATGCAGGCTGACACAATACCAATTGATGTGAATATGAACAATCAATGCTTTCACTAACAAAGATTTGACCATTTCCAAGATGATTGTCCCAAAAGCGTAGTTATAACTCTTCAAGAAAGAAATGAGAGGGAATAGAAGTATTTAGGTGTCAAAGTAGTTGAAGCATGCTACCAAGGTGGAGAAGCAAGTCAAAGTAAGAAACAAGCATTATAGCTTATCCCAAAGTTATGTTAGTTCTTGGAATCTCATAGGAAAGTTTTCATATGCTTCTTAAAGAGTCATAACTCCGTTTTAGGTGTATCAGCTTGAAAATTTCAAAGTCCTTGTCCATGAAACCATTGATTCTTCATATTCACATCAATAGGTGTTGTTTAAGCCTCTATATGTTTCTTCTTGCTACAACTCCCCATTTTCACCATTGGAAACTCCGATGAGATTCTAAGAACAAACAGAACAATGGGATAAGCTATAAGGCTTGTTTCTTTCGTTCATCTGCTTGTACACCTTAGTAGCATGCTTAATCATGTCATCAAGAGAGCTAAAAGGCTGAATCTAAGCCTTTCATGAAGTTTGATCACTGAAACCCAGTACAGAGCATACAATGGCACTCTGTAGTGGCTCTTGAACTTCTCAAAACAGTTGTAAGAGATTAATGTCCTCTGACTACACTTCAAAACTGCTATTCACTCTCATTTGCTTCTTAAAGAGTCAAAACTCCGTTTAAGGTGTATCAGCTTGAAAATTTCAAAATCCTTGTCCTTGAAACAAATCTTCATATTCACATCAATAGGTGTTGTTTAAGCCTCTATATGTTTCTTCTTGCTACAACTCCCCATTTTCACCATTGGAAACTCCGATGAGATTCTAAGAACAAACAGAACAATGGGATAAGCTATAAGGCTTGTTTCTTTCGTTCATCTGCTTGTACACCTTAGTAGCATGCTTAATCATGTCATCAAGACACCTAAAAGGCTGAATCTAAGCCTTTCATGTAGTTTGATCATTGAAACCCAATATAGAGCATACAATGGCACTCTGTAGTGGCTCTTGAACTTCTCAAAACAGTTGTAAGAGATTAAAGTCCTCTGACTACACTTCAAAACTTCTATTCACTCTCATTTGCTTCTTAAAGAGTCATAACTCCGTTTTAGGTGTATCAGCTTGAAAATTTCAAAGTCCTTGTCCATGAAACCATTGATTCTTCATATTCACATCAATAGGTGTTGTTTAAGCCTCTATATGTGTCTTCTTGCTACAACTCCCCATTTTCACCATTAGAAACTCCGATGAGATTCTAAGAACAAACAGAACAATGGGATAAGCTATAAGGCTTGTTTCTTTCGTTCATCTGCTTGTACACCTTAGTAGCATGCTTAATCATGTCATCAAGAGAGCTAAAAGGCTGAATCTAAGCCTTTCATGAAGTTTGATCACTGAAACCCAGTACAGAGCATACAATGGCACTCTGTAGTGGCTCTTGAACTTCTCAAAACAGTTGTAAGAGATTAAAGTCCTCTGACTACACTTCAAAACTTCTATTCACTCTCATTTGCTTCTTAAAGAGTCATAACTCCGTTTTAGGTGTATCAGCTTGAAAATTTCAAAATCCTTGTCCCTGAAACCAATGAATCTTCATATTCACACCAATAGGTCTTGTTTAAGCCTCCATATGTGTCTTCTTCTTACAACTCCCCATTTTCACCATTAGAAACTCCTATGAGATTCTAAGAACAAACAGAAAAATGGGATAAGCTATAAGGCTTGTTTCTTTCATTCATCTGCTTGTACACCTTAGTAGCATTCTTAATCATATCATCAAGAGAGCTAAAAAGCTGACTCTAAGCCTTTCATGAATTTTGATCACTGAAACCCAGTACAGAGCATACAATGGCACTCTGTACTGGCTCTTGAACTTCTCAAAACAGTTGTAAGAGATTAAAGTCCTCAGACTACACTTCAAAACTTCTATTCACTCTCATTTGCTTCTTAAAGAGTCATAACTCCGTTTTAGGTGTATCAGCTTGAAAATTTCAAAACCCTTGTCCATGAAACCATTGATTCTTCATATTCACATCAATAGGTGTTGTTTAAGCCTCTACAACTCCAAATATTGAATAGTAAATTTATCCACTAAATTTATACAAACGGAGGAAGCACGCGATTTTCTCGCACAACCTTCTCTGTCTAAAACAAAATCTCTCTTAAATCTCTCTACAAAGCTTCTAAGTTTTAAAGTTTATAATTTTCAAAGTTGTTTTATCTTAGTATCATCAAAAGCGAAAGTTCAAACTTATCATATCTTCAAAATTTCTGTAAACAAAAGTATTGTAAAATTTTCAGAAAATTTACTATTCAATATTTGCAGTTTTTATAAAAAAACAAGTGGTATCAGAGGCTAAAAGATCTATATAGCTGTAAAAAAAAAAAAAAAAAACTTTTCTTCAAACCTCTGCATAGTTTTCTTTAAAAAACTTTTCTAAACGAAACACTCTAAAATTAAAAATATTTAAACCCATTCTAAGAAAAATAGCAGTTTTAAAAAAAAAAAAAAAAAAAAAAAAAAAAAAAAAAAAAAAAAAAAAAACCAAAAATGAGGTTATCTTAACACCTGATAGCAATATCAAAGTTAAGGCTATTCCGAAGCAAATGCTCTCGGTAAAGAATAATCAAATCCATTTATAGCTGATGCTTTGCTCAAAAGCATGTTAGATGTATAAACATCTAAATAAATTATGCAATGTATATTCTAGTAGACTCTGTATCTTATGTATTTTAATCACTATTTGTATCTTATGAATCTTATGTACTATCCCTACGATACTAATAATCTACAGAGTATAGTTGTATGAAAAGTCTATATAAAGATGTATCTGAGAAGTCAAGATCGCAACACCAAGCAAATGGGACCCACCTCCGATATATGGGACCCTCTTAAACACGTATCGACTACGTAAAGGTCGGCACCACTACAGAGCGACACATAACAACATACTGACGTAAGCAATGACATAAATACGTACTCAAATATCGGCAGCACTACAAGATGAAACGTAGCATCGCATTGACGCAAGCAATGATGCAACCAAGCACCCAGTTGCATCGCATTTACGCAAGAAATGGCGCAACGAATCACCCAGTTTCCCCTATAAATACTCAACTCTACAAACGGAGGAAACACGCGATTTTCTCGCACAACCTTCTCTGTCTAAAACAAAATCTCTCTTAAATCTCTCTACAAAGCTTCTAAGTTTTAAAGTTTATAATTTTCAAAGTTGTTTTATCTTAGTATCATCAAAAGCGAAAGTTCAAACTTATCATATCTTCAAAATCTCTGTAAACAAAACTATTGTAAAATTTTCAGAAAATTTACTATTCAATATTTGCAGTTTTTATAAAAAAAACAAGTGGTATCAGAGCCTAAAAGATCTATATAGCTGTAAAAAAAAAAAAAAACTTTTCTTCAAACCTCTGCATAGTTTTCTTTAAAAAACTTTTCTAAACGAAACACTCTGAAATTAAAAATATTTAAACCCATTCTAAGAAAGATTCCAGCCCTTCTACCTTAGCACTGTCACTGATTGGTGTTCCAGGCAGCAAGTCCTAAAGGCCGTAAGACCGTTGGTAAGCCACAGTCGTGCCACAGCAGAAAAGGTTCAACAAGCTTATTCAACAGTTAAAAAAAAAGTACTTTCCATAGTTAATTGTATTTCAAAATTTCAAGATGATTTAATCAATTAAAAATTCCTACTACGGGTTGACTGTAAGTCAGCAAAAGAAATATTACAAAAGGATGTTAAAAATTTAGTTTCTAAACAAATATTTGCCCGTTGGCAAGCCATATTATCTGTATTTGATTTTGATATCCAATATATTAAAGGCGAAAATAATTCTTTACCTGATTTTCTAACAAGAGAATATTTACAGGGAAAAACAACCGCTATTCAACAAAAGGGCTATTCAAGATGACGGATCCTAAAAGTAAGAAACCGATGACTGCATCGGATTATATCAAAAACCAACCCCATCTTCTGGGTAAACCTCTGAGTATTCAAAATACTTTCGCCCTCTTGCCGAATTTCCTCCTCTTTCTTATGTAAATGCGGTAACCACCTCAAAAGGCCAAACTTCTTCTCAACTATCTTCTCCTATTCAAACCGCTACCAAATCAAATTACTTCCTCAAACCACAGAAACAACATCTATTAACTACCCACTATACAAAACCTATTACCCTCAAAGAACTCCAAATATTTACCAATCATGTCTTTTATGCAGACGGTCTTTATCCTACTGATAATGTACTCAAAAATAGAACCTTCTATGAGTATATTCTAGTAGACTCTGGTTCTGCTGAAATTACTCATCACCTTGCCAAAAACGATCCCAATCTCATATCCTATTCAACTTGCAAAATTCTTTGTATCCAATCTATTCAAGAGCTTGGTTTCATTCATACCCATACTACCAAATCTTTCTCTACCCCTGGCTACCATATTAACGGCTACTCCTACATTGATTATATCAATGCCTTCTTCCGAACCTTTTACTTAAGACCCTACGATCATTCCTGGTTTATTTCCTTTGATCGTAACTGCCCAAAAACTATCCCTGGCTGGTTCTACGAATGGTGGCATTGGCTAGGTCCTACCAATGACATCTACCCAACCGATCTTCTCAAAACCTCTTACCCCTATTATCTCAAACATATTAATCAACAGCCTGTTGGGTCTCTCAACATTATTTCCTTTCATATTGACATGGGAATCCCATGGATATGTTCATGGCATTTCAACATTGCTCTCTTTCTCCCTGGCATGCCCTCGCTCCTTACTCCGAGAATTCGCGATTAAATGGTGGGACAAGTTTAATCTTGACCGCTGTTCTCTAACCAATATTCAAAAATTCTTCCAGATAAGCAAAGAAGTTCACACAGCTCTAAAAGCTGTCTCTAAATCAATCCCCCTCCTTAAACCAGATCAACTTATTGCATCCTCTACCTCTAAAACCAAGCCATCTACTCAACCACTAACCAAACCATCTACTCAAGCACCGACTCAAAGTCCAACTCACTCTTCCAGCTCATCCAAATCCGCCTCTTGCCGCTCCGCTAAGCAGGCAAAACTCAAAAAATTATCGCCACTATAAGCCAGCAGATGGAATCCTCCGACAATCTGAATTCCGATATTCAATCCATCGACACTATACAATCGGATGATCCCTACGGTGGCCCCCTAGGCCAGGATCCATTTGAAATATAATAATAATTTTTATCAAAAAAAAAAAAAAAAAAAAAAACCCAATAATAAGGTTATCTTAACACCTGATAGCAATATCAAAGTTAAGGCTATTCCGAAGCAAACGGCTCTCGGTAAAGAATAATCAAATCCGTTTATAGCTGATGCTTTGCTCAAAAACATGTTAGATGTATAAACATCTAAATAAATTATTCAATGTATATTCTAGTAGACTCTGTATCTTATGTATTTTAATCACTATTTGTATCTTATGAATCTTATGTACTATCCTTACGATACTAATAATCTACAGAGTATAATTATATGAAAAGTCTATATAAAGATGTATCTGAGAAGTCAAGATCGCAACACCATGCAAATGGGACCCACCTCCGATATATGGGACCCACTTAAACACGTATCGACTACGTAAAGGTCGGCACCACTACAGAGCGACACATAACAACATACTGACGTAAGCAATGACGTAAATACGTACGCAAATATCGGCAGCACTACAAGACGAAACGTAGCATCGCATTGACGCAAGCAATGACGCAACCAAGCACCTAGTTGCATTGCATTGACGCAAACAATGACGCAACGAATCACCCAGTTTCCCCTATAAATACTCAACTCTACAAACGGAGGAAACACGCAATTTTCTCGCACAACCTTCTCTGTCTAAAACAAAATCTCTCTTAAATCTCTCTACAAAGCTTCTAAGTTTTAAAGTTTATAATTTTCAAATTGTTTTATCTTAGTATCATCAAAAGCGAAAGTTCAAACTTATCATATCTTCAAAATCTCTGTAAACAAAACTATTGTAAAATTTTCTAAAAATTTACTTTAGAAAAACTTGCTATCACTTCTCAGTTATTCAATGCTTTCATTGACAAAGATTTAATCATTTTTAAGAAGATTGTTCCAAAAACGTAGTTATGACCCTTCAAGATAGAAATGAGAGTGAGTCGAAGTGTTTAGGTGTCAAAGTAGTTAAAACATGCTACCAAGGTGGAGACGTAAGTCAAAGTAAGAAACAAGCATTATAGCCTATCCTAGAGTTATGTTAGTTCTTGGAATCTCATAGGAATTTCTAACGATGAATTTCAGAGTGATAGCAAGAAGAAACATATGGAGGCCGAATTAACACCTATGGATGAGAATATGAAGAATCAATGCTTTCATTGATAAACATTTAACCATTTTTAAGACGATAGTCCAAAAAACGTAGTTATGACCCTTCTAAATAGAAATCAAAGTGAATATAAAGGTTTAAGTGTCAAAGTAGTTAAACAATGGTATTAAGGTGAAGACGCAAGAAAAGTAAGAAACCAGCATTATAGCTTATCCCACAGTTCTATTAGGTCTTTGAATGTCGTAGGAGTTTCTTATGGTGAATTTTGGGAGTTTTAGCAAGGAGACATCTATGCAGGCTGACACAATACCAATTGATGTGAATATGAACAATCAATGCTTTCACTAACAAAGATTTGACCATTTCCAAGATGATTTTCCCAAAAACGTAGTTATAACTATTCAAGATAGAAATGAGAGGGAATAGAAGTATTTAGGTGTCAAAGTAGTTGAAGCATGCTACCAAGGTGGAGAAGCAAGTCAAAAAACTTAGTTATCAATACTTTCATTCACAAAAATTTTCAGAAGAATCAATACTTTCATTCACAAAGATTTAACCATTTTCAAGAAGATAGTCCAAAAAACTTAGTTATCACCCTTCTAAATAGAAATCAAAGTGAATAGAAGTGTTTAGGTGTCAAAGTAGTTGAAGCATACTACTAAGGTGGGGACGCAAGACAAAGTAAGAATTAAGCATTATAACTTATCCCACAGTTCTGTTAGGTCTTTGAATGTTATAAGAGTTTGTAATGGTGAATTTGAGAGTTTTAGCAACAAGAAACATATGGAGGCTAAAAAACCACAAATTGATGAGAATATGATTAATCAATGCTTTCATGGACAAAGATTTAACCATTTTCAAGATAATAGCCCCAAACACGGCGTTATGACCCTTCAAAATAGAAATGAGAGTGAATATAAAGGTTGAAGTGTCGATGGAGTTGAAGTATGCTACCAAGGTGGAGACGCAAGACAAAGTAAGGAAGAAGCATTATAGCTTATCCCATAGTTCTGTTAGGTGTTTGAATCTCTTAGGAGTTTCTAATAGTAAATTTGCGAGTTGTAGCAAAGAGACACCTATGGAGGCTGACACAACACCTATTAATGTGACTTTATAGAATCAATGCTTTCACTAACAAAGATTTGAGTATTTTCAAGATAATTGATCTAAAAACGTACTTATGACCCTTCAACATAGAAATGAGAGTGAATAGAAGTGTTTAGGTGTAAAGTAGTTGAAACATGTTACCAAGGTTGAGACGTAAGTCAAAGTAAAAAACAAGCATTATAGCTTATCCCACAGTTCTTTTAAGTCTTTGAATCTCATCGGAGTTTCTACTTGTAAATTTGGGAGTTGTAGCAAGGAGACACCTATGGAGGCTGACACAACACCTATTGATGTGAATATGAACAATCAATGCTATCACTAACAAAGATTTCACAATTTCCATGATGAGTGTCAAAAACGTAGTTATAACCTTTCAAGAGAGAAATGAGAGGGAATAGAAGTGTTTAGGTGTCAAAGTAGTTGAAGCATGCTACCAAGTCGGAGAACAAGTCAAAGTAAGAAAAGAGCATTATAGCTTATCCCAGAGTTATGTTAGTTCTTGAAATCTCATAGGAGTTTCTAATGTTGAATTTCAAAGTTATAGCAAGAAGACACATTTGGAGTCTGAATTAACACCTATTGATGAGAATATGAAGAATCAATGCTTTCATTGACAAAGATTTAATCATTTTTAAGAAGATTGTTCCAAAAATGTAGTTATGACCCTTCAAAATAGAAATGAGAGTGAGTCGAAGTGTTTAGGTGTCAAAATAGTTAAAATATGCTACCAAGGTGGAGACGTAAATCAAAGTAAGAAACAAACATTATAGCCTATCCTAGAGTTATGTTAGTTCTTGGAATCTCATAGGAATTTCTAACGATGAATTTCAGAGTTATAGCAAGAAGAAACATATGGAGGCCGAATTGACACCTATGGATGAGAATATGAAGAATCAATGCTTTCATTGATAAAGATTTAACCATTTTTAATACGATAGTCCAAAAAACGTAGTTATGACCCTTTTAAATAGAAATCAAAGTTAATAGAAAGGTTTAAGTGTCAAAGTAGTTAAACAATGGTATTAAGGTGGAGACGCAAGACAAAGTAAGAAACCAGCATTATAGCTTATCCCACAGTTCTATTAGGTCTTTGAATGTCATAAGAGTCTCTTATGGTGAATTTTGGGAGTTTTAGCAAGGAGACAACTATGCAGGCTGACACAATACCAATTGATGTGAATATGAACAATCAATACTTTCACTAACAAAGCTTTGACCATTTCCAAGATGATTGTCCCAAAAACGTAGTTATAACTCTTCAAGATAGAAATGAGAGGGAATAGATGTATTTAGGTGTCAAAGTAGTTGAAGAATGCTACCAAGGTGGAGAAGCAAGTCAAAGTTATTGAGAAAAGGCATTCCGTGAAGATGGCCGGGTACTATTTATCCCGGGTACTATTCATCCCGAGACCCGAGATTACTATTCATCCGTGCTGTAAGCTGCGGTTTCACTTTTGCTGCAGGTTTTTTTTTGTCTAGGGCTTCCTCCTTCTTCTATAAAAGGAGGAAACCCTTTTTCTTTGTTTAATAACACAATATGGACGCCTCCTTAGGCTTATAAGAAGAAAATGGCTGTGCCTTTCATTCTCTCTAATTCATCTAATCTCTGTCCTAATTTCTCCATCTAATCTCTTTAAAATCTCATGGTATCAGAGCAGGTTACTGATTCTCTGTTTCTTTTCAATCAGTTCTAGCTATTCTCTTGATTTCTCATCAGTTACTATTCTGTTCTTGCTCAGCCATTTTTGTTCTCAAGTTCTCAAACTCTAAAATTATTTGTTCTCCTTGTTAACACTTGTTGATCTTAGCAGATCTCTGTCCCATCTCTGTTCTTTTAATCTCCATTGCTGCCCTCTACAGATCTGTAGATCTCTTCTGGTTTTTACAGATTTCGGAGGTACTGTAGCAACAGTGACACCAACAGAATTTTTGATTTATTAGCAAAGTTAGGATCAATCTGGAAATTTGTGGGTGCATTGGCTGTAAGAAACTCTGAAGCATGGATTCTTCAAAATCTGTTCCTATACCAGTTACTCTCAAAGGTGTGAACTACTTGCTCTGGGCTAGAACCACCAAGACAAATCTGTGTGGTCGTGGTCTTTGGAATCACATTGAAGCCCAAGATAAGAAAGTAATCACAAATGAAGATGGAAAAGAGATCAGTGGAGATCCAAGTTCTGAAGATGGCAAATGGTTTCAAGAAGATCAGGGGGTTCTTGGACTACTTCAAAACTCACTGGAAGCTGCAATACTTGAAGCTTATTCTTATTGTGAGACGGCAAAGGAGCTATGGGACACACTAAAGAATGTCTATGGAAATGTCTCCAATCTTACCCGAGTGTTTGAAGTCAAGAAAGCTATCAACAATCTCAATCAAGAAGATCTTGACTTCACAAAACACTTTGGAAAATTTAGATCACTGTGGGCTGAACTCGAGATGCTAAGACCTTTCTCGGTGGATCCAAGTGCTCTCAAGGAAAGGGGTAAACAAGATAGGGTCTTTGGTCTGCTTCTCACATTGAACCCGGCTTACAATGATCTCATCAAGCACATCCTTAGAGCTGAGAAGTTACCAAACTTAGATGAAGTGTGCTCTCAAATCCAACGTGAACAAGGCTCTGTAGGTCTCTTCAGTGGCAAAGGGGAAATGGTCATGGCACACAAAGTTACTTTCAAGTCTGAAGATAGGAAGATTCTTGTGTGTGATCACTGCAAGAAGAGAGGCCATATCAAGGATAAATGTTGGATACTACATCCACATCTTAAGCCAGCAAAGTTCAAGGTTCAAGCGAACTACTCTCAAGAAGCCTTAATTGAGCAAGCTCAGGCCGGACCATCTAGACAAGGAGATGAACTGGCTATGGTTGCCTACTCCAATGATGTTGTTAGGAAGTCGGACCTTGAAGCTCTTATCAAGTCCATTGCTGCCCTTACCAATAAAGAATCCGGTATCACTCACTTTGCTTCTTTACCTAAATCACAAAATAAAAGATTGATTATTGATTCTGGGGCTTCTCATCATATGATTAGTAACCCTAACCTCATTAATAATGTTAAACCTATTAATGGAAATGTGATAATTGCAAATGGTGATAGGATCCCCATAAGAGGAGTAGGTGATTTAAAACTTTGTGATAAGAACTCTAAAGCGTTCTTTATGCCTGAGTTCACCTCTAATCTTGTCTCAGTAAAAAGAGCTACAAATGATCTTAATTGCTATGCTATATTTGGTCCTAATAGCTTTCATTTTCAGGATATTGAGAGTGGAAAAGTTTTGGGAGAAGGAAACACTAACGGTGACTTATATGTTTTTGAGGATTCTCCAACAACACAATCTACTTCTCTTTCTTGTCAATCTTGTTATGCTGTTAGCCCAAATAAACTGTGACATGATAGACTTGGTCACCCTCATGCTAGGGCTTTAGAGATTATGTTACCCCATGTAGTCTTTAATCATCTGAACTGTGAAGCATGTATTCTAGGAAAGCATTGTAAAACTGTTTTTCCTAAGTCTTCAACTATCTATGAAAAATGTTTTGAACTTGTGCATTCAGATGTTTGGACTGCCCCATGTTTATCTAGAGACAATAATAAATACTATGTTACATTTATTGATGAGAAATCGAAATATACATGGGTCACATTGCTTGCATCTAAGGATAGAGTATATGATGCATTTGTTAATTTTCAATCATATGTTACTAACCAGTTTAATGCCAAGATCAAGGTATTCAGGTCTGATAATGGTGGGGAATACACTAGTCACAAGTTCAAAGATCACTTAGCAAAACATGGGATCATACACCAAACTAGCTGCCCATATACACCTCAATAAAATGGTGTCGCTGAGAGGAAGAATAGACATCTTATGGAAGTTGCAAGATCCATGATGTTTAACACTAATGTCCCAAGGAGATTCTGGAGTGATGCTGTCATGGCGGCTTGTTACCTGATAAATAGGATACCAACAAGGATCCTAACTGATTTAGCGCCATTTGAGGTATTGAACCGAACAAAACCTTCTATTGATCAGTTACGAGTGTTTGGTTGCATTTGTTTTGTACTGAGACCAGGTGAACTGAGGGACAAGCTTGAAGCTAAGAGCACAAAATGCATGTTCCTAGGCTACTCTACTACTCAAAAGGGCTACAAGTGCTATGACTTCTCAAAGAACAGAACAATTGTGTCAAGAGATGTCAAATTCATTGAGCACCAAGGGTATTACGATAAGAAGGATTGGGGGAGTTTGAAAGATTTGGCAAGATCACCATCAGATAGAGCCGCTAGTCTCCAACATCTCCTTAGTCATCTTGGGAATCCTCCTCCTTGGAGAGAAGAACACTCTGATAATGTCGAAACCAACCAACAAGGAGTGGAGACTACAGAAGATCAACCCAATACTGACCTTGGGAATACACATGCTGCTCCAAACCCCATGGAAGAAACTGATACCACTGAGCACACTCAGCCGGAACCAAACCCACTTGACATGGAACAAGACCAAGATCAAGATGAGGATGGTATGACTGAAGATGTGGTTCAAGAGGATCACCATGATGAGGTTAGACATGAAGCAGAAACTCCTCCTCCTCCACCACCACCTCCTCTTCGGAGAAGCACTAGACAGAGGTTTGGACCCGAACATTGGAAGGTCACTAGAGTCTATTTCAACAACCAAGCTGTGGCGCATCCTATACAAGCTGTGTGTTCGCTTGACCTGTTACCAACTGCTCATCATATTAATCAAGCAACAAATACCCAACAAGGAATAAAAGAAGAGAGGCCCAAGAAGAGAAGGCCAGAACTGACGCCCAAATTGTTTTCGTCTCCAACAGCTCTATTTTGAACTCCAACGGCTCTATTACTATTCCCAACGGATAGATTAGACTCTGAACTACAAGATACACCTAGTTATTTTTGTGTTTAAGAGTTCTATAAATATGTAATCCATTGTAACACTTTACAACTACTGAGATAATAAAATCTCATAAGAGATAATAAAATCTCTCTATTCTCAATCTTATTATTATTCATTCAGCTACTCTCATTCTTGTTTCTAGCAAACTTAAACTCTGAATTCTAACATGGTATCAGAGCATTGATCCATCAACAAGATCAAGTTTTTGATTTCCTCATTCTCTTCATCTGTTTCTTTTTTTTTTTTTTTTTCTCAAAATTGACATTGTCACAGCCCAGAAAATTTCAGAAACTGGTTCTTCAAGATTCAGCCCTCCTCTTTGTCTCCATTGCATTTACATCATCTCCTCCTTCATATTCAAAGCTTCCGCAGCATTCACAAGCTCTACAGAGCTCCAAATCGAAAGAAGTTTTTTAAAATTTCAAATTTCTGTCCGTTTTTGGTACTGTTCACTGTCTTCTCCGAAAATTTCTTTGGTTTTCCTGGAAATACATCCTTTTAACTTCCTCCAAAAGCTCTGAGATTGATATATATTCATCCTAGACGAGCTGTGTGAAGTTAGAGTGGTTTATTTCTGGAGATTTCTCAAAGAACATTTTTCCAACTCTGAGATTAAAATTAATTCATCCTAGACGAGTTAGTGAAGTTGAGGCAGTGTAGTATCAAATGGTTAGTCATTTTTTTTTTTATCATGGAGGAGACAAAACCAACCGCAATTAGAGTCACCCTAAGAGGAGAGAACTATCTCCTATGGTCACGATCGACAAAATCCAACTTGTACGGACACGGCTTGTGGAATCAGGTTGAACCAGCAAAAGGAAAAGAGCTTCAAGAAGGAGATGAAGAAGCTCGGGAAAAGTGGCTGCAAAAAGATCAAATGGTGCTCAGCATAATCCACAGCTCCTTGAGTGATTCAATATTTGAATCTTACTCATATTGCGAGACAGCTCAAGAACTTTGGGAAACTCTAAAGAAGGTGTATGGAGACATCACCAATCTTTCAAGAGTATTCGAAGTGAAGAAAGATCTCAGCAACCGTACTCAAGAGGATAAAAATTTTACCAAACACTTTGGGAACTATAGATCATTACTTTCGTAACTGGATATGCTGAGGACAAAAAAAAAAGACCTCAAAATTATAGAGGAAAGAAAAGAGCAAGATCGAGTATTTGGACTTCTCCAATCTCTCCATCCGAAATTTAATGACCTTATAAAGTACATTTTAAGGGAGGAGAAGCTACCAAGCCTTGAGAATATCTGCTCTCAAATCCAAAAGGAGCAAGGCTCCTTAGATCTCTTCAGCAAAGGAGAGTTGCCAACGGCAAACAAAGGGTTTTACAAACCTCCATTCAGTTCCAACAAGAAAGGAACAACAAAGCAATGTGAACATTGCAAGAACATTGGCAAATTCAACCAAGGGAGAGGACACACCAAGGAGGAGTGCTTTATCCTTCATCCTCATCTCAGAGCCAACTTCAGAGCAAGGCAACAAGCAAATGAAGCAAACGCTTCAAATTATGCTCCAGCCACTCAACCAACTACAGCACTCGGTATGAACCCAAGTGCTCCAAACAGCCATTCTAATCAAGCCTCTACTTCAGAGAACAATGGCATGATCACCATGAACAGAGCAGACTTAGAGGCAATGATCAAGACCATGCAAATTTGCAAGGAGTCTGGTATCACCTTTCTAGCCTCTAACTATTCAAAAACACTTTTAGTAGATTCAGGAGCTTCTCACCATATGATTAAAGATTCTGATCTACTAAATAATATTCAAAACACCTCTGGTCATGTTGAAGTTGCTAATGGAGTTAGAGTGCCAATTAAAGGCGTAGGAAACTTAAACCTCTTTGGAAATGAATATAGTGCTTTTTACATGCCTACATTTAGCAATAATTTGGTCTCGGTAAAAAGAGCTACCACCGATCTCAATGCTTATGCTATATTTGGACCTAACAGCTTTCATTTTCAGGATATTAAAACTGGTGAAGTTTTAGGCAAGGGGAACACTAAAGGAGAGTTGTATACTCTAGAAGATCTCAAGAACCATTCTAGATGCTCCAACTCTGCTAGTTTGCCGTTTATTAATTCCTGTCATGTAGCTAGTAGTTCAAATGATTTATGGCATGCTAGATTAGGCCATCCTCATTCTAGAGCTTTAAAATTAATTATGCCCAATGTAGTATTTGATAATTCTAAGTGTGAGTCTTGTATTATGGGAAAACATTGCAGAAGTATTTTCCAAAACTCCTTATCAATATATGAGAATTGTTTTGATTTAGTTCACTCTGATGTTTGGACCTCACCTTGCCTATCTAGAGATAACCTAAAATACTTTGTGACATTCATAGATGAAAAATCAAAATATACATGGGTCACATTATTACCTTCTAAAGATAGAGTATTTGAGGCATTTGTCAACTTTCAAACATATGTGACTAATCATTTCAATGCTAAAATTAAGGTGCTAAGATCGGATAATGGAGGGGAATACACAAGCCACACTTTCAAGGCTCATTTGGCAAATCATGGCATCCTTCACCAAACGAGCTGTCCTTATACTCCACAACAAAATGGAATGGCCGAAAGGAAGAATAGGCATCTGATGGAAGTAGCAAGATCAATGATGTTCCACAAAAACATGCCAAGGAGATTTTGGGGAGATGCTGTCATGACCGCATGCTACCTCATAAATAGAATTCCAACAAAAGTCTTAGATGACTTATCACCATTTGAGGTATTAAACAAAACCAAACCAAATATTAATCACTTACGTGTGTTTGGTAGTGTTTGTTTTGTCTTAGTGCCAAGGGATCAAAGGAATAAGTTAGATGCTAAAAGCACTAGAAGCGTGTTCATTGGATACTCCATTACTCAAAAAGGGTACAGATGCTATGATCCAAGCACCAAACGCATCATGACTTCTAGAGATGTAAAATTCCTAGAAGATCAAAGTTATTTTGAGAAGTCGGGCTGGGAAAGTGTGAAAGACTTGGCTGACTCTACAACAGATCGAGCAGCCTCTCTTCAACACATTTTAAGTCACATGGGTCTTCCTCAAATGAATGAAGATCAAACAGCCCCTGCAAACAATCAAGAAGATCAGATTCAAGAAGAAGGGGTAAATGTTCAAAATGAGCAAGAGAATGACGAAGGAGTAAATGAACAAGGGGGAGTTAATCAAGAAACTCCACCTAGTCGATATTCAGGAAAATGAATATCATGAGGAAGAAGAGGCACCAGCACCAACCTTGCGAAAAAGCACACGCCAAAGATTTGGTCCAGACCATTGGAAACAAACTAGGGTCTATTATAACCATCAAGTTGTGGCTCACCCTATCCAAGCTCAGTGTTCTCTTGCCCTCTTGCCATCAGATCATCAAGCATTCCTTGGAAAGATAGAGCAGCATTACATTCCAAAGACCTATGAAGAAGCAAAAGAAATCAAGGTCTGGATGGATGCTATAGATGCTGAGATAGAAGCATTGCTTAGAAATCACACTTGGGATGTAAGTGATCTACCTTCAGGAAAAAGAGCTGTGACATCTAAATGGATATTCACCATCAAGTATCACAGCAATGGAGAAATCGAAAGGTATAAAGCTCGAATGGTTACAAGGGGATTTACTCCAACTTATGGAGAAGACTATACGGACACCTTTGCACCAGTGGCTAAGCTCCATACAGTTCGAGTGATTTTATCATTGGCAACCAATCTATCTTGGGAATTATGGCAAATGGATGTCAAAAACGCATTCCTCTAAGGAGAGCTTGAAGAAGAAGTGTACATGAAGCCTCCACCAGGTCTTGAAAGTTCAATTCGTCATGGCAAAGTTTTCAAACTTAGAAAAGCCATTTATGGCTTGAAGCAATCCCCAAGAGCCTGGTACCACAAGCTAAGCTTTACACTAACAGCCAAAGGATTTAAAAAGATCGAGAGGTCTGATCACACCTTGTTTACTTCTCAAAGTGCTCAAGGAATCATTGTAGTCTTGGTATATGTAGATGACTTGATCATTTCCGGCAATGATCAAGCAGGTATTCAAGAAACCAAACTTTTCCTTAAATCTGTATTTGATATAAAAGATCTAGGTGAACTTAAATATTTTCTAGGTATAGAGATATGCCGCTCTCCGGAAGGCTTGTTTCTATCCCAAAGAAAATATTCACTTGATTTGCTTACAAAGACAGGAAAATTAGGTTCTAAACCGGCCAAGACACCTCTGGAAGATGGCTACAAGGTCAGGAGAAAGGGGGAGAAAGGACAAGATCCACTTGACAAACCATTTGAAGATCCAGCTCAATACCGGCGGCTTGTAGGTAAGTTAATTTACTTAACCATAACAAGGCCTGACCTATGCTTTGCTGTGAATCAGGTGAGCCACCACATGAAAGAGCCCTTGGTGCACCACTGGAATATGGTGGAAAGAATTCTGAATACATCAAAGGATCACCAGGGCAAGGTGTTTGGATGGGAAAGAATAATAGTACTGAAGTTGTGGGCTATTGTGATGCGGATTATGCTGGAGATACGATGGATAGAAAATCTACAACTGGCTATTGCACATTTATTGGAGGGAACTTAGTAACCTGGAAATCTAAGAAGCAAAAGGTCGTCTCATGCTCAAGCGCTGAAAGTGAGTATAGAGCAATGAAGAAGCTCACAAATGAGCTAGTATGGCTAAAGGCGCTTCTAAAGGATCTGGGAATTGAGAGCACAAGTCCCATTACCATGCATTGTGACAATCAAGCAGCAATTCACATTGCTACAAACTCAGTCTTCCATGAACGAACCAAACACATAGAAGTGGATTGTCACAAAGTTAGAGAGAAGATCATTGAAGGAGTAATCTTCCCATGCTACACAAGAAGCGAAGATCAGCTTGCTGACATATTCACCAAATCTAAAAGTCTCAAGATTTGCAACCACATTCAGAGCAAGCTTGGACTAATAGATCTCACTCATCCTTGATCATGCCTCTCCATTTCCAGAGACACCACACTCTTTTCCTCACAAGGAGTTTTTCCCACTGGATTTGTACTTGTGAGGTTTTTAATGAGGTAGTTGTGAGGATTTGTTTCTGGAAAATCAAACTTAGTCTCCACACTTATTCCGGCTAAGTTTGAGGGGGAGTATTAATCAAGCAACAAATACCCAACAAGGAATAAAAGAAGAGAGGCCCAAGAAGAGAAGGCCAGAACTGACGCCCAAATTGTTTTCGTCTCCAACAGCTCTATTTTGAACTCCAACGGCTCTATTACTATTCCCAACAGATAGATTAGACTCTGAACTACAAGATACACATAGTTATTTTTGTGTTTAAGAGTTCTATAAATATGTAATCCATTGTAACACTTTACAACTACTGAGATAATAAAATCTCTCTATTCTCAATCTTATTATTATTCATTCAGCTACTCTCATTCTTGTTTCTAGCAAACTTAAACTCTGAATTCTAACACATCACGCCTTCCTTTGAAAAATTGATGCTCAATGGATTCCACAGAGTTATGAAGAAGCCAAAGGGAGTAACGAATGGCTCGGAGCAGTGGATAATGAGGTTGGGGCTATGGAAAGGAATCATACATGGGATGAAGCCGACCTACCTTTGGGAAAAAAGGCTGTTAGTTCAAGGTGGCTTTTCACTATCAAGTATCTGAGCAATGGAGATGTTGAGAGGTACAAAGCAAGACTTGTTGCAAGAGGATTTACACAGACTTATGGAGATGATTACACAGAAAACGTTTGCTCCAGTCGCCAAGCTGCATACAGTTAGAGTTGTTCTCTCATTGGCTACAAATCTGGATTGGGAGTTATGGCAAATGGATGTGAAGAATGCGTTCTTGCAAGGAGAACTTGAAGAAGAAGTGTACATGACTCCACCACCAGGCCTTGAAGACTCCATTGCTCCGGAAAAAGTTCTGCGGCTTAGAAAAGCCATCTATGGACTAAAGCAATCTCCAAGAGCTTGGTACCACAAACTGAGTCGTACTCTCGAAGAGAAAGGGTTCAAGAGATCTGAAGCTGATCACACATTGTTCACAGTCCAAAGTCCACGAGGAATCGTTGTAGTATTGGTCTGATGGATGACCTTATCATTTCCGGCAATGATAAGGAAGGTATTCTCGAAACTAAAACCTATCTTAAAACTGTATTTGATATCAAAGATCTTGGAGAACTAAAATATTTCCTAGGGATTGAAGTATGTCGCTCTTCGGAGGGCTTATTTTTATCACAAAGGAAATATACTCTTGACTTGCTGAATGAGACAGGTAAAATAGGAGCAAAGCCAGCCAAAACTCCTCTTGCAGATGGCTACAAGGTCAAGCGAAAGGGGGAGAAAAAGGGAAAGGAGTTCGAAGAAGAAGATCCATTAGACAAACCATATGCTGATCCTCTCAAATACCGAAGACTAGTGGGTAAGCTTATCTATCTGACTTTAACAAGACCTGACTTATGTTTTGCTGTGAATCAGGTGAGTCAATACATGCAAAAACCCACAGTCCACCATTGGAACATGGTGGAGAGGATACTCAGATATCTAAAAGGGAGTCCAGGACAAGGCATATGGATGGGAAAGAATGAGAATGCCGAGATTGTTGGTTATTGTGATGCTATCGCCACTGGTGACACGAATGATAGGAAGTCAACCACTGGATATTGCACATTCATTGGAGGGAATTTGGTGACATGGAAGTCTAAGAAGCAGAAGGTAGTGTCATGTTCAAGTGCTGAATCCGAGTATAGAGCAATGAGGAAGCTCACGGAAGAACTCATTTGGCTTAAGGCACTACTCAGAGATCTAGGCATTGAAACCACAAGACCCATCACCATGCATTGTGACAATCAAGCTGCTATACACATTGCCAGCAACTCTGTGTTTCACGAGACCAAGCACATAGAAGTTGACTGCCACAAAGTTCGAGAGAAGATCAAAGAAGGAGTCACACTACCATGCTTTACAAGAAGTGAAGATCAACTAGCAGACATCTTCACCAAAGCTGTGAGTCTTAAGGTTTGCAAACACATCTACAGCAAACTAGGGCTTGTGGATCCAACTCACCCTTGATCATATCCCCTACTCATAGACGTTATGCTCTTTTCCTCATCATAGATTTTTTCCCAAGTGGTTTTTTCTATGATGAGGTTTTTACCGAGGTAACGCCTATGTAGGTCCAAGCTTAGTCTTTGTTCACCGACGGCTAAGCTTGAGGGGGAGTATTGAGAAAAGGCATTCCGTGAAGATGGCCGGGTACTATTCATCCCGGGTACTATTCATCCCGAGACCCGAGATTACTATTCATCCCGTGAATTTATTAAGAAAAGGCATTCCGTGTAGAAGATCGGGTACTAGTCATCTCGGGTACTATTCATCTCGAGACCCGAGATTACTATTCATCCATGCTGTAAGCTGCGGTTTCACTTTTGCTGCAGTTTTTTTTATCTAGGGCTTCCTCCTTCTTCTATAAAAGGAGGAAACCCTTTTTCTCTTGTTAATAACACAATATGGACGCCTCCTTAGGCTTATAAGAAGAAAATGGCTGTGCCTTTCATTCTCTCTAATTCATCTAATCTCTGTCCTAATTTCTACATCTAATCTCTTTAAAATCTCAAAAGTAAGAAACAAGCATTATAGCTTATCCCAAAGTTATGTTAGTTCTTGGAATCTCATAGGAGTTTCTGATGGTGAATTTCATAGTTATGGCAAGAAGACATATGGAGGCCGAAGTAACACCTATTGATGAAAATATGAAGAATCAATGCTTTCATTGACAAAGATTTAACCATTTTCAAGAAGATAGTCTAAATAGAAATCAAAGTGAATAGAAGTGTTTAGGTGTCAAAGTAGTTGAAGCATGCTACTAAGGTGGGGACGCAAGACAAAGTAAGAAAGAAGCATTATAACTTATCCCACAGTTCTATTAGGTCTTTGAATGTTATAAGAGTTTGTAATGGTGAATTTGAGAGTTCTAGCAACAAGAAACATATGGAGGCTAAAACAACACAAATTGATGAGAATATGAACAATCAATGCTTTCATGGACAAAGATTTAACCATTTTCAAGATAATAGTCCCAAACACGGCGTTATGACCCTTTAAAATAGAAATGAGAGTGAATATAAAGGTTGAAGTGTCGATGGAGTTGAAGTATGCTACCAAGGTGGAGACACAAGACAAAGTAAGAAAGAAGCATTATAGCTTATCCCATAGTTCTGTTAGGTGTTTGAATCTCTTAGGAGTTTCTAATGGTAAATTTGCGAGTTGTAGCAAAGAGACACCTATGGAGGCTGACACAACACCTATTAATGTGACTTTATATAATCCATGCTTTCACTACAAAGATTTGACCATTTTCAAGATAATTGATCCAAAAACGTACTTATGACCCTTCAACATATAAATGAGAGTGAATAGAAGTCTTTAGGTGTCAAAGTAGTTGAAACATGTTACCAAGGTGGAGACGCAAGTCAAAGTAAAAAACAAGCATTATAGCTTATCCCAACAGTTCTTTTAAGTCTTTGAATCTCATCGGAGTTTCTACTTATAAATTTGGGAGTTGTAGCAAAGAGACACCTATGGAGGCTGACACAACACCTATTGATGTGAATATGAACAATCAATGCTATAACTAACAAAGATTTGACAATTTCCAAGATGAGTGTCCCAAAAACGTAGGTATAACCTTTCAATAGAGAAATGAGAGGGAATAGAAGTGTTTAGGTGTCAAAGTAGTTGAAGCATGCTACCAAGTCGGAGACGCAAGTCAAAGTAAGAAAAGAGCATTATAGCTTAACCCAGAGTTATGTTATTTCTTGGAATCTCATAGGAGTTTCTAATGTTGAATTTTAGAGTTATAGCAAGAAGACACATTTGGAGGCCGAATTAACACCTATTGATGAGAATATGAAGAATCAATGCTTTCATTGACAAATATTTAATCATTTTTAAGAAGATTGTTCCAAAAACGTAGTTATGACCCTTCAAGATAGAAATGAGAGTGAGTCAAAGTGTTTAGGTGTCAAAGTAGTTAAAACATGCTACCAAGGTGGAGACGTAAGTCAAAGTAAGAAACAAGCATTATAGCCTATCCTAGAGTTATGTTAGTTCTTGGAATCTCATAGGAATTTCTAACGATGGATTTCAGAGTTATAGCAAGACGAAACATATGGAGGCCGAATTAACACCTATGGATGAGGATATGAAGAATCAATGCTTTCATTGATAAAGATTTAACCATTTTTAAGACGATAGTCCAAAAGACGTAGTTATGACCCTTTTAAATAGAAATCAAAGTGAATAGAAAGGTTTAAATGTCAAAGTAGTTAAACAATGGTATTAAAATGGAGACGCAAGACAAACTAAGAAACAAGCATTATAGCTTATCCCACAGTTCTAGTAGGTCTTTGAATGTCATAGGAGTTTCTTATGGTGAATTTTGGGAGTTTTAGCGAGGAGACACCTATGCAGGCTGACACAATACCAATTGATGTGAATATGAACAATCAATGCTTTCACTAACAAAGATTTGACCATTTCCAAGATGATTGTCCCAAAAACGTAGTTATAACTCTTCAAGATAGAAATGAGAGGGAATAGAAGTATTTAGGTGTCAAAGTAGTTGAAGCATGCTACCAAGGTGGAGAAACAAGTCAAAGTAAGAAACAAGCATTATAGTTTATCCCAAAGTTATGTTAGTTCTCTCTAGGAAAAGAGCATTACAGCTTATCCAAGAGTTATGTTAGTTCTTGAAATCCCATAGGAGTTTCTGATGGTGAATTTCATAGTTATAGCAAGAAGACACATATGGAGGCCGAAGTAGCACCTATTGATGAGAATATGAAGAATCAATGCTTTCATTGACAAAGATTTAACCATTTTCAAGAAGATAGTCCCAAAAACGTAGTGATGACCCTTCTAAATAGAAATCAAAGTGAATAGAAGTGTTTAGGTGTCAAAGTAGTTAAAGCATGCTACTAAGGTGGGGATGCAAGACAAAGTAAGAAACAAGCATTATAACTTATCCCACAGTTCTGTTAGGTCTTTGAATATTACAAGAGTTTCTAATGGTGAATTTGAGAGTTCTAGCAACAAGAAACATATGAAGGCTAAAACAACATAAATTGATGAGAATATGAACAATCAATGCTTTCATGGACAAACATTTAACCATTTTCAAGATAATAGTCCCAAACACGGCGTTATGATCCTTTAAAATAGAATTGAGAGTGAATATAAATGTTGAAGTGTCGATGTAGTTGAAGTATACTACCAAGGTGGAGATGCAAGACAAAGTAAGAAAGAAGCATTATAGCTTATCCCATAGTTCTGTTAGGTGTTTGAATCTCTTAGGAGTTTCTAAAGGTAAATTTGCGAGTTGTAGCAAGGAGACACCTATGGAGGCTGACACAACACCTATTAATGTGACTTTGAAGAATCAATGCTTTCACTAACAAAGATTTGACAATTTTCAAGATAATTGATCCAAAAAAGTACTTATGACCCTTTAAGATAGAAATGAGAGTGAATAGAAGTATTTAGGTGTCAAAGTAGTTGAAACATGTTACCAAGGTGGAGACGCAAGTCAATGTAAAAAACAAGCATTATAGCTTATCCCACAATTCTTTTAAGTCTTTGAATCTCTTCGGAGTTTCTACTTGTAAATTTGGGAGTTTTAGCAAGGAGACACCTATGGAGGCTGACACAACACCTATTGATGTGAATATGAACAATCAATGATATCACTAACAAGGATTTGACAATTTCCAAGATGAGTGTCCCAAAAACGTAGTTATAACCTTTCAAGAGAGAAATGAGAGGGAATAGAAGTGTTTAGGTGTCAAAGTAGTTGAAGCATGCTACCAAGTCGGAGACGCAAGTCAAAGTAAGAAAAGAGCATTATAGCTTATCCCAGAGTTGTGTTAGTTCTTGGAATCTCATAGGAGTTTCTAATGTTGAATTTCAGAGTTATAGCAAGAAGACACATTTGGATGCTGAATTAACACCTATTGATGAGAATATGAAGAATCTATGCTTTCATTGACAAAGATTTAATCATTTTTAAGAAGATTGTTCCAAAAACGTAGTTATGACCATTCAAGATAAAAATGAGAGTGAATCGAAGTATTTAGGTGTCAGAGTATTAGAAGCATGCTACCAAGTCGGAGACGCAAGTCAAAGTAAGAAAAGGGCATTATAGCTTATCCAAGAGTTATGTTAGTTCTTGAAATCTAATAGGAGTTTCTGATGGTGAATTTCATAGTTATACCAAGAAGACAAATATGGAGGCCGAAGTAGCACCTATTGATGAGAATATGAAGAATCAATGCTTTCATTGACAAAGATTTAACCATTTTCAAGAAGATAGTCTCAAAAACGTAGTGATGACCCTTCTAAATAGAAATCAAAGTGAATAGAATTGTTTAGGTGTCAAAGTAGTTGAAGCATGCTTCTAAGGTGGGGCTTTAAGACAAAGTAAGAAACAAGCATTATAACTTATCCCACAGTTCTGTTAGGTCTTTGAATGTTATAAGAATTTCTAATGGTGAATTTGAGAGTTCTAGCAACAAGAAACATATGGAGGCTAAAACAACATAAATTGATGAGAATATGAACAATCAATGCTTTCATGGACAAAGATTTAACCATTTTCAAGATAATAGTCCCAAACACGACGTTATGACCCTTCAAAATAGAAATGAGAGTGAATATAAAGGTTGAAGTATCGATGTAATTGAAGTATGCTACCAAGGTGGAGACGCAAGACAAAGTAAGAAAGAAGCATTATAGCTTATCTCATAGTTCTGTTAAGTGTTTGAATCTCTTAGGAGTTTCTAATAGTAAATTTGTGAGTTGTAGCAAAGAGACACCTATGGAGGCTGACACAACACCTATGAATGTGACTTTATAGAATCAATGCTTTCACTAACAAAGATTTGAGCATTTTCAAGATAATTGATCTAAAAACGTACTTATGACCCTTCAACATAGAAATGAGAGTGAATAGGAGTGTTTAGGTGTCAAAGTACTTAAAACATGTTACCAAGGTTGAGACGCAAGTCAAAGTAAAAAACAAGCATTATAGCTTATCCCACAGTTCTTTTAAGTCTTTGAATCTCATCGGAGTTTCTACTTGTAAATTTGGGAGTTGTAGTAAGGAGACACCTATGGAGGCTGACACAACACCTATTGATGTGAATATGAACAATCAATGCTATCACTAACAAAGATTTGACAATTTCCAAGATGAGTGTCCCAAAAACGTAGTTAAAACCTTTCAAGAGAGATATGAGAGGGAATATAAGTGTTTAGGTGCCAAAGTAGTTGAAGCATGCTACCAAGTCGGAGACGCAAGTCAAAGTAAGAAAAGAGCATTATAGCTTATCCCAAAGTTATGTTAGTTCTTGGAATCTCATTGGAGTTTCTGATGGTGAATTTCATAGTTATAGCAAGAAGACACATATGGAGGCCGAAGTAACACCTATTCATGAGAATATGAAGAATCAATGCTTTCATTGACAAAGATTTAACCATTTTCAAGAAGATAGTCCCAAAAACGTAGTTATGACCCTTCTATATAGAAATCAAAGTGAATAGAAGTGTTTAGGTGTCAAAGTAAAGTGAAGCTACGCTAAGGGGGGACGTGAAGACAAAGTAAGAAACAAGCATTATAACTTATCCCACAGTTCTGTTAGGTCTTTGTATGTTATAAGAGTTTCTAATGGTGAATTTGAGAGTTCTAGCAACAAGAAACATATGGAGGCTAAAACAACACAAATTGATGAGAATATGAACAATCAATGCTTTCATGGACAAAGATTTAACCATTTTCAAGATAATAGTCCCAAACACGGTGTTTAGACCCTTCAAAAGAGAAATGAGAGTGAATATAAAGGTTGAAGTGTCGATGTAGTTGAAGTATGCAACCAAGGTCGAGCCGCAAGACAAAGTAAGAAAGAAGCATTATTGCTTATCCCATAGTTCTGTTAGGTGTTTGAATCTCTTAAGAGTTTTTAATGGTTAATTTGTGAGTTGTAGCAAAGAGACACCTATGTATAGATTTTAAGAGATTTATGCGGAGTAAATAGAGAATTAGAGAAGAGATTCAGCAAGAAATGAAGAAAATCAGAGGCAGCTCTCTCTCAGCCATAAGAGGCACAAATAATAGGTTAAGTTACAAGAAAAGGGGGTTTCCTCCTTTTATAGTAGAAGGAGGAAGCCCTAAATGAAATAGACTCGCGGGATGAATAGTAATCACGGGTCTCGGGATGAATAGTACCCGAGATGAATAGTATCTGACATTCTATACGGAATGTTTTTCTCAATACTCTGGAGATGAATAGTAATCTCGGGTCTCGGGATGAATAGTACTCGGGATGAATAGTACCCGACTTTATGCACAGAATGCCTTTTCTTAATACTCCCCCTCAAGCTTAGCCGTCGGTGAACAAAGACTAAGCTTGGACCTACATAGGCGTTACCTCGGTAAAAACCTCATCATAGAAAAAACCACTTGGGAAAAAATCTATGATGAGGAAAAGAGCATAACGTCTATGAGTAGGGGATATGATCAAGGATGGGTTGGATCCACAAGCCCTAGTTTGCTGTAGTTGTGTTTGCAAACCTTTAGACTCGTAGCTTTGGTGAAGATGTCTGCTAGTTGATCTTCACTTCTTGTAAAACATGGTAGTGTGACTCCTTCTTTGATCTTCTCTCGGACTTTGTGGCAGTCAACTTCTATGTGCTTGGTCCTCTCGTGAAACACAGAGTTGCTAGCAATGTGTATAGCAGCTTGATTGTCACAATGCATGGTGATGGGTCTTGTGGTTTCAATGCCTAGATATGTGAGTAGTGCCTTAAGCCAAATGAGTTCTTCCGTGAGCTTCCTCATTGCTCTATACTCGGATTCAGCACTTGAGCATGACACTACCTTCTGCTTCTTAGACTTCCATGTCACCAAATTCCCTCCAATGAATGTGCAATATCTAGTGGTTGACTTCCTATCATTCGTGTCACCGGCGTAGTCTGCATCACAATAACCAACAATCACGGCATTCTCATTCTTTCGCATCCATATGCCTTGTCCCGGACTCCCTTTTAGATATCTGAGTATCCTCTCCACCATGTTCCAATGGTAGACTGTGGGTTTTTGCATGTATTGACTTACCTGATTCACAGCAAAACATAAGTCAGGTCTTGTTAAAGTCAGATAGATAAGTTTACCCACTAGTCTTCGGTATTGGAGAGGATCTGCATATGGTTTGTCTAATGGATCTTCTTCTTCGAGCTCCTTTCCCTTTTTCTCCCCCTTTCGCTTGACCTTGTAGCCATCCTAAAGAGGAGTTTTGGCTGTCTTTGCTCCTATTTTACCTGTCTCATTCAAAGAAGTCAAGAGTATATTTCATTTGTGATAGAAATAAGCCCTCCCAAGAGGCGACATACTTCAATCCCTAGGAAATATTTTAGTTCTCCAAGATCTTTGATATCAAATACAGTTTTAAGATAGGTTTTAGTTTCGAGAATACCTTCCTTATCATTGCCGGAAAATGATAAGGTCATCCACGTAGACCAATACTACAACGATTCCTCGTGGACTTTGGACTGTGAACAATGTGTGATCAGCTTCAGATCTCTTGAACCCTTTCTCGAGAGTACAACTCAGTTTGGTGGTACCAAGCTCTTGGAGATTGCTTTAGTCCATAGATGGCTTTTTCTAAGAAGCAGAACTTTTTCCGGAGCAATGGAGTCTTCAAGGCCTGGTGGTGGAGTCATGTACACTTCGTCTTCAAGTTCTCCTTGCAAGAACGCATTCGTCACATCCATTTGCGATGACTCCCAATCCAGATTTGTAGCCAATGAGAGAACAACTCTAACTGTATGCAGCTTATGATTGGAGCAAACGTTTCTGTGTAGTCATCTCCATAAGTCTGTGTGAATCCTCTTGCAACAAGTCTGGCTTTGTACCTCTCAACATCTCCATTGCTCAGATATTTGATAGTGAAAAGCCACCTTGAACTAACAGCCTTTTTTACCAAAGGTAGGTCGGCTTCATCCCATGTATGATTCCTTTTCATAGCCCCAACCTCCTCATTCACTGCTCCGAGCCATTTATTACTCCCTTTGGCTTCTTCATAACTCTGTGGAATCCATTGAGCATCAATTTTTCCAAGGAAGGCTTGATGACCAGTTGGTAACAGGTCAAGCGAACACACGGCTTGTATAGGATGCATTACAGCTTGGTTGTTGAAATAGACTCTAGTGACCTTCCAATGTTCGGGTCCAAACCTTTGTCTAGTGCTTCTCCGAAGAGGAGGTGGTGGTGGAGGAGGAGGGGTTTCTGCTTCATGTCTAACCTCATCATGGTGATCCTCCTGAACCACATCTTCAGTCATACCATTCTCATCTTGATCTTGGTCTTGTTCCATGTCAAGTGGGTTTGGTTCCGGCTGAGTGTGCTCAGTGGTATCAGTTTTTTCCATGGGGTTTGGAGCAGTATGTGTATTCCCAAGGTCAGTATTGGGTTGATCTTCGGTAGTCTCCACTCCTTGTTGGTTGGTTTCAACATTATCATATTGTTCTTCTCTCCGAGGAGGAGGATTCCCAAGATGACTAAGGAGATGTTGGAGACTAGCTGCTCTATCTGATGGTGATCTTGCCAAATCTTTCAAACTCCCCCATTCTTTCTTATCGTAATACCCTTGGTGCTCAATGAACTTGACATCTCTTGAAACAATTGTTCTGTTCTTTGAGAAGTCATAGCACTTGTAGCCCTTTTGAGTAGTTGAGTAGCCTAGGAACATGCATTTTGTGCTCTTAGCTTCAAGCTTGTCCCTCAGTTCACCTTGTCTCAGTACAAAACAAATGCAACCAAACACTCATAAGTGATCAATAGAAGGTTTGGTTCGGTTCAATACCTCAAATGGCGCTAAATCAGTTAGGATCCTTGTTGGTATCCTATTTATCGTAATGCGCCATGACAGCATCACTCCAGAATCTCCTTGGGACATTGGTGTTAAACATCATGGATCTTGCAACTTCCATAAGATGTCTATTCTTCCTCTCAGCTACACCATTTTGTTGAGGTGTATATGGGCAGCAAGTTTGGTGTATGATCCCATGTCTTGCTAAGTGATCTTTGAACTTGTGACTAGTGTATTCCCCACCATTATCAGACCTGAATATCTTTATCTTGGCATTAAACTGGTTAGTAACATATGATTGAAAATTAACAAATGCATCATATACTCTATCCTTAGATGCAAGCAGTGTGACCCATGTATATTTCGATTTCTCATCAATAAATGTAACATAGTATTTATTATTGTCTCTAGATAAACATGGGGCAGTCCAAACATCTGAATGCACAAGATCAAAACATTTTTCATAGATAGTTGAAGACTTAGGAAAAACAGTTTTACAATGCTTTCCTAGAATACATGGTTCACAGTTCAGATGATTAAAGACTACATGGGGTAACATAATCTCTAAAGCCCTAGCATGAGGGTGACCAAGTCTATCATGCCACAGTTGATTTGGGCTAACAGCATAACAAGATTGACAAGAAAGAGAAGTAGATTGTGTTGTTGGAGAATCCTCAAAAACATATAGGTCACCGTTAGTGTTCCCTTCTCCCAAAACTTTTCCACTCTCTATATCCTGAAAATGAAAGCTATTAGGACCAAATATAGCATAGCAATTAAGATCATTTGTAGCTCTTTTTACTGAGACAAGATTAGAGGTGAACTCAGGCATAAAGAATGTTTTAGAGTTCTTATCACAAAGTTTTAAATCACCTACTCCTCTTATGGGAATCCTATCACCATTTGCAATTATCACATTTCCATTAATAGGTTTAACATTATTAATGAGGTTAGGGTTACTAATCATATGATGAGAAGCCCCAGAACCAATAATCAATGTTTTATTTTGTGATTTAGGTAAAGAAGCAAAGTGAGTGATACCGGATTCTTTATTGGTAAGGGCAGCAATGGACTTGATAAGAGCTTCAAGGTCCGACTTCCTAACAACATCATTGGAGTAGGCAACCATAGCTAGTTCATCTCCTTGTCTAGATGGTCCAGCCTGAGCTTGCTCAGTTGAGGCTTCTTGAGAGTAGTTCGCTTGAACCTTGAACTTTGCTGGCTTAAGATGTGGATGTAGTATCCAACATTTGTCCTTGATATGGCCTCTCTTCTTGCAGTGATCACACACAAGAATCTTCCTATCTTCAGACTTGAAAGTAACTTTGTGTGCCATGACCATTTCCGCTTTGCCACTGAAGAGACCTACTGAGCCTTGTTCACGTTGGATTTGAGAGCACACCTCATCTAAACTTGGTAACTTCTCAGCTCTAAGGATGTGCTTGATGAGATCATTGTAAGCCGGGTTCAATGTGAGAAGCAGACCAAAGACCCTATCTTGTTCACCCCTTTCCTTGAGAGTACTTGGATCCACCGAGAAAGGTCTTAGCATCTCGAGTTCAGCCCATAGTGATCTGAATTTTCCAAAGTGTTTTGTGAAGTCAAGATCTCCTTGGCTAAGATTGTTGATAGCTTTCTTGACTTCAAACACTCGGGAAAGATTGGAGACATTTCCATAGACATTCTTTAGTGTGTCCCACAGCTCCTTTGCTGTCTCACAATAAGAATAAGCTTCAAGTATTGCGGCTTCAAGTGAGTTTTGAAGTAGTCCAAGAACCCCCTGATCTTCTTGTGATGTGATCCTCCCAAGGATTCGACACTTTCGAGTTGTGGAAATGGATAGATGGATAGATGATGGATCGAATGGTCACACAAGAGTTGCGGAAGGCTCTTGATATACCTCAATGTCTCCTAGGATATGACACACCTAGACAAGACAAGGTTTGATTGTTGGATATTACACACCAAGCAATCGAAAGTTCTAAAAGAACAAAAGAGATTTACTCTAAAATATGTTGAAAAGAAAGTTGATTGATCATTTGTGAAGGTCTAGGCGTGCTTATATAGCACAAAAAAGTAGAAAATATCTAAACACACTTAAATGCTGAAAATAAACTAAAATTACTAAAAATACTAAAAATTCTTGAAAATATCTCTTCCTTCTTCAGCTTCCACGAAATTAAGTCTTTATTTGGGCCAAGAGAACTTTTGTGGGCTTTGGATAGGTTCTCTCATGGACTTGATGAATAAGTGATCCAATTTGCCTCATTAAAACCTTCCTTTGGAAAAACCCATTGGGAAAAACCCAAAGGTTAGGAAAAAGAGTACAAATGGATCACCCTCTTTGTTAATCCATTTGAGAAGGTGTTGCCATCAGCATATTCTGATATCCAATGTACTTTGTGTAATCCTTAGATGCTTGATGATTGCGCACTTGAGTGAGAAGTCCATTGATTGAATTCTGAAGTGCCTTGGCTTTTGCTCTTGTCATAGGTCCACTTGGTACAACCAATAAATCCTCAACTCCATGTATGCTCTCCTCAGGTTCATGCTGCATTTGATTGTTCTCCATGATCACATCATCCCCTCTTCTCTGAAAAAGGATTTGACCTCAAATCGTGTTCATCTGCAACAAAGGGAATTAAGTCACAACATTAAAACTAGAACTGACTTTGTACTTACCTTGTAGATCAAGTTGGTAAGCATTGTCACTGATCCTCTTTGTGACTCGGAATGGTCCATCAATTCTTGGTTTTAGTTTGGACTTCTTTTCAGCTGGAAATCTTTCTTTCCTCAAATGTATCCACACTAGGTCTCCTTCTTCGAAGATCTTCTTATGCCTGCCCTTGTTGGCATATTTTTCATATTGTTTGGTTTTCTCCTCTATGTTCTTCCGAGCTTTCTCATGGATCTGTTTAACAAGTTCAGCTTTCCTTTTCCCATCTATGCTTGCTCTTTCACTCAAAGGTAAAGGGGTTAGCTCCAAAGGAGAAATAGGATTAAACCCATAGACAATTTCGCATGGAGAAAACTTTGTAGCTGAATGCATTGAGCGATTATATGCAAATTCAACATGCGGAAAACAATCTTCCCAAGTTTTCAAGTTCTTTTTTGATCAAGGCACGAAAAAGAGTAGACAAAGTTCTGTTCACAACTTCAGTTTGCCCATCAGATTGAGGATGAAAAGTAGTTGAAAATAACAACTTAGTTCCTAGCTTAGACCAAAGTGTTTTCCAAAAGTAGCTCAAGAACTTAGTGTCCCTATCACTAACAATAGTTCTGGGCATACCATGAATCCTAACTATCTCTTTAAAGAACAAGTTAGCTACATGAGAAGCATCATCAGTTTTATGACAAGCAATGAAATGTGCCATCTTAGAAAACCTATCAACAACAACAAAGATGGAGTCTTTTCCAGTCCTAGTTCTAGGCAATCCAAGCACAAAATCCATAGATATGTCATTCCAGGGCTGAGTAGGGATTGGTAAAGGCGTGTACAAACCTTGAGACTGTACCTTTGATTTGGCTTGTTTGCAAGTGACACATCTTTCGCAGACTCTCTCCACATCTCTCTTCATATGCGGCCAATAGAAATGCTCTTGCAGTACTTTGAGAGTCTTAGCAATTCCAAAATGTCCCATTAAGCCTCCTCCATGTGCTTCCCTAACTAGCAAATCTCTCACAGAGCAATTAGGCACACACAAACGATTTTTAAAGAATAAGAATCCTTCATGCCTAAAATACTTTCCAAAAGCAAATTTAACACAAGACTTGTAAATTTCTCGAAATTCAGAATCAGTCTCGTATAAATCCTTTAGTTGCTCAAAACCTAACAACTTAGCATCCAAAGTAGTAATCAAAACATACCTCCGAGATAAGGCATCGGCAACAATATTTTCTTTTACCCTTTTTTGTACTTGATTACATACGGAAATGTTTCAATGAACTCTATCCACCTAGCATGCCGTTTTAAGCTTTTGCTGACCTTTCAAATGCTTTAAGGACTCATGATCAGTATGGATGACGAACTCCTTTGGCCATAGGTAGTGCTGCCATGTTTGCAAAGCCCGGATCAAGGCATACAACTCCTTCGACATAGGTTGGATAGTTCAAAGTGGCTCCTCCAAGCTTCTCACCGAAAAAAGGGCAATTGGCTTCTTCTCTTGCATCAAAACCGCACTATCAATACCTACACCAGATGCATCACATTCAATTTCAAAAGTTTTCATAAAATCTGGTAAAGACAAAAGGGGTGCATTGGTAAGTTTCCCCCTTCAAGGTTTGGAATGCTTTTTCTTTGTGCTTCTTCCCATTTGAATCCCACACTTTCTTCTTGATCACTTCAGTAAGTGGAGCAGCTATGGTGCTAAAATCTTTCACAAATCTCCTATAGAATCCAGCAAGTCCATGGAAACTCCTCACTTCGCCACAAAGACTAGGACTTGGCCATTCACGGATAGCTCTCACTTTTTTTTTCATCAACCTGTATACCCTGTGCACTCACAACAAATCCTAGAAACACAAGATTATCCGTGCAAAAGGTACACACTTTTAGGTTAGCAAACAACTTTTCTGTTCTTAGAACTTTTAAAACAGATTTCAAATGCCCAACATGATCGCTTAAGTTTTTGCTATAAAAACAGAATGTCATCAAAGTAGACAACAACAAAAAATTCCAATGAAAGCTCTTAAAATATGGTTCATTAATCTCATGAAAGTGCTGGGTGCATTAGTTAATCCAAAAGGCATTACTAACCACTCATATAATCCATGTTTTGTTTTAAAAGCTGTTTTCCACTCATCACCCTCTTTCATGCGAATTTGGTGATATCCACTTTTAAGCTCAATTTTAGAAAACACACTAGAGCCATAGAGTTCATCTAGCATATCGCCTAAACGAGGAATAGGATGGCTATACTTAACTGTTATGTTGTTAATGGCTCGACAATCAATACACATCCTCCATGTTCCATCCTTCTTTGGTACAAGTAAGAACGCACAGCACAAGGGCTCATGTGCTCTCGGATGTAACCCTTGTCCATGAGTTCGCTCACTTGTGTTTGCAGCTCCGTGGTCTCAACCGGGTTTGTTCTATAAGCTGGCCTGTTGGGAAGTTGAGCTCCAGGCACGAAATCTATTTGGTGCTCAATCCCACGGATAGAGTGGTAATCCTTGGGGGTTTTCCTCCCGAAAGATGTCTTCAAATTCCTCAAAAAGAGGAAGTAACCTTACTCCGCAATTACGGTGAGAGGTCAGTATGCTCCATAAGTGCTTCTTTGTAAACAAAAAGACAAATGGGTTGTTTAGAGAAAAGAGCTCTCTTAACCACATTAGATCTCACAAAGAAGTTAGAATGCCTCACGGGTTTACTCTCAAAGTGCCTTTTTCTTGGTTTTTCTCAAACTCTCTTTTTCTTTTTGTGGTGCAGTGTTTAGGGGGTCACTCACAGTTGTTTTTCCTTGTCGTTTCAGCTGGATCTGGTCTTGGTAACCTTCGTGTGGTGCTAGAGGAGCAAGGACTGTTTTCCGGCCTTTGTACTCAAAAGAATACCGAGTGGTGAAACCATCATGCAAAACCCTTCTATCAAACTGCCATGGTCTTCCAAGTAAGATGTGGCCAGCCTCCATAGGTAGAATATCACACAAAATTTCGTCCTCATATTTGCCTATGGTTATGGGAACCAATACTTGGCTGTTCACTGCCATCTCACCAGCATCATTCAGCCATTGAAGCTTATAAGGCCTCGGATGCTCAATGACTTTCAACCCTAACTTCCTCACCATTGTTTCACTAGCTACGTTGGTGCAGCTTCCTCCATCAATTATAAGGCTGCAAACCTTTCCTTCAACAATGCATCTAGTATGAAACAAATTTTCTCTTTGATCGTGTTCATTTACCTTAGTTTGAATACTCAATGATCTCCGTGTTACCAAAAGCTCTCCAACGGCTGGTAACTCCACTTGCTCTTCTTCCGAGGCTGAATCATTCTCCTCTCTTCCTCGCCTCTCAATCTCACCATTCTCCAAGAGAACCATAATCTTCTTGTTAATACATTCATTGGCATAGTGCCCCCTCCCTTGGCACTTAAAACATCGAACTTCTCTAGTTTTAGAAAGGGTTGCCTCGGTTTTACCTTTAGGATTCAGATTGGTGGTGGATGGTCTTGACTCAGTCTTTGGTTTAGCAATGGTTTTGTCGTCTTTATGATAACTGGTCCTAGCATTAGATCCTCCAGCTCCATATGATGTTTTAGAGCTACTCCTCCTCTTGATTTGTTGTTCTACTAGAACTGCCTTATGAAGCATTTCCTCCAATCCTTTATATGTTTGTAGCTCCATTCTGTCTTGGATGTCACGGGACAAACCACTAAGGAACCTTGCCATTGTTGCCTCTGAATCTTCCTCTATGTCGGCTTTGATCATAAGAGACTCTATTTCTTGAAAATAATTATCCACACTCTTGCTTCCTTGGCTTAATCTCCTAAGCTTTTGATGCAACTCCCGGTGGTAATGACTCGGAAAAAGAGTACAAATGGATCACCCTCTTTGTTAATCCATTTGAGAAGGTGTTGCCATCAGCATATTCTGATATCCAATGTACTTTGTGAAATCCTTAGATGCTTGATGATTGCGCACTTGAGTGAGAAGTCCATTGATTGAATTCTGAAGTGCCTTGGCTTTTGCTCTTGTCATAGGTCCACTTGGTACAACCAATAAATCCTCAACTCCATGTATGCTCTCCTCAGGTTCATGCTGCATTTGATTGTTCTCCATGATCACAAGACTTGGCTGAGAAATCAGAATTTCTATTGGACATCACTTTATAGTACTCACTTAAAATCTGTCAAAACCAACAAGACTCTGGCTGAGCTTATGGTGTTTCTTACAGCCAACACACCCACAAATTTCCAGATTGATCATAACTTCCCAAGCAACCAACCAGACTTTGCTAAGAAATCACAATTTATGTTGAGTCACCATTACAAAGATCTCCAAAAATCTTTGAAAACCAGAAGAGAGCTGAAGATCTATAGGGCTAGCAATGGAGTTTAATCTGCAGAGACAAGACAGAGACCTGCTGAGATCTTCAAGCATAGACAAGAGAAACAAACACAAGGAGAGATTGAGAATTTTTATGAGAGATAAAGAGAGAGCTGTGGAATCAATGGAGATTAAGAAAATAGCTAGAGATGATTGAATAGAAGTAGAGAATCAGTAACAAGGATTTGATACCATATAGATTTTAAGAGATTTATGCGGATTAAATAGAGAATTAGAGAAGAGATTCAGCAAGAAATGAAGAAAATCAGAGGCAGCTCTCTCTCAGCCATAAGAGGCACAAATATTTAGGTTAAGTTAAAAAGAAGGGTTTCCTCCTTTTATAGTAGAAGGAGGAAGCCCTAAATGAAATAGACCTGCTGGATGAATAGTAATCACGGGTCTCTGGATGAATAGACCTTAGATGAATAGTATCTCACATTCTATACAGAAATGTTTTTTCTCAATACTCCGGAGATGAATAGTAATCTCGGGTCTCCGGATGAATAGTACTCAGGATGAATAGTACCCGACCTTATGCACGGAATGCCTTTTCTCAATACTATGGAGGCTGACACAACACCTATTAATGTGACTTTGAAGAATCAATGCTTTCACTAACAAAGATTTGACTATTTTCAAGATAATTGATCCAAAAACGTACTTATGACCCTTCAAGATAGAAATGAGAGTGAATTGAAGTGTTTAGGTGTCAAATTAGTTGAAACATGTTACCAAGGTGGAGCCGCAATTCAAAGTAAAAAATAAGAATTATAGCGTATCCTATATTTTGTTTTAAGTCTTTGAATCTCATCGGAGTTTCTACTTGTAAATTTGGGAGTTGTAGCAAGGAGATACCTATGGAGGCTGACACATCACCTATTGATGTGAATATAAACAATCAATGCTATCACTAACAAAGATTTGACAATTTCCAAGATGAGTGTCGTAAAAACGTAGTTATAACCTTTCAAGAGAGAAATGAGAGGGAATAGAAGTGTTTAGGTGTCAAAGTAGTTGAAGCATGCTACCAAGTCGGAGACGCAAGTCAAAGTAAGAAAAGAGCATTATAGCTTATCCCAGAGTTATGTTTGTTCTTGGAATCTCATAGGAGTTTCTAATGTTGAATTTCAGAGTTATAGCAAGAAGACACATTTGGAGGCCGAACTAACACCTATTGATGAGAATATGAAGAATCAATGCTTTCATTGACAAAGATTTTATCATTTTTAAGAAGATTGTTCCAAAAACGTAGTTATGACCCTTCAAGATAAAAATGAGAGTGAATCGAAGTATTTAGGTGTCAAAGTAGTTGAAGCACGCTACCAAGTCAGAGACGCAAGTCAAAGTAAGAAAAGAGCATTATACCCTATCCAAGAGTTATGTTAGTTCTTGGAATCTCATAGGAGTTTCTGATGGTGAAATTCTGAGTTATAGCAAGAAGACACGTATGGAGGCCGAATTAACACCTATTGATAAGAATATGAAGAATCAATGCTTTCATTTGACAAAGATTTAACCATTTTCAAGAAGATAGTCCCAAAAACGTTGTTATGACCCTTCTAAATAGAAATCAAAGTGAATAGAAGTGTTTAGGTGTCAAAGTAGTTGAAGCATGCTACTAAGGTGGGGACGCAAGACAAAGTAAGAAACAAGCATTATAACTTATCCCACAGTTCTGTTAGGTCTTTGAATGTTATAAGAGTTTCTAATGGAGAATTGGAGAGTTGTAGCAAGGAGACACTTATGGAGGCTGACACAAAACCTATTGATGTGAATATGAATAATCAATGCGATCACTAACAAAGATTTGACAATTGCCAAGATAAGTGTCCCAAAAACGTAGTTATAGCCTTTCAAGAGAGAAATGAGAGGGAATAGAAGTGTTTAGGTGTCAAAGTAGTTGAAGCATGCTACCAAGTCGGAGACGCAAGTCAAAGTATGAAAAGAGCATTATGGCTTATCCCAGATTTATGTTAGTTCTTGGAATCTCATGGTGAATTTCATAGTTATAGCAAGAAGACACATATGGAGGCCGAAGTAACACCTATTGATGAGAATACGAACAATCAATGCTTTCATTGACAAAGATTTAACCATTTTCAACAAGATAGTCCCAAAAACGTAGTTATGACCCTTCTAAATAGAAATCAAAGTGAATAGAAGTATTTAGGTGTTAAAGTAGTTGAAGCATGCTGTTAAGGTGGGGACGCAAGACAAAGAAAGAAACAAGCATTATAACTTATCTCACAGTTCTGTTAGGTCTTTGAATGTTATAAGAGTTTGTAATGGTAATTTTGAGAGTTCCAGCAACAAGAAACATATGGAGGCTAAAACAACACAAAATGATGAGAATATGAACAATCAATGCTTTCATGGACAAAGATTTAACCATTTTCAAGATAATAGTCCCAAACACGGCGTTATGACCCTTCAAAATAGAAATGAGAGTGAATATAAAGGTTGAAGTATCGATGTAGTTGAAGTATGCTACCAAGGTAGAGACGCAAGACAAAGTAAGAAAGAAGCATTATAGCTTATCCCACAGTTTAGTTAGGTCTTTAAATGTTTTAAGAGTTTGTAATGGTGAATTTGAGAGTTCTAGCAAAGAGACACCTATGGAGGCTGACACAACACCTATTAATGTGACTTTGAAGAATCAATGCTTTCACTAACAAAGATTTGACTATTTTCAAGATAATTGATCAAAAAACGTACTTATGACCCTTCAAGATAGAAATGAGAGTGAATAGAAGTGTTTAGGTGTCAAATTAGTTGAAGCATGCTACCAAGGTGGAGACGCAAGTCAAAGTAAAAAACAAGTATTATAGCGTATCCTATATTTTGTTTTAAGTCTTTGAATCTCATCGGAGTTTCTAATTGTAAATTTGGGAGTTGTAGCAAGGAGACACCTATGGAGGCTAACACAACACCTATTGATGTGAATATGAACAATCAATGTTATCCCTAACAAAGATTTGACCATTTCCAAGATAAGTGTCCTAAAAACGTAGTTATAACCTTTCAAGATAAAAATAAGAGGGAATAGAAGAGTTTCGGGGAGAAAGTAGTTGAAGCATGCTACCAAGTCAGAGACGCAAGTCAAAGTAAGAAAAGAGCATTATAGCTTATCCAAGAGTTATGTTAGTTTTTGGAATCTCATAGGAGTTTCTAATGGTAAATTTCAGAGTTATAGCAAGAAGACACATATGGAGGCCGAACTAACACCTATTGATGAGAATATGAAGAATCAATGCTTTCATTGACAAAGATTTAACCATTTTCAAGAAGATTGTTCCAAAAACGTAGTTATGACCCTTCAAGATAGAAATGAGAGTGAATTGAAGTGTTTAGGTGTCAAAGTAGTTAAAGCATGCTACAAAGGTGGAGACGCAAGTCAAAGTAAGAAACAAGCATTATAGCTTATCCTAGAGTTATGTTAGTTCTTGGAATCTCATAGGAGTTTTTAATGATGAATTTCAGAGTTATAGCAAGAATACACATATGGAGGCCGAAGTAACACGTGTAGATGAGAATATGAAGAATCAATGCTTTCATTGACAAAGATTTAACCATTTTCAAGAAGATAGTCCCAAAAACGTAGTTATGACCCTTCTAAATAGAAATCAAAGTGACTAGAAAGGTTAAAGTGTCAAAGTAGTTAAAGAATGCTACTAAGGTGGAGACGCAAGACAAATTAAGAAACACGCATTATAGCCTATCCCACAGTTCTATTAGGTCTTTGAATGTCATAGGAGTTTCTTATGGTGAATTTTGAGAGTTTTAGCAAAGAGACACCTATGCAGGCTGACACAATATCTATTGATGTGAATATGAACAATCAATGCCTTCACTAACAAAGATTTGACCATTTCAAAGATGATTGTCCCAAACACGGCGTTATGACCCTTCAAAATAGAAATGAGAGTGAATATAAAGGTTGAAGTGTCGATGTAGTTGAAGTATGCTACCAAGGTGGAGACGCAAGACAAAGTAAGAAAGAAGCATTATAGCTTACCCATAGTTCTGTTAGGTGTTTGAATCTCTTAGGAGTTTCTAATGGTAAATTTGCGAGTTGTAGCAAAGGGACACCAATGGAGGCTGACACAATACCTATTAATGTGCCTTTGAAGAATCAATGCTTTCACTAACAAAAGATTTGACCATTTTCAAGATAATTGTTCCAAAAATGTAGTTACGACCCTTCAAGACAGAACTGAGAGTGAATATAAGTGTTTAGGTGTTAAGGTAGTTAAAGCATGTTACCAAGGTGGAGATGCAAGTCAAAGAAAAAAACAAGAATTACAGCTTATCCCACAGTTCTTTTAAGTCTTTGAATCTCATCGAAGTTTCTAATTTTAAATTTGGGAGTTGTAGCAATGAGACACCTATGGAGGGTGACACAACACCTATTGATGTGAATATGAACAATCAATGCTATCACTAACAAAGATTTGACCATTTCCAAGGTGAGTGTCCCAAAAACGAAGTAGTTATAACCTTTTCAAGATAGAAATGATAGGAATAAAAAAGTTACGGGGTCAAAGTAGTTGAAGCATGCTACCAAGTTAGAGACGCAAATCAAAGTAAGAAAAGAGGATTATAGCTTATCCGAGAGTTATGTTAGTTCTTGGAATCTCATAGGAGTTTCTGATGGTGAATTTCATAGTTATAGCAAGAAGACACATATGGAGGCCGAAGTAACACCTATTGATGAGAATATGAAGAATCAATGCTTTCATTGAGAAAGATTTAACCATTTTCAACAAGTTAGTCCCAAAAACGTAGTTATGACCTTTCTAAATAGAAATCAAAGTGAATAGAAGTATTTAGGTGTTAAAGTAGTTGAAGCATGCTACAAAGGTGGAGACGCAAGTCAAAGTAAGAAACAAGCAATATAGCTTATCCTAGAGTTATGTTAGTTCTTGGAATCTCATAGGAGTTTCTAATGATGAATATCAAAGTCATAGCAAGAAGACACATATGGAGGCCGAATTAACACCTATTGATGAGAATATGAAGAATCAATGCTTTCATTGACAAAGATTTAACCATTTTCAAGAAGATAGTCCCAAAAACGTTGTTATGACCCTTCTAAATAGAAATCAAAGTGAATAGAAGTGTTTAGGTGTCAAAGTAATTGAAGCATGCTACTAAGGTGGGGACGCAAGAAAAAGTAAGTAACAAGGATTATAACTTATCCCACACTCATAGGCCTTTGAATGTCATAGGAGTTTCTACTGGTGAATTTAGGAGTTCTAGCACCAAGAAACATATGGAGGCTAAAACAACACAAATTGATGAGAATATTAACAATCAATGCTTTCATGGACAAAGATTTATCCATTTTCAAGATAGAAGTCCCAAACACGGCGTTATGACCCTTCAAAATAGAAATGAGAGTGAATATATAGGTTAAAGTGTCGATGTAGTTGAAGTATGCTACCAAGGTGGAGACGCAAGACAAAGTAAGAAAGAAGCATTATAGCTTACCCATAGTTCTGTTAGGTGTTTGAATCTCTTAGGAGTTTCTAATGGTAAATTTGCGAGTTGTAGCAAAAAGACACCAATGGAGGCTGACACAATACCTATTAATGTGACTTTGAAGAATCAATGCTTTCACTAACAAAGATTTGACCATTTTCAAGATAATTGTTCAAAAAACGTAGTTATGACCCTTCAAGATAGAAATAAGAGTGAATAGAAAAGTTTAGGTGTCAAGGTAGTTGAAGCACGCTACCAAGGTGGAGACGCAAGTCAAAGTAAAAAACAAGTATTATAGCTTATCCCATATTTCTTTTAAGTCTTTGAATCTTATCGGAGTTTCTAATTGTAAGTTTGGGAGTTGTAGCAAGGAGACACCTATGGAGGCTAACACAACACCTATTTATGTGAATATGAAGCATCAATGCTATCATTAACAAAGATTTGACCATTTCCAAGACCAGTGTCCCAAAAACGTAGTTATAACCCTTCCAAGATAGAAATGAGAGGGAATAGAAGTGTTTAGGTGTGAAAGTAGTTAAGCATGCTACCAAGTCGGAGACCCAAGTCAAAGTAAGAAAAAAGCATTATACCTTATCCCAGAGTTATGTTAGTTCTTGGAATCTCAAATCTTTGTAATGGTGAATTTCAAAGTTATAGCAAAGAAGACACATTTGGAGGCCGAATTAACACCTATTGAGGAGAATTTGAAGAATCAATGCTTTTATTGACAAAGATTTAACCATTTTCAAGAGGATAGTCCCAAAAACGTAGTTATGACCCTTCTAAATAGAAATCAAAGTGAATAGAAGCTTTTAGGTGTCAAAGTAGTTGAAGCATGCTACTAAGGTGGAGACGCAAGACAAAGTAAGAAACAAGCATTATAACTTATCCCACAGTTCTGTTAGGTCTTTGAATGTTATAGGAGTTTCTAATGGTGAATTTGAGAGTTCTAGCAACAAGAAACATATGGAGGCTAAAACAACACAAATTGATGAGAATATTAACAATCAATGCTTTCATGGACAAAGATTTAACCATTTTCAAGATAATAGTCCCAAACACGGCGTTATGACCCTTCAAAATAGAAATGAAAGTGAATATAAAGTTTGAAGTGTCAATGTAGTTGAAGTATGCTGCCAAGGTGGAGACACAAGACAAAGTAAGAAAGATGCATTATAGCTTATCCCATAGTTATGTTAGGTGTTTGAATCTCCTAGGAGTTTCTAATGGTAAATTTTCGAGTTGTAGCAAAGAGACACCTATAGAGGCTGACACAGCAGCTGTTAATGTGAATTTGAAGAATCAATGCTTTCACTAACAAAGATTTGACAATTTCCAAGATAATTGTTTGAAAAACGTTAAGTTACCCTCCTTCAAGATAGAAATGAGACTGAATAGAAGTGTTGAAGTGTCAAAGTAGTTGAAGCATGCTACCAAAGTGGAGATGCAAGTCAAAGAAAAAAACAAGCATTACAGCTTATCCCACAGTTCTTTTAAGTGTTTGAATCTCATCGGAGTTTCTAATTGTAAATTTGGGAGTTGTAGCAAGGAGACACCTATGGAGGCTGACACAACACCTATTGATGTGAATATGAACAATCAATGCTATCACTAACAAAGATTTGATCATTTCCAAGATGAGTGTCCCAAAAACGTAGTTATACCCTTTCAAGATAGAAATGAGAGGGAATAGAAGAGTTTTGGGGTCAAAGTAGTTGAAGCATACTACCAAGTCAGAGACGCAAGTTAAAGTAAGAAAAGAGCATTATAGCTTATCCTAAAGTTATGTTAGTTCTTCAATCTCATAGTATTTGAATGCTGAATTTCAGAGTTAAAAGAAAAAGACACATATGGAGCTGGAAATAACACCTATTGATGAGAATATGAAGAATCAATGCTTTTATTGACAAAGATTTAACCATTTTTAAGACGATAGTCCCAAACACGTAGTTATGACCCTTCTAAATAGAAATCAAAGTGAATAGAAAAGTTGAAGTGTCAAAGTAGTTAAAGAATGCTACTAAGGTGGAGACAATACCTAATTGATGTGAATATGAACAATCAATTCTTTCACTAACAAAGATTAAACCATTTCCAAGTTGATTGTCCCAAAAACGTAGTTATAACCCTTCAAGATAAAAATGAGAGGAATAGAAGTTATTAGGTGTCAAAATGAAGCATGCCACCAAAGTGGAAAAGCAAGTCAAAGTAAGAAACAAGCAGTATAGCTTATCTCAAAGTTATATTAGTTCTTGGAATCTAATAGGAGTTTCTGATGGTGAAATTCTGAGTTATAGCAAGAAGACACGATGGAGGCCTAATTAACACCTATTGATAAGAATATGAAGAATCAATGCTTTCATTTGACAAAAGATTTAACCATTTTCAAGAAGATAGTCACAAAAACGTAGTTATGACCCTTCTAAATAGAAATCAAAGTGAATAGAAGTGTTTAGGTGTCAAAGTATTTGAAGCCTGCTACTAAGGTGGAGACGCAAGACATAAGAAACAAGCATTATAACTTATCTCACAGTCTATTTGGGTCTTTGAATGTTATGGGAGTTTCTAATGGTGAATTTGAGAGTTCTAGCAACAAGAAACATATGGAGGCTAAAACAACACAAATTGATGAGAATATGAACAATCATTGCTTTCATGGACAAAGATTTACCCATTTTCAAGATAATAGTCCCAAACACGGCGTTATGACCCTTCAAAATAGAAATGAGAGTGAATATAAAGGTTGAAGTGCCAATGTAGTTAAAGTATGCTGCCAAGGTGGAGACACAAGACAAAGTAAGAAAGATGCATTATAGCTTATCCCATAGTTCTGATAGGTGTTTGAAACTCTTAGGATTTTCTAATGGTAAATTTTCGAGTTTTAGCAAAGAGACACCTATGGAGGCTGACACAACACCTATTGATGTGAATATGAACAATCAATGTTATCCCTAACAAAGATTTGACCATTTCCAAGATAAGTGTCCTAAAAACGTAGTTATGACCCTTCAAGATAGAAATGAGAGTGAATAGAAGAGTTTCGGGGTGAAAGTAGTTGAAGCATGCTACCAAGTCAGAGACGCAAGTCAAAGTAAGAAAAGAGCATTATAGCTTATCCAAGAGTTATGTTAGTTTTTGGAATCTCATAGGAGTTTCTAATGGTAAATTTCAGAGTTATAGCAAGAAGACACATATGGAGGCCGAACTAACACCTATTGATGAGAATATGAAGAATCAATGCTTTCATTGACAAAGATTTAACCATTTTCAAGAAGATTGTTCCAAAAACGTAGTTATGACCCTTCAAGATAGAAATGAGAGTGAATTGAAGTGTTTAGGTGTCAAAGTAGTTAAAGCATGCTACAAAGGTGGAGACGCAAGTCAAAGTAAGAAACAAGCATTATAGCTTATCCTAGAGTTATGTTAGTTCTTGGAATCTCATAGGAGTTTTTAATGATGAATTTCAGAGTTATAGCAAGAATACACATATGGAGGCCAAGTAACACGGTAGATGAGAATATGAAGAATCAATGCTTTCATTGACAAAGATTTAACCATTTTCAAGAAGATAGTCCCAAAACGAAGTTATGATTCCTCTAAATAGAAATCAAAGTGACTAGAAAGGTTAAAGTGTCAAAGTAGTTAAAGAATGCTACTAAGGTGGAGACGAAGACAAATTAAGAAACACGATTATAGCCTATCCCACAGTTCTATTAGGTCTTTGAATGTCATAGGAGTTTCTTATGGTGAATTTTGAGAGTTTTAGAAAGAGACACTTATGCAAGGCTAATAATATCTATTGATGTGAATATGAACAATCAATGCCTTCACTAACAAAGATTTGACCATTTCAAAGATGATTGTCCCAAACACGGCGTTATGACCCTTCAAAATAGAAATGAGAGTGAATATAAAGGTTGAAGTGTCGATGTAGTTGAAGTATGCTACCAAGGTGGAGACGCAAGACAAAGTAAGAAAGAAGCATTATAGCTTACCCATAGTTCTGTTAGGGTGTTTGAATCTCTTAGGAGTTTCTAATGGTAAATTTATGAAAGTTGTAGCAAAGGGACACCAATGGAGGCTGACACAATACCTATTAATGTGACTTTGAAGAATCAATGCTTTCACTAACAAAAGATTTGACCATTTTCAAGATAATTGTTCCAAAAAACGTAAGTTATGACCCTTCAAGATAGAAATGAGAGTGAATATAAGTGTTTAGGTGTTACAGAAGTGAAGCATGTTACCAAGGTAGAGATGCAAGTCAAAGAAAAAAACAAGAATTACAGCTTATCCCACAGTTCTTTTAAGTCTTTGAATCTCATCGAAGTTTCTAATTTTAAATTTGGGAGTTGTAGCAATGAGACACCTATGGAGGGTGACACAACACCTATTGATGTGAATATGAACAATCAATGCTATCACTAACAAAGATTTGACCATTTCCAAGATGAGTGTCCCAAAAACGTAGTTATAACCTTTCAAGATAGAAATGATAGGGAATAAAAAAGTTACGGGGTCAAAGTAGTTGAAGCATGCTACCAAGTTAGAGACGCAAATCAAAGTAAGAAAAGAGGATTATAGCTTATCCGAGAGTTATGTTAGTTCTTGGAATCTCATAGGAGTTTCTGATGGTGAATTTCATAGTTATAGCAAGAAGACACATATGGAGGCCGAAGTAACACCTATTGATGAGAATATGAAGAATCAATGCTTTCATTGAGAAAGATTTAACCATTTTCAACAAGTTAGTCCCAAAAACGTAGTTATGACCTTTCTAAATAGAAATCAAAGTGAATAGAAGTATTTAGGTGTTAAAGTAGTTGAAGCATGCTACAAAGGTGGAGACGCAAGTCAAAGTAAGAAACAAGCATTATAGCTTATCCCACAGTTATGTTAGTTCTTGGAATCTCATAGGAGTTTCTAATGATGAATATCAAAGTCATAGCAAGAAGACACATATGGAGGCCGAATTAACACCTATTGATGAGAATATGAAGAATCAATGCTTTCATTGACAAAGATTTAACCATTTTCAAGAAGATAGTCCCAAAAACGTTGTTATGACCCTTCTAAATAGAAATCAAAGTGAATAGAAGTGTTTAGGTGTCAAAGTAATTGAAGCATGCTACTAAGGTGGGGACGCAAGAAAAAGTAAGTAACAAGGATTATAACTTATCCCACAGTTCTGTTAGGCCTTTGAATGTTATAAGAGTTTCTAATGGTGCATTTGAGAGTTCTAGCACCAAGAAACATATGGAGGCTAAAACAACACAAATTGATGAGAATATTAACAATCAATGCTTTCATGGACAAAGATTTATCCATTTTCAAGATAGAAGTCCCAAACACGGCAAGGACCCTTCAAAATAGAAATGAGAGTGAATATATAGGTTAAAGTGTCGATGTAGTTGAAGTATGCTACCAAGGTGGAGACGCAAGACAAAGTAAGAAAGAAGCATTATAGCTTACCCATAGTTCTGTTAGGTGTTTGAATCTCTTAGGAGTTTCTAATGGTAAATTTGCGAGTTGTAGCAAAAAGACACCAATGGAGGCTGACACAATACCTATTAATGTGACTTTGAAGAATCAATGCTTTCACTAACAAAGATTTGACCATTTTCAAGATAATTGTTCAAAAAACGTAGTTATGACCCTTCAAGATAGAAATAAGAGTGAATAGAAATGTTTAGGTGTCAAGGTAGTTGAAGCATGCTACCAAGGTGGAGACGCAAGTCAAAGTAAAAAACAAGTATTATAGCTTATCCCATATTTCTTTTAAGTCTTTGAATCTTATCGGAGTTTCTAATTGTAAGTTTGGGAGTTGTAGCAAGGAGACACCTATGGAGGCTAACACAACACCTATTGATGTGAATATGAACAATCAATGCTATCATTAACAAAGATTTGACCATTTCCAAGACCAGTGTCCCAAAAACGTAGTTATAACCTTCCAAGATAGAAATGAGAGGGAATAGAAGTGTTTAGGTGTGAAAGTAGTTGAAGCATGCTACCAAGTCGGAGACCCAAGTCAAAGTAAGAAAAAAGCATTATACCTTATCCCAGAGTTATGTTAGTTCTTGGAATCTCAAATCTTTGTAATGGTGAATTTCAAAGTTATAGCAAGAAGACACATTTGGAGGCCGAATTAACACCTATTGAGGAGAATTGGAAGAATCAACGCTTTTATTGCCACAGATTTAACCATTTTCAAGAGGATAGTCCCAAAAACGTAGTTATGACCCTTCTAAATAGAAATCAAAGTGAATAGAAGCTTTTAGGTGTCAAAGTAGTTGAAGCATGCTACTAAGGTGGAGACGCAAGACAAAGTAAGAAACAAGCATTATAACTTATCCCACAGTTCTGTTAGGTCTTTGAATGTTATAGGAGTTTCTAATGGTGAATTTGAGAGTTCTAGCAACAAGAAACATATGGAGGCTAAAACAACACAAATTGATGAGAATATTAACAATCAATGCTTTCATGGACAAAGATTTAACCATTTTCAAGATAATAGTCCCAAACATCAGTTATGACCCTTCAAAATAGAAATGAGAGTGAATATAAAGTTTGAAGTGTCAATGTAGTTGAAGTATGCTGCCAAGGTGGAGACACAAGACAAAGTAAGAAAGATGCATTATAGCTTATCCCATAGTTATGTTAGGTGTTTGAATCTCCTAGGAGTTTCTAATGGTAAATTTTCGAGTTGTAGCAAAGAGACACCTATAGAGGCTGACATGTTAACGTTAATGTGAATTTGAAGAATCAATGCTTTCACTAACAAAGATTTGACAATTTCCAAGATAATTGTTTGAAAAACGTAGTTATGACCCTTCAAGATAGAAATGAGAGTGAATAGAAGTGTTTAGGTGTCAAAGTAGTTGAAGCATGCTACCAAAGTGGAGATGCAAGTCAAAGAAAAAAACAAGCATTACAGCTTATCCCACAGTTCTTTAAGTGTTTGAATCTCATCGGAGTTTCTAATTGTAAATTTGGGAGTTGTAGCAAGGAGACACCTATGGAGGCTGACACAACACCTATTGATGTGAATATGAACAATCAATGCTATCACTAACAAAGATTTGATCATTTCCAAGATGAGTGTCCCAAAAACGTAGTTATACCCTTTCAAGATAGAAATGAGAGGGAATAGAAGAGTTTTGGGGTCAAAGTAGTTGAAGCATACTACCAAGTCAGAGACGCAAGTTAAAGTAAGAAAAGAGCATTATAGCTTATCCTAAAGTTATGTTAGTTCTTCGAATCTCATAGTAGTTTGTAATGCTGAATTTCAGAGTTAAAAGAAAAAGACACATATGGAGCTGGAAATAACACCTATTGATGAGAATATGAAGAATCAATGCTTTTATTGACAAAGATTTAACCATTTTTAAGACGATAGTCCCAAACACGTAGTTATGACCCTTCTAAATAGAAATCAAAGTGAATAGAAAAGTTGAAGTGTCAAAGTAGTTAAAGAATGCTACTAAGGTGGAGACAATACCTAATTGATGTGAATATGAACAATCAATTCTTTCACTAACAAAGATTAAACCATTTCCAAGTTGATTGTCCCAAAAACGTAGTTATAACCCTTCAAGATAAAAATGAGAGGGAATAGAAGTTATTAGGTGTCAAAGTAGTTGAAGCATGCCACCAAAGTGGAAAAGCAAGTCAAAGTAAGAAACAAAGTAGATAGCTTATCTCAAAGTTATATTAGTTCTTGGAATCTAATAGGAGTTTCTGATGGTGAAATTCTGAGTTATAGCAAGAAGACACGATGGAGGCCTAATTAACACCTATTGATAAGAATATGAAGAATCAATGCTTTCATTTGACAAAGATTTAACCATTTTCAAGAAGATAGTCCCAAAAACGTAAGGTTAGACCCTTCTAAATAAGAAATCAAAGTGAATAGAAGTGTTTAGGTGTCAAAGTATTTGAAGCCTGCTACTAAGGTGGAGACGCAAGACATAAGAAACAAGCATTATAACTTATCTCACAGTTCTATTCGGTCTTTGAATGTTATGGGAGTTTCTAATGGTGAATTTGAGAGTTCTAGCAACAAGAAACATATGGAGGCTAAAACAACACAAATTGATGAGAATATGAACAATCATTGCTTTCATGGACAAAGATTTACCCATTTTCAAGATAATAGTCCCAAACACGGCGTTATGACCCTTCAAAATAGAAATGAGAGTGAATATAAAGGTTGAAGTGCCAATGTAGTTAAAGTATGCTGCCAAGGTGGAGACACAAGACAAAGTAAGAAAGATGCATTATAGCTTATCCCATAGTTCTGATAGGTGTTTGAAACTCTTAGGATTTTCTAATGGTAAATTTTCGAGTTTTAGCAAAGAGACACCTATGGAGGCTGACACAACACCTATTAATGTGAATTTGAAGAATCAATGTTTTCACTAACAAAGATTTGACCATTTTCAAGATAATTGTTCCAAAAACGTAGTTATGACCCTTCAAGATAGAAATGAGAGTGAATAGAAGTGTTTAGGTGTCAAAGTAGTTGAAGCATGCTACCAAGGTGGAGACGCAAGTCAAAGAAAAAAACAAGTATTATAGCTTATCCCACAGTTCTTTTAAGTCTTTGAATCTCATCGGAGTTTCTAATTGTAAATTTGGGAGTTGTAGCAAGGAGACACCTATGGAGGCTGACACAACACCTATTGATGTGAGTATGAACAATCAATGCTATCACTAACAAAGATTTGACCATTTCCAAGATCAGTGTCCCAAAAATGTAGTTATAACCTTCGAGGATAGAAATGAGAGGGAATAGAAGTGTTTACATGTCAAAGTAGTTGAAGCATGCTACCAAGTCAGAGACGCAAGTCAAAGTAAAAAAAGAGCATTATAGCTTATCCCAGAGTTATGTTAGTTCTTGGAATCTCATAGGAGTTTGTAATGGTGAATTTCAGAGTTATAGGAAGAAGACACATATGGAGGCCGAATTAACACATGTTGATGAGAATATGAAGAATCAATGCTTTCATTGACAAAGATTTAACCATTTTTAAGACGATAGTCCCAAACACGTAGTTATGACCCTTCTAAATCGAAATCAAAGTGAATAGAAAAGTTGAAGTGTCAAAGTAGTTAAAGAATGCTACTAAGGTGGGGACGCAAGACAAAGTAAGAAACAAGCATTATAACTTATCCCACAGTTCTGTTAGGTCTTTGAATGTTATAAGAGTTTCTAATGGTGAATTTGAGAGTTCTAGCAACAAGAAACATATGGAGGCTAAAACAACATAAATTGATGAGAATAGGAACAATCAATGCTTTCATGGCCAAAGATTTATCCATTTTCAAGATAATAGTCCCAAACACGGCGTTATGACCCTTCAAAATAGAAATGAGAGTGAATATAAAGGTTGAAGTGTCGATGTAGTTGAAGTATGCTACCAAGTCAGACACGCAAGTCAAAGTAAAAAAAGAGCATTATAGCTTATCCCAGAGTTATGTTAGTTCTTGGAATGTCATAGGAGTTTGTAATGGTGAATTTCAGAGTTATAGGAAGAAGACACATATGGAGGCCGAATTAACACCTGTTGATGAGAATATGAAGAATCAATGCTTTCATTGACAAAGTTTTAACCATTTTTAAGACGATAGTCCCAAACACGTAGTTATGACCCTTCTAAATAGAAATCAAAGTGAATAGAAAAGTTGAAGTGTCAAAGTAGTTAAAGAATGTTACTAAGGTGGGGACGCAAGAAAAGTAAGAAACAAGCATTATAACTTATCCCACAGTTCTATTAGGTCTTTGAATGTTATAAGAGTTTCTAATGGTGAATTTGAGAGTTCTAGCAACAAGAAACATATGGAGGCTAAAACTATAGATTTTAAGAGATTTATGCGGGTTACATAGAGAATTAGAGAAGAGATTCAATGAGAAAACAAGAAAATAAGAGGAGCTCTCCTCAGCCATAAGAGGCACAAATATTAGGTTAAATTACATGAAAAGGGGTTTCTCCTTTATAGTAGAAGGAGGAAGCCCTAAATGAAAAAAGACCCACGGGATGAATAGTAATCACGGTCTCAGGGATGAATAGTACCCGAGATGAATAGTATCCCAAATTCATTGAATATCTTTTTCAATACTGGGGGGGATGAATAGTAATCTCGGGTCTCGGGATGAGTAGTACCCAGGATGAATAGTACCCGATGATCTTCACGGAATGCCTTTTCTCAATACTCCCCTCAAGCTTTAGCCGGTGACCAAAGACTAAGTTTGGACCTACATAGGACCTCGGTAAAAACCTCATCAGAAAAAAACCACTTGGGAAAAAAATCTATGATGAGGAAAAGAGCATAACGCCTATGAGTAGGGGATATGATCAAGGGTGAGTTGGATCCACAAGCCCTAGTTTGCTGTAGATGTGTTTGCAAACCTTAAGACCGCAGCTTTGGTGAAGATGTCTCTAGTTGATCTTCACTTCTTGTAAAGCATGGTAGTGTGACTCCTTCTTTGATCTTCTCTCGAACTTTGTGGCAGTCAACTTCTATGTGCTTGGTCCTCTCGTGAAACACAGAGTTGCTGGCAATGTGTATAGCAGCTTGATTGTCACAATGCATGGTGATGGGTCTTGTGGTTTCAATGCCTAGATCTCTGAAAGTAGGTCTTAAGCCAAATGAGTTCTTCCGTGAGCTTCCTCATTGCTCTATACTCGGATTCAAAGCACTTGAACATGACACTATCTTCTGCTTTTAGACTTCCATGTCACCAAATTCCTCCAATGAATGTGCAATATCCAGTGGTTGACTTTTCTATCATTCGTGGTCACCAACAGAATGCGATCACAATAACCAACAATCTCGGCATTCTCATTCTTTCCCATCCATATGCCTTGTCCTGGACTCCCTTTTAGATATCTGAGTATCCTCTCCACCATATTCAAATGGTGGACTGTGGGTTTTTGCATGTATTGACTCACCTGATTCACAGCAAAACATAAGTCAGGTCTTGTTAAAGTCAGATAGATAAGCTTACCCACTAGTCTTCGGTATTTGAGAGGATCAGCATATGGTTTGTCTAATGGATCTTCTTCTTCGAGCTCCTTTCCCTTTTTCTCCCCCTTTCGCTTGACCTTGTAGCCATCTGCAAGAGGAGTTTTGGCTGGCTTTGCTCCTATTTTACCTGTCTCATTCAGCAAGTCAAGAGTATATTTCCTTTGTGATAAAAATAAGCCCTCCGAAGAACGACATACTTCAATCCCTAGGAAATATTTTAGTTCTCCAAGATCTTTGATATCAAATACAGTTTTAAGATAGGTTTTAGTTTCGAGAATACCTTCCTTATCATTGCCGGAAATGATAAGGTCATCCACGTAGACCAATACTACAACGATTCCTCGTGGACTTTGGACTGTGAACAATGTGTGATCAGCTTCAGATCTCTTGAACCCTTTCTCTTCGAGAGAGTCACTTTGCAGGGTACCAAGCTCTTGGAGATTGCTTTAGTCCATAGATGGCTTTTCTAAGCCGCAGAACTTTTCCCGGAGCAATGGAGTCTTCAAGGCCTGGTGGTGGAGTCATGTATACTTCTTCTTCAAGTTCTCCTTGCAAGAATGCATTCTTCACATCCATTTGCCATAACTCCCAATCCAGATTTGTAGCCAATGAGAGAACAACTCTAACTGTATGCAGCTTGCATGATCGGAGCAAACGTTTCTGTGTAGTCATCTCCATAAGTCTGTGTGAATCCTCTTGCAACAAGTCTGGCTTTGTACCTCTCAACATCTCCATTGCTCAGATACTTGATAGTGAAAAGCCACCTTGAACTAACAGCCTTTTTTCCCAAAGGTAGGTCTGCTTCATCCCATGTATGATTTCTTTTCATAGCCCCAACCTCATCATCCACAGCTCCGAGCCATTCGTTACTCCCTTTGGCTTCTTCATAACTCTGTGGAATCCATTGAGCATCAATTTTTCCAAGGAAGGCTTGATGAACAGTTGGTAACAGGTCAAGCGAACACACAGCTTGTATAGGATGCGCTACAGCTTGGTTGTTGAAATAGACTCTAGTGACTTTCCAATGTTCGGGTCCAAACCTTTGTCTAGTGCTTCTCCGAAGAGGAGGTGGTGGTGGAGGAGGAGTTTCTGCTTCATGTCTAACCTCATCATGGTGATCCTCTTGAACTACATCTTCAGTCATACCATCCTCATCTTGATCTTGGTCTTGGTCTTGTTCCACGTCAAGTGGGTTTGGTTCCGGCTGAATGTGTTCAGTGGTATCAGTTTCTTCCATGGGGTTTGGAGCAGTATGTTTATTCCTAAGGTCAGTATAGGGTTGATCTTTTGTAGTCTCCACTCCTTGTTGGTTGGTTTCAACATTATCAGATTGTTCTTCTCTCCGAGGAGGAGGATTCCCAAGATGACTAAGGAAATGTTGGTGACTAGCGGCTCTATCCGATGGTGATCTTGCCAAATCTTTCAAACCCCCCAATCCTTCTTATCGAATACCCTTGGTGCTCAATGAACTTGACATCTCTTGACAAAATTGTTCTGTTCTTTCAGAAGTCATAGCACTTGTAGAACTTTTGAGTAATAGAGTAGCCTAGGAACATGCATTTTGTGCTCTTAGCTTCAAGCTTATCCCTCAGTCACCTGGTCTCAAGATAAAACAAATGCAACCAAACACTGTAATTGATCAATAGAAGGTTTGGTTCGGTTCAATACCTCAAATGGTGCTAAATCAGTTAGGATCCTTGTTGGTATCCTATTTATCGGGTAACAGCCATGACAAAGATCACTCCGAATCTCCTTGGGACATTGGTGTTAAAACATCATGGATCTTGCAACTTCCATAAGATGTCTATTCTTCCTCTCAGCTACACCATTTTGTTGAGGTGTATATGGGCAGCTAGTTTGGTGTATGATCCCATGTCTTGCTCAGTGATCTTTGCACTTGTGCCTAGTGTATTCCCCACCATTATCAGACCTGAATCCCTTGATCTTGGCCTTAAACCGGTTAGTCACATATGCTTGAACATTAACACATGCATCATCTACTCTATCCTTAGGATGCAAGCAAGTGACCCATGTATATTTTGATTTCTCATCAATAAATGTAACATAGTATTTATTATTGTCTCTAGATAAACATGGGGCAGTCCACACATCTGAATGCACAAGATCAAAACATTTTTCATAGATAGTTGAAGACTTAGGAAAAACAGTTTTACAATGCTTTCCTAGAATACATGCTTCACAGTTCAGATGATTAAAGAAAACATGGGGTAACATAATCTCTAAAGCCCTAGCATGAGGGTGACCAAGTCTATCATGCCACAGTTTATTTGGGCTAACAGCATAACAAGATTGACAAGAAAGAGAAGTAGATTGTGTTGTTGGAGAATCCTCAAAAACATATAAGTCACCGTTAGTGTTCCCTTCTCCCAAAACTTTTCCACTCTCAATATCCTGAAAATGAAAGCTATTAGGACCAAATATAGCATAGCAATTAAGATCATTTGTAGCTCTTTTTACTGAGACAAGATTAGAGGTGAACTCGGCATAAAGAACGCTTTTAGAGTTCTTATCACAAATTTTTAAATCACCTACGCCTCTTATGGGGATCCTATCTCCATTTTCAACTATCACATTTCCATTAATATGTTTAACATTAGTAATGAGGTTATGGTTACTATTCATATGATGAGAATCCCCGAATCAATAATCAATGTTTTATTTGTAGGGATTTAGGTAAAGAACAAAGTGAGTGATACCGGATTCTTTATTGGTAAGGGCAGCAATGGACTTGATAAGAGCTTCAAGGTCCGACTTCCTAACAACATCATTGGAGTAGGTAACCATAGCTAGTTCATCTTCTTGTCTAGATGGTCCAGCCTCGAGCTTGCTTACCGAGGCTTCGTTAGAGTAGTTTGCTTGAACCTTGAACTTTGCTGGCTTAAGATGTGGATGTAGTATCCAACATTTGTCCTTGATATGGCCTCTCTTCTTGCAGTGATCACACACAAGAATCTTCCTATCTTCAGACTTGAAAGTAACTTTGTGTGCCATTACCCATTTCTCCTTTGCCACTCGAAGAGACCCCATCGAGCCTTGTTCACGTTGGATTTGAGAGCACACCTCATCTAAGCTTGGTAACTTCTCAGCTCTAAGGATGTGCTTGATGAGATCATTGTAAGCCGGGTTCAATGTGAAAAGCAGACCAAAGACCCTATCTTGTTCACCCCTTTCCTTGAGAGTACTTGGATCCACCGAGAAAGGTCTTAGCATCTCGAGTTCAGCCCATAGTGATCTGAATTTTCCAAAGTGTTTTGTGAAGTCAAGATCTTCTTGGATGAGATTGTTGATAGCTTTCTTGACTTCAAACACTCGGGAAAGATTGGAGACATTTCCATAGATATTCTTTTAGTGTGCCCATAGCTCCTTTGCCGCCTCACAATAAGAATAAGCTTCAAGTATTATGCTTCAAGTGAGTTTTGAAGTAGTCCAAGAACCCCCGATCTTCTTGAAACCATTTTCCATCTTCAAAACTTTGATCTCCATGGATATCTTTTCCATCTTCATCCGTGATACCCTTGGTTTCAATGTGATTCCAAAGACCACGACCACACAGATTTGTCTTGGTGGTTCTAGCCCAGCAGTAAGTAGTTCACACCTTTGAGAGTAACCGGTATAGGAACAGATTTTGAAGAATCCATGCTTCAGTGTTTTTACAGCCAACACACCCACAAATTTCCAGATTGATCCTAACTTCCCAAACAACCAACAAGACTTTGCTGAGAAATCAGAATTTCTGTTGGTGTCATCGTATACTGCATCTCACGTAAAAATCTGTTAAAACCGAAAGAGAGCTTACAGTGTTTCTTACAGCCAACACACCCACAAATTTCCAGATTAATCCTAACTACCCAAGCAACCAACCAGACTTTGCTGAGAAATCACAATTTATGTTGGTGTCATGCTGCTAACAGTACCTCCAAAATCTATTCAAACCAGAAAGAGATGAAGATCAATAGGATTAGCAATAGGAGAAACTGGACAGAGATCTCTGAGATCTTCAAGCATAGACAAGAGAAACAAACACAAGGAGAGATTGAGAATTTTTGTGAGAGATAAAGAGAGAGCTGTGGCTTAAATGGAGATTAAGAAAATAGCTAGAGATGATGGAATAAAAGCAGAGAATCAGTAACAAGGCTCTGATACCATATAGATTTTAAGAGATTTATGCGGATTAAATAGAGAATTAGAGAAAAGATTCAATGAGAAAACAAGAAAATAAGAGGCAGCTCTCCCTCAGCCATAAGAGGCACAAATATTAGGTTAAATTACATGAAAAGGGGGTTTCCTCCTTTTATAGTAGAAGGAGGAAGCCCTAAATGAAAAAGACCCACGAGATGAATAGTAATCACGGGTCTCAGGATGAATAGTACCCGAGATGAATAGTATCCAAAATTCTGTACGGAATATCTTTTTCAATACTCTGGGGATGAATAGTAATCTCGGGTCTCGGGATGAATAGTACCCAGGATGAATAGTACCCGACGATCTTCACGGAATGCGTTTTCTCAATAAAAACAACATATATTGATGAGAATAGGAACAATCAATGCTTTCATGGACAAAGATTTATCCATTTTCAAGATAATAGTCCCAAACACGGCGTTATGACCCTTCAAAATAGAAATGAGAGTGAATATAAAGGTTAAAGTGTCGATGTAGTTGAAGTATGTTACCAAGGTGGAGACGCAAGACAAAGTAAGAAAGAAGCATTATAGCTTACCCATAGTTCTGTTAGGTGTTTGAATCTCTTAGGAGTTTCTAATGGTAAATTTGCGAGTTGTAGCAAAGACACACCAATGGAGGCTGACACAACATCTATTAATGTGACTTTGAAGAATCAATGCTTTCACTAACAAAGATTTGACCATTTCCAAGATCAGTGTCCCAAAAACGTAATTATAACCTTTCAAGATAGAAATGAGAGGGAATAGAAGTGTTTAGGTGTCAAAGTAGTTGAAGCATGCAACCAAGTCGGAGACGCAAGGAGACACCTATGGAGGCTGACACAATACTTATTGATGTGAATATGAAGAATCAATTCTTTCACTAACAAAGATTTGACCATTTCCAAGATGATTGTCCCAAAAACGTAGTTATAACCCTTCAAGATATAAATGAGAGGGAATAGAAGTATTTAGTTGTCAAAATAGTTGACGCATGCTACGAAGGTGGAAAAGCAAGTCAAAGTAAGAAACAAGCAGTATAGCTTATCTCAAAGTTATGTTAGTTCTTGGAATCTCATTGGAGTTTCTAATGATGAATTTCAAAGTCATAGCAAGAAGAACTATAAGCAGGCCGAATTAACACCTACTGATGAGAATATGAAGAATCAATGCTTTCATTGATAAAGATTTAACCATTTTTAAGACGATAGTCCCAAAAACGTTGTTATGACCCTTCTAAATAGAAATCAAAGTGAATAGAAAGGTTGAAGTGTCAAAGTAGTTAAAGAATGCTTTAAAGGGGGAGACGCAAGACAAAGTAAGAAACAAGCATTATAGCTTATCCCACAGTTCTATTAGGTCTTTGAATGTCATAGGAGTTTCTTATGGTGAATTTTGGGAGTTGTAGCAAAGAGACACCTATGCTGGCTGATACAATACCTATTAATGTGAATATTAACAATCAATGCTTTCACTAACAAAGATTTGACCATTTCCAAGATGATTGTCCCAAAAACGAAGTGATAACCCTTCAAGATAGAAATGAGAGGGAATAGAAGTATTTAGGTGTCAAAGTAGTTAAAGCATGCTACCAAGGTGGAGAAGTAAGTCAAAGTAAGAAACAAGCATTATAGCTTATCCCAAAGTTATGTTTGTTCTTGGAATCTCATACGAGTTATAGTAAGAAGACACATGTGGAGGCCGAAGTAACACCTATTGATGAGAATATGAAGAATCAATACTTTCATTGACAAAGATTTAACCATTTTCAAGAAGATAGTCCCAAAAACGTAGTTATGACCCTTCTAAATAGAAATCAAAGTGAATAGAAGTGTCTAGGTGTCAAAGTAGCTGAAGCATGGTACTAAGAGATGCAAGATAAAGTACGAAACAAGCATTATAACATATCCCACAGTTCTTTAGGTCTTGGAATGTTCTAGGAGTTTCTAATGGTGAATTTGAGAGTTCTAGCAACAAGAAACATATGGAGGCTAAAACAACACAAATTGATGAGAATATGAACAATCAATGCTTTCATGGACAAAGATTTAACCACTTTCAAGATAACAGTCCCAAACACGGCGTTATGACCCTTCAAAATAGAAATGAGAGTGAATATAAAGGTTGAAGTGTCAATGTAGTTGAAGTATGCTACCAAGGTGGAGACGCAAGACAAAGTAAGAAAGAAGCATTATAGCTTATCCCATAGTTCTGTTAGGTGTTTGAATCTCTTAAGAATTTCTAATGGTAAATTTTCGAGTTGTAGCAAAGAGACACCTATGTATTGAGAAAAGGCATTCCGTGTAGAAGGTCGGGTATTATTCATCTCGGGTACTATTCATCCCGAGACTCGAGATTACTATTCATCCCCGGAGTATAGAGAAAAGGTATTCCATGCTGAAGGTCGGGTACTATTCATCTTGGGTACTATTTATCCCAAGACCTAAGATTACTATTCATACCGTGATCTTTTTCATTTAGGGCTTCTTCCTTCTACTATAAAAGGAGGAAACCCCCATTTTTGTAACCTAACCTAATATTTGTGCCGCTTATGGCTGAGAGAGAGCTGCCTCTTATTTTCTTCTTTTCTTGCTGAATCCCTTCTCTAATTCTCTATTTAATCCGCATAAATCTCTTAAAATCTATATGGTATCAGAGCCTTGTTACTGATTCTCTGCTTCTATTCAATCATCTCTAGCTATTTTCTTAATCTCCATTTATGCCACAGCTCTCTCTTTATCTCTCACAAAAATTTTCAATCTCTCCTTGTGTTTGTTTCTCTTGTCTATGCTTGAAGATCTCAGCAGGTCTCTGTCCTGTCTCTGCAGATTAAACTCCATTGCTAGTTCTATAGATCTTCAGCTCTCTTCTGGTTTTGACAGATTTTCGTAGGTACTGTAGCAACAGTGACACCAACAGAAATTCTGATTTCTCAGCAAAGTCTTGTTGGTTGTTTGGGAAGTTAGGATCAATCTGGAAATTTGTGGGTGTGTTGGCTGTAAGAAACACTGAAGCATGGATTCTTCAAAATCTGTTCCTATACCAGTTACTCTCAAAGGTGTGAACTACTTACTCTGGGCTAGAACCACCAAGACAAATCTGTGTGGTCGTGGTCTTTGGAATCACATTGAAACCAAGGGTATCACGGATGAAGATGGAAAAGATATCCATGGAGATCAAAGTTTTGAAGATGGAAAATGGTTTCAAGAAGATCAGGGGGTTCTTGGACTACTTCAAAACTCACTTGAAGCCGCAATACTTGAAGCTTATTCTTATTGTGAGACGGCAAAGGAGCTATGGGACACACTAAAGAATGTCTATGGAAATGTCTCCAATCTTTCCCGAGTGTTTGAAGTCAAGAAAGCTATCAACAATCTCATCCAAGAAGATCTTGACTTCACAAAACACTTTGGAAAATTCAGATCACTATGGGCTGAACTCGAGATGCTAAGACCTTTCTCGGTGGATCCAAGTACTCTCAAGGAAAGGGGTGAACAAGATAGGGTCTTTGGTCTGCTTTTCACATTGAACCCGGCTTACAATGATCTCATCAAGCACATCCTTAGAGCTGAGAAGTTACCAAGCTTAGATGAGGTGTGCTCTCAAATCCAACGTGAACAAGGCTCAGTAGGTCTCTTCAGTGGCAAAGAGGAAATGGTCATGGCACACAAAGTTACTTTCAAGTCTGAAGATAGGAAGATTGTTGTGTGTGATCACTGCAAGAAGAGAGGCCATACCAAGGAAAAATGTTGGATACTACATCCACATCTTAAGCCAGCAAAGTTCAAGGTTCAAGCGAACTACTCCCAAGAAGCCTCAACTGAGCAAGCTCAGGCCGGACCATCTAGACAAGGAGATGAACTGGCTATGGTTGCCTACTCCAATGATGTTGTTAGGAAGTCGGACCTTGAAGCTCTTATCAAGTCCATTGCTGCCTTTACCAATAAAGAATCTGGTATCACTCACTTTGTTTCTTTACATAAATCACAAAATAAAACATTGATTATTGATTCTGGGGCTTTTCATCATATGATTAGTAACTCTAACCTCATTAATAATGTTAAACCTATTAATGGAAATGTGATAATTGCAAATGGTGATAGGATCCCCATAAGAGGAGTAGGTGATTTAAAACTTTGTGATAAGAACTCTGAAGCATTCTTCATGCCCGAGTTCACCTCTAATCTTGTCTCAGTGAAAAGAGCTACAAATGATCTTAATTGCTATGCTATATTTGGTCCTAATAGCTTTCATTTTCAGGATATTGAGAGTGGAAAAGTTTTGGGAGAAGGGAACACTAACGGTGACTTATATGTTTTTGAGGATTCTCCAACAACACAATCTACTTCTCTTTCTTGTCAATCTTGTTATGCTGTTAGCCCAAATAAATTGTGGCATGATAGACTTGGTCACCCTCATGCTAGGGCTTTAGAGATTATGTTACCCCATGTTGTCTTTAATCATCTGAACTGTGAAGCATGTATTCTAGGAAAGCATTGTAAAACTGTTTTTCCTAAGTCTTCAACTATCTATGAAAAATGTTTTGATCTTGTGCATTCAGATGTTTGGACTGCCCCATGTTTATCTAGAGACAATAATAAATACTATGTTACATTTATTGATGAGAAATCAAAATATACATGGGTCACACTGCTTGCATCTAAGGATAGAGTATATGATGCATTTGTTAATTTTCAATCATATGTTACTAACCAGTTTAATGCCAAGATCAAGGTATTCAGGTCTGATAATGGTGGGGAATACACTAGTCACAAGTTCAAAGATCACTTAGCAAGACATGGGATCATACACCAAATTAGCTGCCCATATACACCTCAACAAAATGGTGTAGCTGAGAGGAAGAATAGACATCTTATGGAAGTTGCAAGATCCATGATGTTTAACACCAATGTTCCAAGGAGATTCTGGAGTGATGCTATCATGACAGCTTGTTACATGATAAATAGGACACCAACAAGGATCCTAACTGATTTAGCGCCATTTGAGGTATTGAACCGAACCAAACCTTCTATTGATCACTTACGAGTGTTTGCTTGCATTTGTTTTGTATTTAGACCAGGTGAACTGAGGGACAAGCTTGAAGAGCACAAAATGCATGTTCCTAGGCTACTCTACTACTCAAAAGGGCTACAAGTGCTATGACTTCTCAAAGAACAGAACAATTGTGTCAAGAGATGTCAAGTTCATTGAGCACCAAGGGTATTACAATAAGATGGAGTTGGGGAGTTTGAAAGATTTGGCAAGATCACCATCAGATAGAGCCGCTAGTCTCCAACATCTCCTTAGTCATCTTGGGAATCCTCCTCCTCAGAGAGAAGAACAATCTGATAATGTCGAAACCAACCAACAAGGAGTAGAGACTACAGAAGATCAACCCAATACCGACCTTGGGAATACACATGCTGCTCCAAACCCCATGGAAGAAACTGATACCACTGAGCACACTCAGACGGAACCAAACCCACTTGACATGGAACAAGACCAAGATCAAGATGAGGATGGTAGGACTGAAGATGTGGTTCAAGAGGATCACCATGATGAGGTTGGACATGAAGCAGAAACTCCTCCTCCTCCACCACCACCTCCTCTTCGGAAAAGCGCTAGACAGAGGTTTGGGCCTGAACATTGGAAGGTCACTAGAGTCTATTTCAACAACCAAGCTGTGGTGCATCCTATACAAGTTGTGTGTTCGCTTGACCTATTGCCAACTGCTCATCAAGCCTTCCTTGGGAAAATTGATGCTCAATGGATTCCACAGAGTTATGAAGAAGCCAAAGGGAGTAATGAATGGCTTGGTGCAGTGGATAATGAGGTTGGGGCTATGGAAAGGAATCATACATGGGATGAAGCCGACCTACCTTTGGGAAAGAAGGCTGTTAGTTCACGGTGGCTTTTCACTATCAAGTATCTGAGCAATGGAGATGTTGAGAGATATAGAGCCAGACTTGTTGCTAGAGGATTCACACAGACTTATGGAGATGACTACACAGAAACGTTTGCTCCAGTTGCCAAGCTGCATACAGTTAGAGTTGTTATCTCATTGACTACAAATCTAGATTGGGAGTTATGGCAAATGGATGTGAATAATGCGTTCTTGCAAGGAGAACTTGAAGAAGAAGTGTACATGACTCCACCACCAGGCCTTGAAAACTCCATTGCTCCGGGAAAGGTTCTGCGGCTTAGAAAAGCCATCTATGGACTAAAGCAATCTCCAAGAGCTTGGTACCACAAACTGAGCTGTACTCTTGAAGAAAAAGGGTTCAAGAGATCTGAAGCTGATCACACATTGTTCACAGTCCAAAGTCCACGAGGAATCATTGTAGTATTGGTCTACGTGGATGACCTTATCATTTCCGGCAATGATAAGGAAGGTATTCTCCAAACTAAAACCTATCTTAAAATTGTGTTTGATATCAAAGATCTTGGAGAACTAAAATATTTCCTAGGGATTAAAGTATGTCGCTCTTCGGAGGGCTTATTTCTTTCACAAAGGAAGTATACTCTTAACTTGCTGAATGAGACAGGTAAAATAGGAGCAAAGCCAGCTAAAACTCCTCTTGCAGATGGCTACAAGGTCAAGCGAAAGGGGGAGAAAAAGGGCAAGGAGCTTGAAGAAGAAGATCCATTAGACAAACCATATGCAAGACTAGTGGGTAAGCTTATCTATCTGACTTTAACAAGACCTGACTTATGTTTTGCTGTGAATCAAGTGAGTCAATACATGCAAAATCCCAAAGTCTACCATTGGAACATGGTGGAGAGGATACTCAGATATCTAAAAAGGAGTCCGGGACAAGGCATATGGATGGGAAAGAATGAGAATACCGAGATTGTTGGCTATTGTGATGCAGACTACGCTGGTGACACGAATGATAGGAAGTCAACCACTGGATATTGCACATTCATTGGAGGGAATTTGGTGACATGGAAGTCTAAGAAGCAGAAGGTAGTGTCATGTTCAAGTGCTGAATCCGAGTATAGAGCAATGAGGAAGCTCACGGAAGAACTCATTTGGCTTAAGGCATTACTCAGAGATCTAGGCATTGAAACCACAAGATCCATCACCATGCATTGTGACAATCAAGCTGCTATACACATTGCCAGCAACTCTGTGTTTCATGAAAGGACCAAGCACATAGAAGTTGACTGCCACAAAGTTCGAGAGAAAGATCAAACAAGGAGTCACACTACCATGCTTTACAAGAAGTGAAGATCTACTAGCAGACATCTTCACCAAAGCTGCGAGCCTTAAGGTTTGCAAACACATCTATAGCAAACTAGGGCTTGTGGATCCAACCCATCCTTGATCATATCCCCTACTCATAGACGTTATGCTCTTTTCCTCATCATAGATTTTTTCCCAAGTGGTTTTTTCTGTGATGAGGTTTTTACCGAGGTAACGCCTATGTAGGTCCAAGCTTACTCTTTGTTCAGCGATGGCTAAGCTTGAGGGGGAGTATTGAGAAAAGTCATTCCGTGTAGAAGATCGGGTACTATTCATCTCGGGTACTATTCATCCCGAGACCCGAGATTACTATTCATCCCCGAAGTATAGAGAAGAGGTATTCCATGCTGAAGGTCGGATACTATTCATCTCGGGTACTATTCATCCCAAGACCTAAGATTACTATTCATACCGTGATCTTTTTCATTTAGGGCTTCCTCCTACTATAAAAGGAGGAAACCCCCATTTTTGTAACCTAACCTAATATTTGTGCCTCTTATAGGTGAGAGAGAGCTGCCTCTTATTTTCTTCTTTTCTTGCTGAATCACTTCTCTAATTCTCTATTTAATCCGCATAAATCTCTTAAAATCTATACTATGGAGGCTGACACAACACCTATTAATGTGAATTTGAAGAATCAATGCTTTCACTAACAAAGATTTGACCATTTTCAAGATAATTGTTCCAAAAACGTAGTTATAACCTTTCAAGATAGAAATGAGAGGGAATAGAAGTATTTAGGTGTCAAAGTAGTTGAAGCATGCTACCAAGTCGGATACGCAAGTCAAAGTAAGAAAATAGCATTATAGCTTATCCCAGAGTTATGTTAGTTCTTGGAATCTCATAGGAGTTTGTAATGGTGAATTTCAGAGTTATAGCAAGAAGACACATATGGAGGCCGAATTAACACCTATTGATGAGTATTTGAAGAATCACTGCTTTCATTGACAAAGGTTTAACTATTTTCAAGAAGATTGTTCCAAAAACGTAGTTATGACCCTTCAAGATAGAAATGAGAGTGAATACAAGTGTTTAGGTGTCAAAGTAGTTAAGGCATGCTACAAAAGGTGGAGACGCAAGTCAAAGTAAGAAACAAGCATTATAGCTTATCCTAGAGTTATGTTAGTTGTTGGAATCTCATAGGAGTTTCTAATGATGAATTTCAGAGTCATAGCAAGAAGACACATATGGAGGCCGAATTAACACCTATAGATGAGAATATGAAGAATCAATGCTTTCATTAATAAAGATTTAACCATTTTTAAGACGATAGTCACAAACACGTAGTTATAACCCTTCTAAATAGAAATCAAAGTGAATAGAAAGGTTGAAGTGTCAAAGTAGTTAAAGAATGCTACTAAGGTGGCGACGCAAGACAAAGTAAAAAACAAGCATTATAGCTTATCCCACAGTTCTATTAGGTCTTTGAATGTCATAGGAGTTTCTTATGGTGAATTTTAGGAGTTGTAGCAAGGAGACACCTATGCAGGCTGACACAATACCTATTGATGTGAATATGAACAATTAATTCTTTCACTAACAAAGATTTGACCATTTCCAAGATGATTGTCCCAAAAACATAGTTATAACCCCTCTAGATAAAAATGAGAGGGAACAGAAGTATTTAGGTGTCAAAGTAGTTGAAGCATGCTACCAAGGTGGAGAAGCAAGTCAAAGTAAGAAACAAGCAGTATAGCTTATCCAAAAGTTATGTTAGTTCTTGGAATCTAATAGGAGTTTCTGATGGTGTATTTCAGAGTTATAGCAAGAAGACACATATGGAGGCGGAATTAACACCTATTGATGAAAATATGAAGAATCAATGCTTTCATTGACAAAGATTTAACCATTTTCAAGAAGATAGTCCCAAAAACGTAGTTATGACCCTTTTAAATAGAAATCAAAGTGAAGAGAAGTGTTTAGGTGTCAAAGTAGTTGAAGCATGCTACTAAGGTGGGGACGCAAGACAAAGTAAGAAACAAGGATTATAACTTATCCTAGAGTTATGTTAGTTCTTGGAATCTCATAAGAGTTTCTAATGATGAATTTCAGAGTCATAGCAAGAAGACACATATGGAGGCCGAATTAACACCTATTGATGAGAGAATATGAAGAATCAATGCTTTCATTGATAATGATTTAACCATTTTTAAGACGATAGTCCCAAACACGTAGTTATGACCCTTCTAAATAGAAATCAAAGTGAATAGAAACGTTGAAGTGTCAAAGTAGTTAAAGAATGCTACTAAGGTGGAGACGCAAGACAAAGTAAGAAACAAGCATTATACCTTATCCCACAGTTCTATTAGGTCTTTGAATGTCATAGGAGTTTCTAATGGTGAATTTTGGGAGTTGTAGCAAGGAGACACCTATGCAGGCTGACACAATACCTATTGATGTGAATATTAACAATCAATGCTTTCACTAACAATGATATGACCATTTCCAAGATGATTGTCCTAAAAACGTAGTTATAACCCATCAAGATAGAAATGAGAGAGAATAGAAGTATTTAGTTGTTAAAGTTGTTGAAGCATGCTACCAAGGTGGAGAAGCAAGTCAAAGTAAGAAACAAGTATTATAGCTTATCCCAAAGTTATGTTAGTTCTTGGAATCTCATAGGAGTTTGTGATGGTGAATTCAGAGTTATAGTAAGAAGATACATATGGAGGCCGAAGTAACACCTATTGATGAGTATATGAAGAATCAATGATTTCATTGACATAGATTTAACCATTTCCAAGAAGATAGTCCCAAAAAGTAGTTATGACCATTCTAAATAGAAATCAAAGTGAATAGAAGTGTTTAGGTGTCAAAGTAGTTGAAGCATGCTACTAAGGTGGAGACGCAAGACAAAGTAAGAAACAAGCATTATAACTTATCCCACAGTTCAGTCTTTGAACGTTCAAGGAGTTTCTAATGGTGAATTTGAGAGTTCTAGCAACAAGAAACATATGGACGCTAAAACAACACAAACTGATGAGAATATGAACAATCAATGCTTTATAGCTTATCCTAGAGTTATGTTAGTTCTTGGAATCTCATAGGAGTTTCTCATGGTGAGTTTCAGAGTTATAGTAAGAAGACACATATGGAGGCCGAAGTAATACCTATTGATGAGAATATGAAGAATCAATGCTTTCAATGACAAAGATTTAACCATTTTGAAGAAGATAGTCCCAAAAACGTAGTTATGACCCGTCTAAATAGAAATCAAAGTGAATAGAAAGGTTAAAGTGTCAAAGTAGTTAAAGAATGCTACTAAGGTGGAGACGCAAGACAAAGTAACAAACAAGCATTATAGCTTATCCCACAGTTCTATTAGGTCTTTGACTGTCATAGGAGTTTCTTATGGTGAATTTTGGGAGTGGTAGCAAGAATACACATATGGAGGCCGAATTAACACCTATTGATGAGAATATGAAGAATCAATGCTTTCATTGACAAAGATTTAACCATTTTTAAGACGATAGTCCCAAAAACGTAGTTATGACCCTTCTAAATAGAAATCAAAGTGAATAGAAAGGTTGAAGTGTCAAAAGAGTTAAAGAATGCTACTAAGGTGGAGACGCCAGACAAAGTAAGAAACAATCATTATAGCTTATCCCACAGTTCTATTTGGTCTTTGAATGTCATAGGAGTTTCTTATAGTGAATTTTGGGAGTTATAACAAGGAGACACCTATGCAGGCTGACACAAAACCTATTGATGTGAATATGAACAATAAATTCTTTCACTAACAAAGATCTGACCATTTCCAAGATGATTGTCCCAAAAACGTAGTTATAACCCTTCAAGATATAAATGAGAGGGAATAGAAGTATTTAGGTTTCAAAGTAGTTGAATCATGCTACTAAGGTAGATAAGCAAGTCAAAGTAAGAAATAAGCATTATAGCTTATCCTAAAGTTATGTTAGTTCTTGGAGTCTCATAGGAGTTTGTGATGGTGAATTTCAGAGTTATAGTAAGAAGACACATATGGAGGCCGAAGTAACACCTATTGATAAGAATATGAAGAATCAATGCTTTCATTGACAAAGATTTAACCATTTTCAAGAAGATAGTCCCAAAACCGTAGTTATGACCCTTCTAAATAAAAATCAAAGTGAGTAGAAGTGTTGAGGTGTCAAAGTAGTTGAAGCATGCTACTAAGGTGGAGACGCTAGACAAAGTAAGAAACAACCATTATAACTTATCCCACAGTTCTGTTAGGTCTTTGAATATTATAGGAGTTTCTAATGGTGAATTTGAGAGTTCTAGCAACAAGAAACATATGGAGGCTATAATAACACAAATTGATGAGAATTTGAACAATCAATGCTTTCATGGACAAAGATTTAACCATTTTCAAGATAATAGTCCCAAACACTGCGTTATGACCCTTCAAAATAGAAATGAGAGTGAATATAAAGGTTGAAGTGTCAATGTAGTTGAAGTATGCTACCAAGGTTGCAGAGCAAGACAAAGTAAGAAATAAGCATTATAGCTTATCCCATAGTTCTGTTTGTGTTTGAATCTCGTAGGAGTTTCTAATGGTAAATTTGTGAGTTGTAGCAAAGAGACACCTATGGAGGATGACACAACACCTATTAATGTGAATTTGAAGAATCAATGCTTTCACTAACAAAGATTTGACCATTTTCAAGATAATTGTTCCAAAAACGTAGTTATGACCCTTCAAGATAGAAATGAGAGTGAATAGAAGTGCTTAGGTGTCAAAGTAATTAAAGCATGCTACCAAGCATTATAGCTTATCCCACAGTTCTTTTAAGTCAATGAATCTCATCGGAGTTTCTAATTGTAAATTTGGGAGTTGTAGCAAGGAGACACCTATAGAGGCTGACACAACACCTATTGATGTGAATATGAACAATCAATGCTATCACTAACAAAGATTTGACCATTTCCAAGATGAGTGTACCAAAAATGTAGTTATAACCTTTCAAGATAGAAATGAGAGGGAATAGAAGTGTTTAGGTGTCAAAGTAGTTGAAGCATGGTACCAAGTCGGAGATGCAAGTCAAAGTAAGAAAAAAGCATTATAGCTTATCCCATAGTTATAGTAGTTCTTAGAATCTCATAGGAGTTTCTATTGGTGAATTTCGAAGTTATAGCAAGAAGACACATATGGAGGCTGAATTAACACCTATTGATGAGAATATGAAGAATCAATGCTTTCACTGATAAAGATTTAACCATTTTTAAGATGATAGTCCCAAAAACATAGTTATGACCCTTCTAAATAGAAATCAAAGTGAATAGAAAGGTTGAAGTGTCAAAGTAGTTAAAGAATTCTACTAAGGTGGAGACGCAAGACAAAGTAAGAAACAAGCATTATAGCTTATCCCACAGTTCTATTAGGTCTTTGAATGTCATAGGAGTTTCTTATGGTGAATTTTGGGAGTTGTAGCAAGGAGACACCTATGCAGGCTGACACAATACCTATTGATGTGAATATTAACAATCAATGCTTTCACTAACAATGATATGACCATTTCCAAGATGATTGTCCTAAAAACGTAGTTATAACCCATCAAGATAGAAATGAGAGAGAATAGAAGTATTTAGTTGTTAAAGTTGTTGAAGCATGCTACCAAGGTGGAGAAGCAAGTCAAAGTAAGAAACAAGTATTATAGCTTATCCCAAAGTTATGTTAGTTCTTGGAATCTCATAGGAGTTTGTGATGGTGAATTCAGAGTTATAGTAAGAAGATACATATGGAGGCCGAAGTAACACCTATTGATGAGTATATGAAGAATCAATGATTTCATTGACATAGATTTAACCATTTCCAAGAAGATAGTCCCAAAAAGTAGTTATGACCATTCTAAATAGAAATCAAAGTGAATAGAAGTGTTTAGGTGTCAAAGTAGTTGAAGCATGCTACTAAGGTGGAGACGCAAGACAAAGTAAGAAACAAGCATTATAACTTATCCCACAGTTCAGTCTTTGAACGTTCAAGGAGTTTCTAATGGTGAATTTGAGAGTTCTAGCAACAAGAAACATATGGACGCTAAAACAACACAAACTGATGAGAATATGAACAATCAATGCTTTATAGCTTATCCTAGAGTTATGTTAGTTCTTGGAATCTCATAGGAGTTTCTCATGGTGAGTTTCAGAGTTATAGTAAGAAGACACATATGGAGGCCGAAGTAATACCTATTGATGAGAATATGAAGAATCAATGCTTTCAATGACAAAGATTTAACCATTTTGAAGAAGATAGTCCCAAAAACGTAGTTATGACCCGTCTAAATAGAAATCAAAGTGAGTAGAAAGGTTAAAGTGTCAAAGTAGTTAAAAAATGCTACTAAGGTGGAGACGCAAGACAAAGTAAGAAACAAGCATTATAGCTTATCCCACAGTTCTATTAGGTCTCTGAATGTCATAGGAGTTTCTAATGGTGAATTTTGGGAGTTGTAGCAAGAAGACACATATGGAGGCCAAAGTAACACCTATTGATGAGAATATGAAGAATCAATACTTTCAATGACAAAGATTTAACCATTTTGAAGAAGTTAGTCCCAAAAACGTAGTTATGACCCGTCTAAATAGAAATCAAAGTGAATAGAAAGGTTAAAGTGTCAAAGTAGTTAAAGACTGCTACTAAGGTGGAGACGCAAGACAAAGTAAGAAATAAGCATTATAGCTTATCTCACAGTTTTATTAGGTCTTCGAATGTCATAGGAGTTTCTTATTGAGAAAAGGCATTCCGTTCATCTTGTGGGTACTATTCATCCGGGTACTATTCATCCCGAGAGTCAAGATCACTATTCATCCCGAGAGTCTTCGTCTACAAGTTCTAGGAATATATTCCCGACCCAGGTTACTGTTCATCCCGAGGGTCGGGTTACTATTCATACCGCTCATGTTTTTCATTTAGGGTTTCCCCTTCTCCTATAAAAAAGGAAACCCCCCTACCATTTGTAACCCGAAGTTGATTTTTTGCCCTTTGGGGGGCCAGCTCCAATTTCTTTTTTTCATCAATTCTCTCTTTGATTCTTATTGAATTCTCTCAATCTTTCAATCTTATTCCGCATAAACTTACATGGTATCAGAGCGAGGTTAGTCATGATCTTGGTTTGTATTCTCAAATCTTATTCACTCATTCTTGAATCTCTATTCTCGGCACAGCCCCCCCCCCCCATGTTCTTGAACTGAATCAATCATCTCGGCTTAGCTCAATCAATCTGATATTGTTCTCTTTGAAGCTCACGGAAGCTCTTCTAATCTCAGCCACAAAGTTCTGGTTCTGGTCTTGTTCTGGCTCTGATGGAGGTTCTGGTTCTCAAGGTTATTTTCGGAGGTACTGTAGCACCTAATTCTGGTTCCTTTTGAGTCTTGTTCTGGTTATCTATTGGGTTTCACCAAGGTTCTTGAAAGGTTCTGGTCTTGGCAGAAGTATTGATTGTCTCCTCTTTAGCTGATTTGGTGTGTGGATCAACAAGGATTGGATTATTTCTCAATGTGATTTTCGGAGGTACTGTAGCAATTTTCGGAGGTACTGTAGCAACTGGTTCTGGTTCAGATTGTAGAAGCTGGTTCTGGAATTGGTCTGAAGCTGATTCTGGTTGATTCTGGTTCTCACGGATTGCTCAGGTTCTGGTCTGGTCCTAGTTCAGGTTCTGGAGGTTATGGTTCTCACAGATTCTGGTTCTCACGGAATCAAGGTTCAGCGTCTCACCAAGGTTCTTGTTAGGTTCTGGTCTTCGCGGAAGAATTGGTTGTCTCCTCTCAGCAAAAGATCAAGGAGGCAAAGGAAAAAGCTCTAGGAGGTTGCTGAGGCAGAGGAGAAAACAGCTAAAGTTGATGTCACCAAGAAAGCTGACCCAAATGCAAGGAGAGTCAAGTGAGTCCCGAGATGGTCGACCGAAATGGCAGACCGGAAAGGCATGGCAGACCTTAGCATGTGGTTAGTGTGGTGATCCAAGCAAGCTCCATGATCATTCCTTTGATGATGTAGATTCGTGCCAGCTTGAAAAGATGAGTTGTTGAGGGACCCCAACCAAGGGTTGAGTAAGGTTCGGGCCAGCTCAGTTTACAAGTTGTTGAGGGACTTCATTTGTTGAGGAAAGCATGGAGTAGACAAGTCATAGAACAATAAGCTAAAGGCTCTTGGCGAGGAGACATGGGCTGGGCGCTGAGGAGTTCTTGGAGTTGGAAGAAAACCCATGGGGGGGGACAGCTGGCTATAAAAAGAAGGGCTGGCTGATCTCCTCAGTTGCGCGAAGAAGAGGAAGTTTCAAAGGGTCCATCAAGCAGAAGTTCTTGAAGGGGTCACTATTCTTCCACCCGGTTGTCATCTCTTTTTAGGGGTGATCATTCTAGACCGTGTGGCGATCCTTGATGGAGAAAACTACAAGAAGAGGGCGGATTGAATCTCATATGTTCTGAGCAAAGAAGAAGGTTCATGAATTCCAAAACCAATGGGGCGTAGCATTCGGACAGCTTCCGGGAATTGATCATAACTTTCAAACCGTGAATCCAAACGTTGATCCGTTTTTTTCCTGGTGCTTAGTATGGCTGTTGGTGATGTCTCCACAAAGTTTCAGAATTTTCTGGGTTGGTTTACTATTTTTCCAACCCGCTGCATCAAGACAGCTATGCTAATTCAAAAAATGGTCCAAGAAGCGAAATGTGTTATGGTGAGAAAATGGGCGTTCCTTGTTGCTAACTCCGAACTGGCTAGTACCAAACGAAAGCTTGTCCAAGATGGCAAGTTGGAAAGGTAGTCCAGGAGGTGGTGGTTTCATTGGCGCAATCAAGCTTCACGCCTTTCCCTTCATGAGAAAGCTTTTCTTATACTCGGGCTAGTCTTAAGGGGGGAGGTTGTTGATAGAGGTCGTGGAGCCCTCCTCAAAATACTTTAGGCTCAGCGGTCTTCCTTGTCAAGTTTGGTTCTTCCCATACTCGAAACAATCTTGAGGGGGAGTGTTGAAACTCAGACCGAAAGGACCGAGAGGCGAAAGCACCGAGGAAGCTCTGGAAGGGTGAACCAAGCAGCCAATGACCGGGTAAAGTGATACGAAGGCTACTCATAGAGGTAGACCGGGAAACGCATACGAAGGCAGCACTTGGAATGTTGTGGGAAACCGAAGGTGAAACCAATGAGTGGTGATCCGAGAAGCAGCAGGAAGTGGTGCCAACGGATAGAGGAAAAAAAGGATCAAGCCAAATCTTAAGAAGAAGGCCAAGAAGACCAGAACAAAGGCCTAAGACACTGACTAAGGTTGCTGTCACAAGCAATCAGAACAAAGGCTAAGAAGAAAACATCAAGGAGTGAGTAATGGAACAACAATGAGCTCAACAAAGTCCAAGCAACACGACATGACCAGCAGACCGACTCACCACAAGGGACAGCCCTCTAAACTCTTGATATCATTGAATTCATGTCTCTTATTTGTTATCCTCAATTTTATCTTAACTTCTAAACCCCACGCACCAATGCTTTAAAATTTTGTATCTCATGATGAAGGTACAAAGGAGTAAGTGCCGTGGACTATTCTCAAAGAAGTTCAGAGACAAAGAAAAGGATCACTTGAGAAGAAATGAAGTATTTCGAGTTGTGGTTGGTTCACCAAGAAAGGGTCTGCATCTGGTGAAATGAAAAGTGTTACTAGCCTTGATTCACTCTGAGACGTAGTTCCCAAAACCATTGGTTGTTGGGTTGTGAACAAGGCTAGAACTGTGGTTACAAGCTTGATCATTTGGGTACACTGATGCATGATCAAGCTTGAGGGGGAGTATATGGGCAAACCAGAAGGCGTGTGTGTTTATAAAGGCATGTGTTTATGATGTGTGGTCAAGACGACAAGGCATGATGAGTTTGGGAAGGTTCTGATAAAAGCAATTCAGGCTGTAACCAAGCACTCTGAAGCAGCGTTTTGGAAGGTTCTGATCAAAGCTATTCAGCAAAGAATCGAGCACTCGAGGCATACCGTATGGAGAAATGATGGCTACCTTAAAAGAGGAGACCGGGAAACGCATATGAGTTGCTTATGGATGAATGCTGAAGCTCAACCAAAGAAATCTCCACTCGAAGCTGGTTACAAAGCTAAACAAATGGAGGAAAGAAAGAATGCCAAGTCATGGGACCAGCTATATGAGGCACATGAAGAAAGCATCAACACCGCCAAAACTATATCCTTGAAGAGGAACTGAAAAGCAAGCGGAAGCAAGAGACAAGGCAAGACGCGGAAGCAAGAGACAAGACAAGAAGCGGAAGCAAGAGACCAGACAAGAAGAAGCCTAGGAAAGCCACGCATGGCTCAAAGCTATCTTTGAAGATCAAGGTACTTGAAGTCTTCACGCTACTCTCTCATCCTTGATCATATCCCCTACTCGTAGACGTTATGCTCTTTTTCTCATCATAGACTTTTTCCCACGTGGTTTTTTCTATGATGAGGTTTTTACCGAGGTAACGCCTACGTAGGTCCAAGCTTAGTCTTTGTTCACCGACGACTAAGCTTGAGGGGGAGTATTGAGAAAAGGCATTCCGTTCATCTCGTGGGTACTATTCATCCGGGTACTATTCATCCCGAGAGTCAAGATCACTATTCATCCCGAGAGTCTTCGTCTACAAGTTCTAGGAATATATTCCCGACCCAGGTTACTGTTCATCCCGAGGGTCGGGTTACTATTCATACCGCTCATGTTTTTCATTTAGGGTTTCCCCTTCTCCTATAAAAGGGGAAACCCCCCCCCCTTCCATTTGTAACCCTAAGTTGATTTTTGCCCTTTGGGGGGGGCTGTGCCTCCAATTCTCTTTTTTCATCAATTCTCTCTTTGATTCTTATTGAATTCTCTCAATCTTTCAATCTTATTCCGCATAAACTTACATTTCTTATGGTGAATTTTGGGAGTTGTAGCAAGAAGACACATATGGAGGCCGAATTAACACCTATTGATGAGAATATGAAGAATCAATGCGTTCATTGACAAAGATTTAACCATTTTTAAGACGATAGTCCCAAAAACGTAGTTATGACCCTTCTAAATAGAAATCTAAGTGAATAGAAAGGTTGAAGTGTCAAAAGAGTTAAAGAATGCTACTAAGGTGGAGACGCAAGACAAAGTAAGAAACAATCTTTATAGCTTATCCCACAGTTCTATTAGGTCTTTGAATGTCATAGGAGTTTCTTATAGTGAATTTTGGGAGTTATAACAAGGAGACACCTATGCAGGCTGACACAAAACCTATTGATGTGAATATGAACAATAAATATGAGGGAATAGAAGTACTAAGGTGTCAAAGTAGTGGAAGCATGCTACCAAGGTGGAGAAGCAAGTTAAAGTAAGAAACAAGCATTATAGCTTATCCTAAAGTTATGTTAGTTCTTGGAGTCTCATAGGAGTTTCTGATGGTGAATTTCAGAGTTATAGTAAGAAGACACATATGGAGGCCGAAGTAACACCTATTGATAAGAATATGGAGAATCAATGCTTTCATTGACAAAGATTTAACCATTTTCAAGAAGATAGTCCCAAAAACGTAGTTAAAGCCCTTCTAAATAGAAATCAAAGTGAATAGAAGTGTTTAGGTGACAAAGTAGTTGAAGCATGTTACTAAGGTGGAGACGCAAGACAAAGTAAGCAACAAGCATTATAACTTATCCCACAGATCTGTTAGGTCTTTGAATGTTATAAGAGTTTCTAATGATGAATTTGAGAGTTCTAGCAACAAGAAACATATGGAGGCTAAAATAACACAAATTCATGAGAATATGAACAATCAATGCTTTCATGGACAAAGATTTAACCATTTTCCAGATAATAGTCCCAAACTCTGCGTTATGACCATTCAAAATAAAAATGAGAGTGAATATAAAGGTTGAAGTGTCAATGTAGTTGAAGTATGCTACCAAGGTTGTGGCGCAAGACAAGGTAAGAAATAAGCATTATAGCTTATCCCATAGTTCTGTTTGTGTTTAAATCTCTTAGGAGTTTCTAATGGTAAATTTGCGAGTTGTAGCAAAGAGACACCTATGGAGGATCACACAACACCTATTAATGTGAATTTGAAGAATCAATGCTTTCACTAACAAAGATTTGACCATTTTCAAGATAATTGTTCCAAAAACGTAGTTATGACCCTCAAGATAGAAATGAGAGTGAATAGAAGTGTTTAGGTGTCAAAGTAATTGAAGCATGCTACTAAGGTGGAGACGCAAGTCAAAGTAAAAAACAAGCATTATAGCTTATCCCACAGATCTTTTAAGTCTTTGAATCTCATCAGAGTTTCTAATAGTAAATTTGGGAGTTGTAGCAAGGAGACACCTATGGAGGCTGACACAACACCTATTGATGTGAATATGAATAATCAATGCTATCACTAACAAAGATTTGACCATTTCCAAGATGAGTGTCCCAAAAACGTATTTATAACCTTTCAAGATAGAAATGAGAGGGAATAGCAGTGTTTAGGTGTCAAAGTAGTTGAAGCATGCTACCAAGTCGGAGATGCAAGTCAAAGTAAGAAAAGAGCATTATAGCTTATCCCAGAGTTATATTAGTTCTTAGAATCTCATAGGAGTTTCTGTTAGAATTCAGAGTTTAAGTTTGCTAGAAACAAGAATGAGGGTAGCTGAATGAATAATAATAAGATTGAGAATAGAGAGATTTTATTATCTCTTATGAGATTTTATTATCTCAGTAGTAGTAAAGTGTTACAATGGATTACATATTTATAGAACTCTTAAACGCAAAAATAACTAGGTGTATCTTGTAGTTCAGAGTCTAATCTATCCGTTGGGAATAGTAATAGAGCTGTTGGAGTTCAAAATAGAGCTGTTGGAGACGAAAACAATTTGGGCGTCAGTTCTGGGCTTCTCTTCTTGGGCCTCTCTTCTTTTATTCCTTGTTGGGAGGATTACTCCTACAATTATCTTCTCACTAACTTTGTGACAATCCACTTCTATGTGCTTGGTTCGTTCATGGAAGACTGAGTTTGTAGCAATGTGAATTGCTGCTTGATTATCACAATGCATGGTAATGGGACTTGTGCTCTCAATTCCCAGATCCTTTAGAAGCGCCTTTAGCCATACTAGTTCATTTGTGAGCTTCTTCATTGCTCTATACTCACTTTCAGCACTTGAGCATGAGACGACCATTTGCTTCTTGGATTTCCAGGTTACTAAGTTCGTTCCAATAAATGTGCACAAACGGTGGTGGATTTTCTATCCATCGATCTCTCAGCATAATCCGCATCACAATAGCCCACAACTTCAAGTACTATTATTCTTTCCCATCCAAACACCTTGCCCTGGTGATCCTTTGATGTATCTCAGAATTCTTTCCACCATATTCCAGTGATGCACCAAGGGCTCTTTCATGTGTTGGCTCACCTGATTCACAGCAAAGCATAGGTCAGGCCTTGTTATGGTTAAGTAAATTAACTTACCTACAAGCCGCCGGTATTGAGCTGGATCTTCAAATGGTTTGTCAAGTGGATCTTGTCCTTTCTTCCCCTTTCTCCTGACCTTGTAGCCATCTTCCAGAGGTGTCTTGGCCTGTTTAGAACCTAATTTTCCTGTCTCTGTAAGCAAATCGAGTGAATATTTTCTTTGGGATAGAAACAAGCCTTCCGGAGAACGGCATATCTCTATACCTAGAAAATATTTAAGTTCAGCTAGATCTTTTATATCAAATACAGATTTAAGGAAAAGTTTGGTTTCTTGAATACCTGCTTGATCATTGCCGGAAATGATCAAGTCATCTACATATACCAAGACTACAATGATTCTTTAAGCACTTTGAGAAGTAAACAAGGTGTGATCAGCTTCTGATCTTTTAAATCCTTTGGCTGTTAATGTAATGCTTAGCTTGTGGTACCAGGCTCTTGGGGATTGCTTCAAGCCGTAAATGGCTTTTCTAAGTTTGAAAACTTTGCCATGAGGAATTGAACTTTCAAGACCTGGTGGAGGCTTCATGTACACTTCTTCTTCAAGCTCTCCTTGGAGGAATGCGTTTTTGACATCCATTTGCCATAAACCAAAAACTGATGAAAATATGAACAATCAATGCTTTATAGCTTATCCTAGGGTTATGTTAGTTCTTGGAATCTCATAGGAGTTTCTCATGGTGAATTTCAGAGTTATAGTAAGAAGACACATATGGAGGCCGAAGTAACACCTATTGATGAGAATATGAAGAATCAATGCTTTCAATGACAAAGATTTAACCATTTTGAAGAAGATAGTCCCAAAAACGTAGTTATGACCCGTCTAAATAGAAATCAAAGTGAATAGAAAGGTTGAAGTGTCAAAGTAGTTAAAGAATGCTACTAAGGTGGAGATGCAAGACAAAGTAAGAAACAAGCATTATAGCTTATCCCACAGTTCTATTAGGTCTTTGAATGTCATAGGAGTTTCTTATGGTGAATTTTTGGAGTTGTAGCAAGAAGACACATATGGAGGCCGAATTAACACCTATTGATGAGAATATGAAGAATCAATGCTTTCATTTACAAAGATTTAACCATTTTTAAGACGATAGTCCCAAAAACGTAGTTATGACCCTTCTTAATAGAAATCAAAGTGAATAGAAAGGTTGAAGTGTCAAAAGAGTTAAAGAATGCTACTAAGGTGGAGACGCAAGGCAAAGTAAGAAACAATCATTATAGCTTATCCGACAGTTCTATTAGGTCTTTGAATGTCGTAGGAGTTTCTTATAGTGAATTTTGGGAGTTGTAGCAAGGAGACACGTATGCAGGCTGACACAATACCTATTGATGTGAATATGAACAATCAATTCTTTCACTAACAAAGATTTGACCATTTTCGAGATGATTGTCCCAAAAACGTAGTTATAACCCTTCAAGATAGAAATGAGAGGGAATAGAATTATTTAGGTGTCAAAGTAGTTGAAGCATGCTACCAATGTGGAGAAGAAAGTCAAAGTAAGAAACAAGCATTATAGCTTATCCTAAAGTTATGTTAGTTCTTGGAATCGCATAAGAGTTTCTGATGGTGAATTTCAGAGTTATAGTAAGAAGACACATATGGAGGCCGAAGTAACACCTATTGATGAGTATATGAAGAAGCAATGATTTCATTGACAAAGATTTAACCATTTTCAAGAAGATAGTCCCAAAAAGTAGTTTGACCCTTCTAAATAGAAATCAAAGTGAATAGAAGTGTTTAGGTGTCAAAGTAGTTGAAGCATGGTACTAAGGTGGAGACGCAAGACAAAGTAAGAAACAAGCATTATAACTTATCCCACAGTTCAGTCTTTGAATGTTCAAGGAGTTTCTAATGGTGAATTTGAGAGTTCTAGCAACAAGAAACATATGGTGGCTAAAACAATAAAAACTGATGAAAATATGAACAATCAATGCTTTATAGCTTATCCTAGAGTTATGTTAGTTCTTGGAATCTCATAGGAGTTTCTCATGGTGAATTTCATAGTTATAGTAAGAAGACACATATGGAGGCCGAAGTAACACCTATTGATGAGAATATGAAGAATCAATGCTTTCAATGACAAAGATTTAACCATTTTGAAGAAGATAGTCCCAAAAACGTAGTTATGACCCGTCTAAATAGAAATCAAAGTGAATAGAAAGGTTGAAGTGTCAAAGTAGTTAAAGAATTCTACTAAGGTGGAGACGCAAGACAAAGTAAGAAACAAGCATTATAGCTTATCCCACAGTTCTGTTAGGTCTTTGAATGTCATAGGAGTTTCTTATGGTGAATTTTGGGAGTTGTAGCAAGGAGACACCTATGCAGGCTCACACAATACCTATTGATGTGAATATTAACAATCAATGCTTTCACTAACAAAGATTTGACCATTTCTAAGATTATTGTCCCAAAAACGTAGTTATAACCTTCCAAGATAGAAATGAGAGGGAATTGAAGTATTTAGGTGTCAAAGTAGTTGAAGCATGCTACCAATGTGGAGAAGAAAGTCAAAGTAAGAAACAAGCATTATAGCTTATCCTAAAGTTTTGTTAGTTCTTGGAATCGCATAAGAGTTTCTGATGGTGAATTTCAGAGTTATAGTAAGAAGACACATATGGAGGCCGAAGTAACACCTATTGATGAGTATATGAAGAAGCAATGATTTCATTGACAAAGATTTAACCATTTTCAAGAAGATAGTCCCAAAAAGTAGTTTGACCCTTCTAAATAGAAATCAAAGTGAATAGAAGTGTTTAAGTGTGAAAGTAGTTGAAGCATGGTACTAAGGTGGAGACGCAAGACAAAGTAAGAAACAAGCATTATAACTTATCCCACAGTTCAGTCTTTGAATGTTCAAGGAGTTTCTAATGGTGAATTTGAGAGTTCTAGCAACAAGAAACATATGGTGGCTAAAACAACAAAAACTATTTCTCCTTTGGATCTAACCCCTTTACCTTTGAGTGAAAGAGCAAGCATAGATGGGAAAAGGAAAGCTGAACTTGTTAAACAGATCCATGAGAAAGCTCGGAAGAACAAAGAGGAGAAAACCAAGCTGTATGAAAAATATGCCAACAAAGGTTGGCATAAGAAGATCTTTGAGGAAGGAGACCTAATGTGGATACATTTGAGGAAAGAAAGATTTCTGGCTGAAAGGAAGTCCAAACTAAAACCAAGAATTGATGGTCCATTTCGAATCACAAAGAGGATCAATAACAATGCTTACAAACTTGATCTACAAGGTAAGTACAAAGTGAGTTCCAGTATTAATGTTGCTGCCTTAATTCTCTTTGTTGTAGATGAGCACGATTTGAGGTCAAATCCTTTTCAAGAAGAGGGGGATGATGTGATCATGGAGAACAATCAAATGCAGCATGAACCTGAGGAGACCAAACATGGAGTTGAGGATTTATTGGTTGTACCAAGTGGACCTATGACAAGAGCAAGAGTCAAGGCACTTCAGAATTCAACCATGGACTTCTCACTCAAGTGCACAATCATCAAGCATCTAAGGACTTCACTAAGTACATTGGATATCAGAATATGCTGATGGCAACACCTTCTCAAATGGATTAACAAAGAGGGTGATCCATTTGTACTCTTTTTCCTAACCTTTGGTTTTTTCCCAATGGGTTTTTCCAAAGGAAGGTTTTAATGAGGCAAATTGGATCACTTGTTCATCAAGTCCATAAGAGAACTTATCCAAAGCCCACAAAAGGTCTCTTGGCCCAAAAATGAAGATTTATTTCGTGGAGATGAAGTACAAGAAGTACAAGAGATATTTTATTTTCTTTTGTTTTAAGTATTATTTTATTTTAAGCAATTAATATTGCTTAGATATTTTCTACTCTTTCTTGTGCTATATAAGCACGTCTAGACCATCACAAATAATCAATCAACTTTCTTTTCAACATATTTTAGAGTGAATCTCTTTTGTTCTTTTAGAACTTTCGATTGCTTGGTGTGTAATACCCAACAATCAAACCTTGTCTTGTCTAGGTGTGTCATATCCTAGGAGACATTGAGGTATTCCGCATCTCCTGTGTGACCATTCGATCCATCATCTATCCATATATCTGTTAGAATTCAGAGTTTAGGTTTGTTAGAAACAAGAATAAGAGTAGCTGAATGAATAATAATAAGATTGAGAATAGAAAGATTTTATTATCTTTTATGAGATTTTATTATCTCAGTAGTTGTAAAGTGTTACAATGGATTACATATTTATAGAACTCTTAAACGCAAAAATAACTAGGTGTATCTTGTAGTTCAGAGTCTAATCTATCCGTTGGGAATAGTAATATAGCCGTTGGAGTTCAAAATAGAGCTGTTGGAGACGAAAACAATTTGGGCGTCATTTCTGGGCTTCTCTTCTTGGGCCTCTCTTCTTTTATTCCTTGTTGGGTATTTGTTACTTGATTAATACTCCCCCTCAAACTTAGCCGGAATGAGTGTGGAGACTAAGTTTGATTTTCCAGAAACAAATCCTCACAACTACCTCATTAAAAACCTCACAAGTACAAACCCAGTGGGAAAAACTCCTTGTGAGGAAAAGAGTGTAGTGTCTCTGGAAATGGAGAGGCATGATCAAGGATGAGTGAGATCTATTAGTCCAAGCTTGCTGTGAATGTGGTTGCAAATCTTGAGACTTGTAGATTTGGTGAATATGTCAGCGAGCTGATCTTCGCTTCTTGTGTAGCATGGGAGGATTACTCCTTCAATGATTTTCTCTCTAACTTTGTGACAATCCACTTCTATGTGCTTGGTTCGTTCATGGAAGACTGAGTTTGTAGCAATGTGAATTGCTGCTTGATTGTCACAATGCATGGTAATGGGACTTGTGCCCTCAATTCCCAGATCCTTTAGAAGCGCCTTTAGCCATACTAGTTCATTTGTGAGCTTCTTCATTGCTCTATACTCACTTTCAGCACTTGAGCATGAGACGACCTTTTGCTTCTTGGATTTCCAGGTTACTAAGTTCCCTCCAATAAATGTGCAATAGCCGGTGGTGGATTTTCTATCCATCGTATCTCCAGCATAATCCGCATCACAATAGCCCACAACTTCAGTACTATTATTCTTTCCCATCCAAACACCTTGCCCTGGTGATCCTTTGATGTATCTCAGAATTCTTTCTACTATATTCCAGTGGTGCACCAAGGGCTCTTTCATGTGTTGGCTCACCTGATTCACAGCAAAGCATAGGTCAGGCCTTGTTATGGTTAAGTAAATTAACTTACCTACAAGCCGCCGGTATTGAGCTGGATCTTCAAATGGTTTGTCAAGTGGATCTTGTCCTTTCTCCCCCTTTCTCCTGACCTTGTAGCCATCTTCCAGAGGTGTCTTGGCCGGTTTAGAACCTAATTTTCCTGTCTCTGTAAGTTAATGAATGAATATCTTTTTTGGGATAGAAACAAGCCTTCGGAGAGCGGCATATCTCTATACCTAGAAAATATTTAAGTTCACCTAGATCTTTTATATCAAATACAGATTTAAGGAAAAGTTTGGTTTCTTGAATACCTGCTTGATCATTGCCGGAAATGATCAAGTCATCTACATATACCAAGACTACAATGATTCTTTGAGCACTTTGAGAAGTAAACAAGGTGTGATCAGCCTCTGATCTTTTAAATCCTTTGGCTGTTAATGTAAAGCTTAGCTTGTGGTACCAGGCTCTTGGGGATTGCTTCAGTCAGAATGGCTTTTCTAAGTTTGAAAACTTTGCCATGAGGAATTGAACTTTCAAGACCTGGTGGAGGCTTCATGTACACTTCTTCTTTAAGCTCTCCTTGGAGGAATGCGTTTTTGACATCCATTTGCCATAATTCCCAAGATAGATTGGTTGCCAATGATAAAATCACTCGAACTGTATGGAGCTTAGCCACTGGTGCAAAGGTGTCCAGATAGTCTTCTCCATAAGTTTGAGTAAATCCCTTGCAACCATTCGAGCTTTATACCTTTCGATTTCTCCATTGCTGTGATACTTGATGGTGAATACCCATTTAGATGTCACAGCTCTTTTTCCCCGAGTGTAGATCACTTACATCCCAAGTGTGATTTCTAACCATTGCTTCTATCTCAGCATCTATAGCATCCATCCAGACCTTGATTTCTTTTGCTTCTTCATAGGTCTTTGGAATGTAATGCTGCTCTATCTTTCCAAGGAATGCTTGATGATCTGATGGCAAGAGGGCAAGAGAACACTGAGCTTGGATAGGGTGAGCCACAACTTGATGGTTATAATAGACCCTAGTTTGTTTCCAATGGTCGGGACCAAATCTTTGGCGTGTGCTTCTTCGCAAGGTTGGTGCTGGTGCCTCTTCTTCCTCATGAGATTCATTTTGCTGAATATCAGCTTCTGGTGGAGTTTCTTGATTAACTCCCCCTTGTTCATTTACTCCTTCGTCATTCTCTTCTTCATTTTGAACATTTACCCCTTCTTCTTGAATCTGATCTTCTTGATTGTTTGCAGGGGCTGTTTGATCTTCATTCATTTGAGGAAGACCCATGTGACTGAAAATGTGTTGAAGAGAGGCTGCTCGATCTGTTGTAGAGTCAGCCAAGTCTTTCACACTTTCCCAGCCCGACTTCTCAAAATAACTTTGATCTTCTAGTGCTTTTAGCATCTAACTTATTCCTTTGATCCGTTGGCACTAAGACAAAACAAACACTACCAAACACACGTAAGTGATTAATATTTGGTTTGGTTTTGTTTAATACCTCAAATGGTGATAAGTCATCTAAGACTTTTGTTGGAATTCTATTAATGAGGTAGCATGCGGTCATGACAGCATCTCCCCAAAATATCCTTGGCATGTTTTTGTGGAACATCATTGATCTTGCTACTTCCATCAGATGCCTATTCTTCCTTTCGGCCACTCCATTTTGTTGTGGAGTATAAGGACAGCTCGTTTGGTGAAGGATGCCATGATTTGCCAAATGAGCCTTGAAAGTGTGGCTTGTGTATTCCCTCCATTATCCGATCTTAGCACCTTAATTTTAGCATTGAAATGATTAGTCACATATGTTTGAAAGTTGACAAATGCCTCAAATACTCTATCTTTAGAAGGTAACAATGTGACCCATGTATATTTTGATTTTTCATCTATGAATGTCACAAAGTATTTTAGGTTATCTCTAGATAGGCAAGGTGAGGTCCAAACATCAGAGTGAACTAAATCAAAACAATTCTCATATATTGATAAGGAGTTTTGGAAAACACTTCTACAATGTTTTTCCAAAATACAAGACTCACACTTAGAGTTATCAAATACTACATTGGGCATAATTAATTTTAAAGCTCTAGAATGAGGATGGCCTAATCTAGCATGCCAAAAATCATTTGAACTACTAGCTACATGACAGGAATTAATAAACGGCAAACTAGCAGAGTTGGAGCATCTAGAATGGTTCTTGAGATCTTCTAGAGTATACAACTCTCCCTTAGTGTTCCCCTTGCCTAAAACTTCACCAGTTTTAATATCCTGAAAATGAAAGCTGTTAGGTCCAAATATAGCATAAGCATTGAGATCGGTGGTAGCTCTTTTTACCGAGACCAAATTATTGCTAAATGTAGGCATGTAAAAAGCACTAGATTCATTTCCAAAGAGGTTTAAATTTCTCACGCTGCTTAATTGGCACTCTAACTCCATTAGCAACTTCAACATGACCAGATGTGTTTTGAATATTATTTAGTAGATCAGAATCTTTAATCATATGGTGAGACGCTCCTGAATCTACTAAAAGAGTTTTTGAATAGTTAGAGGCTAGAAAGGTGATACCAGACTCCTTGCAAATTTGCATGGTCTTGATCATTGCCTCTAAGTCTGCTCTGCTCATGGTGATCATGCCATTGTTTTCTGAAGTAGAGGCTTGATTAGAATGGCCGTTTGGAGCACTTGGGTTCATACCGAGTGCTGTAGTTGGTTGAGTGGCTGGAGCATAATTTGAAGCGTTTGCTTCATTTGCTTGTTGCCTTGCTCTGAAGTTGGCTCTGAGATGAGGATGAAGGATAAAGCACTCCTCCTTGGTGTGTCCTCTCCCTTGGTTGAATTTGCCAATGTTCTTGCAATGTTCACATTGCTTTGTTGTTCCTTTCTTATTGGAACTGAATGGAGATTTGTAAAACCCTTTGTTTGCCTTTGGCAACTCTCCTTTGCTAAAGAGATCTAAGGAGCCTTGCTCCTTTTGGATTTGAGAGCAGACATTCTCAAGGCTTGGTAGCTTCTCCTCCCTTAAAATGTACTTTATAAGGTCATTAAATTTCGGATGGAGAGATTGGAGAAGTCCAAATACTCGATCTTGCTCTTTTCTTTCCTCTATAATTTTGAGGTCTTTTGTGCTTGGCCTCAGCATATCCAATTCAGCAAGTAATGATCTATATTTACCAAAGTGTTTGGTAAAATCTTGATCTTCTTGAGTGAGGTTGCTGAGATCTTTCTTCACTTCGAATACTCTTGAAAGATTGGTGATGTCTCCATACACCTTCTTTAGAGTTTCCCAAAGTTCTTGAGCTGTCTCACAATATGAGTAAGATTCAAATATTGAATCACTCAAGGAGCTGTGGATTATGCTGAGCACCATTTGATCTTTTTGCAGCCATTTTTCCCGAGCTTCTTCATCTCCTTCTTGAAGCTCTTTTCCTTTTGCTGGTTCAACTTGATTCCACAAGCCGCGTCCGTACAAGTTGGATTTTGTCGATCGTGACCATAGGAGATAGTTCTCTCCTCTTAGGGTGACTCTAATTGCGGTTGGTTTTGTCTCCTCCATGATAAAAAAAATATGACTAACCGTTTGATACTACACTGTCTCAACTTCACTAACTCGTCTAGGATGAATTAATTTCAATCTCAGAGTTAGGAAAATGTTCTTTGAGAAATCTCCAGAAATAAACCACTCTAACTTCACACAGCTCGTCTAGGATGAATATATATCAATCTCAGAGCTTTTGGAGGAAGTTAAAAGGATGTATTTCCAGGAAAACCAAAGAAATTTTTTGGAGAAGACAGTGAACAGTACCAAAAACGGGCAGAAATTTGAATTTTCGAAAAAATTCTTTCGATTTGGAGCTCTGTAGAGCTTGTGAATGCTGCGGAAGCTTTGAATATGAAGTAGGAGATGACGTAAATGCAAAGGAGACAAAGAGGAGGGCTGAATCTTGAAGAACCAGTTTCTGAAATTTTCTGGGCTGTAACAATGTCAATTTTGAAAAAAAAAAGAGAAACAGATGAAGAGAATGAGGAAATCAAAAACTTGATCTTGTTTATGGATCAAAGCTCTGATACCATGTTAGAATTCAGAGTTTAAGTTTGTTAGAAACAAGAATAAGAGTAGCTGAATGAATAATAATAAGATTGAGAATAGAAAGATTTTATTATCTTTTATGAGATTTTATTATCTCAGTAGTTGTAAAGTGTTACAATGGATTACATATTTATAGAACTCTTAAACGCAAAAATAACTAGGTGTATCTTGTAGTTCAGAGTCTAATCTATCCGTTGGGAATAGTAATATAGCCGTTGGAGTTCAAAATAGAGCTGTTGGAGACGAAAACAATTTGGGCGTCATTTCTGGGCTTCTCTTCTTGGGCCTCTCTTCTTTTATTCCTTGTTGGGTATTTGTTACTTGATTAATAGATTTGACCATTTCCAAGATTATTGTCCCAAAAACGTAGTTATAACCTTTCAAGATAGAAATGAGAGGGAATAGAAGTATTTAGGTGTCAAAGTAGTTGAAGCATGCTACCAATGTGGAGAAGAAAGTCAAAGTAAGAAACAAGCATTATAGCTTATCCTAAAGTTATGTTAGTTCTTGGAATCGCATAAGAGTTTCTGATGGTGAATTTCAGAGTTATAGTAAGAAGACACATATGGAGGCCGAAGTAACACCTATTGATGAGTATATGAAGAAGCAATGATTTCATTGACAAAGATTTAACCATTTTCAAGAAGATAGTCCCAAAAAGTAGTTTGACCCTTCTAAATAGAAATCAAAGTGAATAGAAGTGTTTAGGTGTCAAACTAGTTGAAGCATGGTACTAAGGTGGAGACGCAAGACAAAGTAAGAAACAAGCATTATAACTTATCCCACAGTTCAGTCTTTGAATGTTCAAGGAGTTTCTAATGGTGAATTTGAGAGTTCTAGCAACAAGAAACATATGGTGGCTAAAACAACAAAAACTGATGAGAATATGAACAATCAATGCTTTATAGCTTATCCTAGAGTTATGTTAGTTCTTGGAATCTCATAGGAGTTTCTCATGGTGAATTTCAGAGTTATAGTAAGAAGACACATATGGAGGCCGAAGTAACACCTATTGATGAGAATATGAAGAATCAATGCTTTCACTGATAAAGATTTAACCATTTTTAAGACGATAGTCCCAAAAACGTAGTTATGACCCTTCTAAATAGAAATCAAAGTGAATAGAAAGGTTGAAGTGTCAAAGTAGTTAAAGAATTCTACTAAGGTGGAGACGCAAGACAAAGTAAGAAACAAGCATTATAGCTTATCCCACAGTTCTGTTAGGTCTTTGAATGTCATAGGAGTTTCTTATGGTGAATTTTGGGAGTTGTAGCAAGGAGACACCTATGCAGGCTCACACAATACCTATTGATGTGAATATTAACAATCAATGCTTTCACTAACAAAGATTTGACCATTTCCAAGATTATTGTCCCAAAAACGTAGTTATAACCTTTCAAGATAGAAATGAAAGGGAATAGAAGTATTTAGGTGTCAAAGTAGTTGAAGCATGCTACCAATGTGGAGAAGAAAGTCAAAGTAAGAAACAAGCATTATAGCTTATCCTAAAGTTATGTTAGTTCTTGGAATCGCATAAGAGTTTCTGATGGTGAATTTCAGAGTTATAGTAAGAAGACACATATGGAGGCCGAAGTAACACCTATTGATGAGTATATGAAGAAGCAATGATTTCATTGACAAAGATTTAACCATTTTCAAGAAGATAGTCCCAAAAAGTAGTTTGACCCTTCTAAATAGAAATCAAAGTGAATAGAAGTGTTTAGGTGTCAAACTAGTTGAAGCATGGTACTAAGGTGGAGACGCAAGACAAAGTAAGAAACAAGCATTATAGCTTATCCTAAAGTTATGTTAGTTCTTGGAATCGCATAAGAGTTTCTGATGGTGAATTTCAGAGTTATAGTAAGAAGACACATATGGAGGCCGAAGTAACACCTATTGATGAGTATATGAAGAAGCAATGATTTCATTGACAAAGATTTAACCATTTTCAAGAAGATAGTCCCAAAAAGTAGTTTGACCCTTCTAAATAGAAATCAAAGTGAATAGAAGTGTTTAGGTGTCAAACTAGTTGAAGCATGGTACTAAGGTGGAGACGCAAGACAAAGTAAGAAACAAGCATTATAACTTATCCCACAGTTCAGTCTTTGAATGTTCAAGGAGTTTCTAATGGTGAATTTGAGAGTTCTAGCAACAAGAAACATATGGTGGCTAAAACAACAAAAACTGATGAGAATATGAACAATCAATGCTTTATAGCTTATCCTAGAGTTATGTTAGTTCTTGGAATCTCATAGGAGTTTCTCATGGTGAATTTCAGAGTTATAGTAAGAAGACACATATGGAGGCCGAAGTAACACCTATTGATGAGAATATGAAGAATCAATGCTTTCACTGATAAAGATTTAACCATTTTTAAGACGATAGTCCCAAAAACGTAGTTATGACCCTTCTAAATAGAAATCAAAGTGAATAGAAAGGTTGAAGTGTCAAAGTAGTTAAAGAATTCTACTAAGGTGGAGACTGAAGACAAAGTAAAGAAACAAGCATTATAGCTTATCCCACAGTTCTGTTAGGTCTTTGAATGTCATAGGAGTTTCTTATGGTGAATTTTGGGAGTTGTAGCAAGGAGACACCTATGCAGGCTCACACAATACCTATTGATGTGAATATTAACAATCAATGCTTTCACTAACAAAGATTTGACCATTTCCAAGATTATTGTCCCAAAAACGTAGTTATAACCTTTCAAGATAGAAATGAGAGGGAATAGAAGTATTTAGGTGTCAAAGTAGTTGAAGCATGCTACCAATGTGGAGAAGAAAGTCAAAGTAAGAAACAAGCATTATAGCTTATCCTAAAGTTATGTTAGTTCTTGGAATCGCATAAGAGTTTCTGATGGTGAATTTCAGAGTTATAGTAAGAAGACACATATGGAGGCCGAAGTAACACCTATTGATGAGTATATGAAGAAGCAATGATTTCATTGCCAAAGATTTGACCGTTTTCTAGAAGATGGTCCCAAAAAAGTAGTTTGACCCTTCTAAATAGAAATCAAAGTGAATAGAAGTGTTTAGGTGTCAAACTAGTTGAAGCATGGTACTAAGGTGGAGACGCAAGACAAAGTAAGAAACAAGCATTATAACTTATCCCACAGTTCAGTCTTTGAATGTTCAAGGAGTTTCTAATGGTGAATTTGAGAGTTCTAGCAACAAGAAACATATGGTGGCTAAAACAACAAAAACTGATGAGAATATGAACAATCAATGCTTTATAGCTTATCCTAGAGTTATGTTAGTTCTTGGAATCTCATAGGAGTTTCTCATGGTGAATTTCAGAGTTATAGTAAGAAGACACATATGGAGGCCGAATTAACACCTATTGATGAGAATATAAATAATCAATGCTTTCATTGATAAAGATTTTACCGTTTTTAAGACGATAGTCCAAAAACGTAGTTATGACCATTCTAAATAGAAATCAAAGTGAATAGAAAGGTTGAAGTGTCAAAGTAGTTAAAGAATTCTACTAAGGTGGAGACGCAAGACAAAGTAAGAAACAAGCATTATAGCTTATCCCACAGTTCTGTTAGGTCTTTGAATGTCATAGGAGTTTCTTATGGTGAATTTTGGGAGTTGTAGCAAGGAGACACCTATGCAGGCTCACACAATACCTATTGATGTGAATATTAACAATCAATGCTTTCACTAACAAAGATTTGACCATTTCCAAGATTATTATCCCAAAAACGTAGTTCTAACCATTCAAGATAGAAATGAGAGGGAATAGAAGTATTTAGGTGTCAAAGTAGTTGAAGCATGCTACCAATGTGGAGAAGAAAGTCAAAGTAAGAAACAAGCATTATAGCTTATCCTAAAGTTATGTTAGTTCTTGGAATCGCATAAGAGTTTCTGATGGTGAATTTCAGAGTTATAGTAAGAAGACACATATGGAGGCCGAAGTAACACCTATTGATGAGTATATGAAGAAGCAATGATTTCATTGACAAAGATTTAACCATTTTCAAGAAGATAGTCCCAAAAAGTAGTTTGACCCTTCTAAATAGAAATCAAAGTGAATAGAAGTGTTTAGGTGTCAAACTAGTTGAAGCATGGTACTAAGGTGGAGACGCAAGACAAAGTAAGAAACAAGCATTATAACTTATCCCACAGTTCAGTCTTTGAATGTTCAAGGAGTTTCTAATGGTGAATTTGAGAGTTCTAGCAACAAGAAACATATGGTGGCTAAAACAACAAAAACTGATGAGAATATGAACAATCAATGCTTTATAGCTTATCCTAGAGTTATGTTAGTTCTTGGAATCTCATAGGAGTTTCTCATGGTGAATTTCAGAGTTATAGTAAGAAGACACATATGGAGGCCGAAGTAACACCTATTGATGAGAATATGAAGAATCAATGCTTTCACTGATAAAGATTTAACCATTTTTAAGACGATAGTCCCAAAAACGTAGTTATGACCCTTCTAAATAGAAATCAAAGTGAATAGAAAGGTTGAAGTGTCAAAGTAGTTAAAGAATTCTACTAAGGTGGAGACGCAAGACAAAGTAAGAAACAAGCATTATAGCTTATCCCACAGTTCTGTTAGGTCTTTGAATGTCATAGGAGTTTCTTATGGTGAATTTTGGGAGTTGTAGCAAGGAGACACCTATGCAGGCTCACACAATACCTATTGATGTGAATATTAACAATCAATGCTTTCACTAACAAAGATTTGACCATTTCCAAGATTATTGTCCCAAAAACGTAGTTATAACCTTTCAAGATAGAAATGAAAGGGAATAGAAGTATTTAGGTGTCAAAGTAGTTGAAGCATGCTACCAATGTGGAGAAGAAAGTCAAAGTAAGAAACAAGCATTATAGCTTATCCTAAAGTTATGTTAGTTCTTGGAATCGCATAAGAGTTTCTGATGGTGAATTTCAGAGTTATAGTAAGAAGAACACATATGGAGGCCAAGTAACACCTATTGATGAGTATATGAAGAAGCAATGATTTCATTGACAAAGATTTAACCATTTTCAAGAAGATAGTCCCAAAAAAGTAGTTTGACCCTTCTAAATAGAAATAAAAGTGAATAGAAGTGTTTAGGTGTCAAACTAGTTGAAGCATGGTACTAAGGTGGAGACGCAAGACAAAGTAAGAAACAAGCATTATAGCTTATCCTAAAGTTATGTTAGTTCTTGGAATCGCATAAGAGTTTCTGATGGTGAATTTCAGAGTTATAGTAAGAAGACACATATGGAGGCCGAAGTAACACCTATTGATGAGTATATGAAGAAGCAATGATTTCATTGACAAAGATTTAACCATTTTCAAGAAGATAGTCCCAAAAAGTAGTTTGACCCTTCTAAATAGAAATCAAAGTGAATAGAAGTGTTTAGGTGTCAAACTAGTTGAAGCATGGTACTAAGGTGGAGACGCAAGACAAAGTAAGAAACAAGCATTATAACTTATCCCACAGTTTAGTCTTTGAATGTTCAAAGAGTTTCTAATGGTGAATTTGAGAGTTCTAGCAACAAGAAACATATGGTGGCTAAAACAACAAAAACTGATGAGAATATGAACAATCAATGCTTTATAGCTTATCCTAGAGTTATGTTAGTTCTTGGAATCTCATAGGAGTTTCTCATGGTGAATTTCAGAGTTATAGTAAGAAGACATATATGGAGGCCGAAGTAACACCTATTGATGAGAATATGAAGAATCAATGCTTTCAATGACAAAGATTTAACCATTTTGAAGAATATAGTCCCAAAAACGTAGTTATGACCCGTCTAAATAGAAATCAAAGTGAATCGAAAGGTTGAAGTGTCAAAGTAGTTAAAGAATGCTAGTAAGGTGGAGACGCAAGACAAAATAAGAAACAAGCATTATAGTTTATCCCACAGTTCTATTAGGTCTTTGAATGTCATAGGAGTTTCTTATGGTGAATTTTGAGAGTTGTAGTAAGAAGACACATATGGAGGCCGAATTAACACCTATTGATGAGAATATGAAGAATCAATGCTTTCATTTACAAAGATTTAACCATTTTTAAGACGATAGTCCCAAAAATGTAGTTATGACCCTTCTAAATAAAAATCAAAGTGAATAGAAAGGTTGAAGTGTCAAAAGAGTTAAAGAATGCTACTAAGGTGGAGACGCAAGACAAAGTAAGAAACAATCATTATAGCTTATCCCACAGTTCTATTAGGTCTTTGAATGTCATAGGAGTTTTTAATGGTGAATTTTGGGAGTTGTAGCAACAAGAAATATTTGTAGGCTAAAACAACACATATTGATGAGAATATGAAGAATTTATGCTTTCATGGACAAAGATTTAACCATTTTCAAGATAATAGTCCCAAACACGGCGTTATGACCCTTCAAAATAGAAATGAGAGTGATTATAAAGTTTAAGTGTCAATGTAGTTGAAGAATGCTACCAAGGTGGGGACGCAAGACAATGTAAGAAACAAGCATTATAGCTTATCCCATAGTTCTGTTAGGTGTTTGAATACCTTAGGAGTTTCTAATGGTAAATTTCCGAGTTGTAGCAAAGAGACACCTATGGAAGCTGACAAAACACCTATTTATGTGAATTTGAAGAATTAGTGTTTTCACTAACAAAGATTATACCATTTTCAAGATAATTGTTTCAAAAACGTAGTTATAACCCTTGAAGATAGAAATGAGAGTGAATTGAAGTGTTTAGGTGTCAAAGTAGTTAAAGCATGCTACCAAGGTGGAGACGCAAGTCAAAGTAAGAAACAAGCATTATAGCTTATCCTAGAGTTATGTTAGTTCTTGGAGTCTCATAGGAGTTTCTAATGGTGAATTTCAGAGTTATAGCAAGAAGACATATATGGAGGCTGAATTAACACGTATTGATGAGAATATGAAGAATCAATGCTTTCATTGACAAAGAATTAACCATTTTTAAGACTATAGGTGCAGTCCATGAAAGGATCGATAAGATACAAGAATCTGTCCAAACTGAAGCACCACCACCATTGGTACGTCGGGAAACTGATCTTAGGAGAAGGAGAGGACAACCTAGGCAAGAAAGGGACGTGGATGGAGATGATTATTACAGTGGAGGAAGCCGAATATCTACTAGGACTCATCGGAGACCTAGACGTGACCGAGAAGCAAGAGACAGAAATGAAGACAATATCAAGGGTCTCAAGTTGAAGATACGACCATTTCATGGAAAGAGTGATCCGGATGCTTATCTAGAGTGGAAGAAAAAGATAGAGCTTGTGTTTGATTGTCAATCATATTCGGAATACAAGAAGGTTCAACTTGCCGCAACCGAGTTCTACGACTATGCCATCAATTGGTGGGATCAAATTATGACAAGTAGGAAACGCAACCGTGAACCACGTGTGGAGACTTGGGAAGAGATGAAAAATCTGATGAGAAAGAGGTTTGTTCCGAGTCATTACCACCGGGAGTTGCATCAAAGGCTTAGGAGATTAAGCTAAGGGAGTAAAAGTGTGGATGAATATTTTCAAGAAATGGAGTCTCTTATGATCAAAACCAACATAGAAGAAGATTCTGAGGCAACAATGGCAAGGTTCCTTAGTGGTTTTTCCCGTGACATCCAAGACAGAATGGAGCTACAAACATATGAAGGATTGGAGGAAATGCTTCATAAGGCTGTTCTAGTGGAACCCACCAATCCGAACCCTAAAGGTAAAGCTGAGGTAGCCCCTTCTAAAACTAGAGAAGTTTGATGTTTTAAGTGTCAAGGGCGAGGGCACTACACCAATGAATGTATTAACAAGAAGATTATGATTCTCTTGAAGAATGGTGAGATTGAGACCGAGGAAGAGGAGGAGAATGATTCAGCCTCAGAAGAAGAAGAGCAAGTGGAGTTACCAGCCGTGGGAGAGCTTTTGGTAACACGGAGATCATTGAGTGTTCAAACTTAGGTAAATGAACACGATCAAAGAGAAAATTTGTTTCATACTAGATGCATTAGTGAAGGAATGGTTTGCAGCCTTATAATTGATGGAGGAAGCTGCACCAACGTAGCTAGTGAAACAATGGTGAGGAAGTTAGGGTTGAAAGTCATTGAGCATCCGAAGCCTTATAAGCTTCAATGGCTGAATGATGCTGGTGAGATGGCGGTGAACAGCCAAGTATTGGTTCCCATAATCATCAGAAAATTTGAGGACGAAATTTTGTGTGATATTCTACCTATGAAATGCGATCCTCCCCAAAGATTCGACACTTTCGAGTTCTGGAAATGGATAGATGGATAGATGGTGGATCGAATGTCGCACAGGAGATGCGGAATAGCTCCTGATATACCTCCATGTCTCCTAGGATATGACACACCTAGACAAGACAAGGTTTGATTGTTGGATATTACACACAAAGCAATCGAAAGTTCTAAAAGAACAAAAGAGATTCACTCTAAAATATGTTGAAAAGAAAGTTGATTGATTATTTTTGATGGTCTAGGCGTGCTTATATAGCACAATAAAGGGTAGAAAATATCTAAGCAATATTAATTGCTGAAAATAAAGAAAAACTTAAAATAAAAGAAAATAAAATATCTCTTGTACTTCTTGTACTTCTTGTACTTCATCTCCACGAAATGGATCTTCATTTTTGGGCCAAGAGACATTTTGTGGGCTTTGGATAAGTTCTCTTATGGACTTGATGAACACGTGATCCAATTTGCCTCATTAAAACCTTCCTTTGGAAAAACCCATTGGGAAAAAACCCAAAGGTTAGGAAAAAGAGTACAAATGGATCACCCTCTTTGTTAATCCATTTGAGAAGATGTTCCCATCAGCATATTCTGATATCCAATGTACTTTGTGAAATCCTTAGATGCTTGATGATTGTGCACTTGAGTGAGAAGTCCATGGATTGAATTCTGAAGTGCCTTGGCTCTTGCTCTTGTTATAGGTCCACTTGATACAACCAATAAATCTTCAACTCCATGTATGCTCTCCTCAGGTTCATGCTGCATTTGATTGTTCTCCATGATCACATCATTCCCCTCTTCTTAAAAAGGATTTGACCTCAAATCTTGCTCATCTGCAACAAAGGGAATTAAGTCACAACATTGAAACTGGAACTCACTTTGTACTTACCTTGTAGATCAAGTTGGAAAGCATTGTCATTGATCATCTTTGCGACTCGAAATGGACCATCAATTCTTGGTTTCAGTTTGGACTTCCTTTCAGCTGGAAATCTTTCTTTCCTCAAATGTATCCACACTAGGTCTCCTTCCTCAAAGATCTTCTTATGCCGGCCCTTGTTGGCATATTTTTCATACAGCTTAGTTTTCTCCTCTATGGTCTTCCGAGCTTTCTCATGGATCTGTCTAACAAGTTCAGCTTTCCTTTTCCCATCTATGCTTGCTCTTTCACTCAAAGGTAGAGGGGTTAGATCCAAAGGAGAAATAGGATTAAATCCATAGACAATTTCGAATGGAGAAAACTTTGTGGCTGAATGCATTGAGCGATTATATGCAAATTCAACATGCGGCAAACAATCTTCCCAAGTTTTCAAGTTCTTTTTAATCAATGCACGTAAAAGAGTAGACAATTCTATCCACAACTTCAGTTTGCCCATCAGATTGAGGATGACAAGTAGTTGAAAATAACAACTTAGTTCCTAACTTAGACCAAAGTGTTTTCCAAAAGTAGCTCAAGAACTTAGTGTCCCTATCACTAACAATAGTTCTGGGCATGCCATGAATCCTAACTATCTCTTTAAAGAACAAGTTAGCTACATGAGAAGCATCATCAGTTTTATGACAAGCAATGAAATGTGCCATCTTAGAAAACCTATCAACAACAACAAAGATGGAGTCTTTTCCAGTCCTAGTTCTAGGCAATCCAAGCACAAAATCCATAGATATGTCATTCCATGGCTGAGTAGGGATTGGTAAGGGGGTGTACAAACCTTGAGACTGTATCTTTGATTTGGCTTGTTTGCAAGTGACACATCTTCCGCAGACTCTCTCCACATCTCTCTTCATATGCGGCCAATAGAAATCCTCTTGCAGTTCTTTGAGAGTCTTAGCAATTCCAAAATGTCCCATTAAGCCTCCTCCATGTGCTTCCCTAACTAGCAAATCTCTCACAGAGCAATTAGGCAGACACAAACGATTTTCAAAGAATAAGAATCCTTCATGCCTAAAATACTTTCCAAAAGCAAATTTAACACAAGACTTGTAAATTTCTTGAAATTCAGAATCAGTCTTGTATAAATCCTTTAGTTGCTCAAAACCTAACAACTTAGCATCCAAAGTAGTAATCAAAACATACCACCGAGATAAGGCATCGGCAACAATGTTTTTTTTACCTTTTTTGTACTTGATTACATACGGAAATGTTTCAATGAACTCTATCCACCTAGCATGCCGTTTGTTAAGCTTTTGCTGACCTTTGAAATGCTTTAAGGACTCATGATCAGTATGGATGACGAACTCCTTTGGCCATAGGTAGTGCTGCCATGTTTACAAAGCCCGGATCAAGGCATACAACTCCTTGTCATAGGTCGGATAGTTCAAAGTGGCTCCTCCAAGCTTCTCACTGAAAAAGGCAATGGGCTTCTTCTCTTGCATCAAAACCGCACCAATACCTACACCAGATGCATCACATTCAATTTCAAAAGTTTTCATAAAATCTGGTAAAGATAAAAGGGGTGCATTGGTAAGTTTCTCCTTCAAGGTTTGGAATGCTTTTTCTTGTGCTTCTTCCCATTTGAATCCCACACTTTTCTTGATCACTTCAGTAAGTGGAGCAGCTATGGTGCTAAAATCTTTCACAAATCTCCTATAGAATCCAGCAAGTCCATGGAAACTCTTCACTTCGCTCACGGTGCTAGGACTTGGCCATTCACGGATAGCTCTCACTTTTTCTTCATCAACATGTATACCCTGTGCACTCACAACAAAACCTAGAAACACAAGATTATCCGTGCAAAAGGTACACTTCTTTAGGTTAGCAAACAACTTTTCTTTCCTTAGAACTTCTAAAACAGATTTCAGATGCTCAATATGATCCTCTAAGTTTTTGCTATAAACCAGAATGTCATCAAAGTAGACAACAACAAAAACTCCAATGAAAGCTCTTAAGACATGGTTCATTAATCTCATGAAAGTGCTGGATGCATTAGTTAATCCAAAAGGCATTATTAACCACTCATATAATCCATGTTTTGTTTTAAAAGCAGTTTTCCACTCATCACCCTCTTTTATGCGAATTTGGTGATATCCACTTTTCAGATCAATTTTAGAAAATACACTAGAGCCATACAGTTCATCTAGCATATTGTCTAAACAAGGAATAGGATGGCGATACTTAACTGTTATGTTGTTGATGGCTCGACAATCAATACACATCCTCCATGTTCCATCCTTCTTTGGTACAAGTAGAACCGGCACAGCACAAGGGCTCATGCTCTCTCGGATGTATCCCTTGTCCATGAGTTCGCTCACTTGTTTTTGCAATTCCTTGGTCTCAACCGGGTTGGTTCTATAAGCTGGCCTGTTGGGAAGTGAAGCTCCGGGCACGAAATCTATTTGGTGCTCAATCCCACGGATAGGTGGTAATCCCTTGGGGTTTTCCTTCGGAAAGATATCTTCAAATTCCTGCAAAAGAGAAGTAACTTTACTCGGCAAATCCGGTGAGAGGTTAGTATGATTCATAAGTGCTTCTTTGTAAACAAACAGAAGAATGGGTTGTTTAGAGAAAAGAGGTCTCTTAACCACATTAGATCTCACAAAGAAGTTTGAATGCCTCACGGGTTTACTCTCACAGGCCTTTTTCTTGGTTTTTCTCAAACTCTCTTTTTCTTTTTGTGGTGAAGTGTTTAGGGGGTCACTCACAGTTGTTTTTCCTTGTTGTTTCAGCTGGATCTGGTCTTGGTAAACTTCATGTGGTGCTAGAGGAGCAAGGACTGATTTCTGGCCTTTGTACTCAAAAGAATACCTATTGGTGAAACCATCATGCAAAACCCTTCTATCAAACTGCCATGGTCTTCCAAGTAAGATGTGGCCAGCCTCCATAGGTAGAATATCACACAAAATTTTGTCCTCATATTTGCCTATGGTTATGGGAACCATTACTTGGCTGTTCACCGCCATCTCTCCAGCTTCATTCAGCCATTGAAGCTTATAAGGCTTCGGATGCTCAATGACTTTCAACCATAACTTCCTCACCATTATTTCACTAGCTACGTTGGTGCAGCTTCCGCCATCAATTATAAGGCTGCAAACCCTTCCTTCAACAATGCATCTAGTATGAAACAAATTTTCTCTTTGATCGTGTTCATTTACCTTTGTTTGAACACTCAATGATCTCCGTGTAACCAAAAGGTCTCCCACGGCTGGTAACTCCACTTGCTCTTCTTCTTCCGAGGCTGAATCATTCTCCTCCTCTTCCTCAATCTCAATCTCCCCATTCTCCAAGAGAATCGTAATCTTCTTGTTAATACATTCATTGGCGTAGTGCCCCCTCCCTTGACACTTATAACATCGAACTTCTCTAGTTTTAGAAAGGGCTGCCTCTGCTTTACCTTTGGGGTTCGGATTGGTGGTGAATGGTCTTGACTCGGCCTTTGGTTTAGCAATGGTTTTGTCCTCTTTATGATAAGTGGCCCTAGCATGAGATGCTCCAGGCCCATATGACGTTTTAGAGCTACCCCTCCTCTTGATTTGTTGTTCTACTAGAACTGCCTTATGAAGCATTTCCTCTAATCCTTCATATGTTTGTAGCTCCATTCTGTCTTGGATGTCATGGGACAATCCACTAAGGAACCTTGCCACTGTTGCCTCAGAATCTTCTTCTATGTCGGCTTTGATCATAAGAGACTCCATTTCTTGAAAATATTCATCCACACTTTTTCTCCCTTGGCTTAATCTCCTAAGCCTTTGATGCAACTCCCGGTGGTAATGACTCGGAACAAACCTCTTTCTCATCAGATTTTTATTCTCTTCCCAAGTCTCCACACGTGTTTCACAGTTGCGTTTCCTACTTGTCACAATTTGATCCCACCAGTTGATGGCATAATCATAGAATTCGGTTGCGGCAAGTTGGACCTTCTTGTATTCCGAATTTGTTTGACAATCAAACACCAGCGCTATCTTCTTCTCCCACTCTAGGTAAGCGTCCGGATCACTCTTCCCAAAGAATGGTGGTATTTTCAACTTCAGACCATTGATATTGTCTTCAATTCGGCCTCTTGCTTCGTGATCACGTCTAGGTGTTCGATGAGTCCTATTACAGATTCGGCTACCTCCACTGTAATAATCATCTTCCTCCACGTCCCTTTCTTGCCTAAGTTGCTCTCTCCTTCTCCTAACAACATTTCCACGCTGTACCAATGGTGGTGGTATTTCAGATTGCCCTTGGACAGATTCTTGAATTTTATCGATCCTCTCATGAACCGCACCTAGTTCTGTCCTCAGCATGCGCCTCATTTCCCCCATGATAGCTTGCAGTTCTAGATTAGGAATTCTAGAAGCACGCTCTCTGTTGTCATTATCAGAATTATCTCCTTCACTCGCCATTATTTTTCCCTGCAAAACAGAATGGTTAGTAATAAAAGCTCACAAGATGTTTCTTCCTCAAGTGTTTCTCTCAAGTGTTTCACTCAAGTGTTTCACTCAGCTTATTAATCAAGTAACAAATACCCAACAAGGAATAAAAGAAGAGAGGCCCAAGAAGAGAAGCCCAGAAATGACGCCCAAATTGTTTTCGTCTCCAACAGCTCTATTTTGAACTCCAACGGCTATATTACTATTCCCAACGGATAGATTAGACTCTGAACTACAAAATACACCTAGTTATTTTTGCGTTTAAGAGTTCTATAAATATGTAATCCATTGTAACACTTTACAACTACTGAGATAATAAAATCTCATAAAAGATAATAAAATCTTTCTATTCTCAATCTTATTATTATTCATTCAGCTACTCTTATTCTTGTTTCTAACAAACTTAAACTCTGAATTCTAACATGGTATCAGAGATTTGATCCATAAACAAGATCAAGTTTTTGATTTCCTCATTCTCTTCATCTTTTTCTTTTTTTCAAAATTGACATTGTTACAAAAAATTCTGAAACTGGTTCTTCAAGATTCAGCCCTCCTCTTTGTCTCCTTTGCATTTACGTCATCTCCTACTTCATATTCAAAGCTTCCGCAGCATTCACAAGCTCTACAGAGCTCCAAATCGAAAGAATTTTTTCGAAAATTCAAATTTCTGCCCGTTTTTGGTACTGTTCACTGTCTTCTCCCAAAATTTCTTTGGTTTTCCTGGAAATACATCCTTTTAACTTCCTCAAAAAGCTCTGAGATTGATATATATTCATCCTAGACGAGCTGTGTGAAGTTAGAGTGGTTTATTTCTGGAGATTTCTCAAAGAACATTTGCCTAACTCTGAGATTGAAATTAATTCATCCTAGACGAGTTAGTGAAGTTGAGACAGTGTAGTATCAAACGGTTAGTCATATTTTTTTTATCATGGAGGAGACAAAACAACCCGCAATTAGAGTCACCCTAAGAGGAGAGAACTATCTCCTATGGTCACGATCGACAAAATCCAACTTGCAGACGGACGTCAGGAATCAAGTTGAACCAGCAAAAGGAAAAGAGCTTCAAGAAGGAGATGAAGAAGCTCCCGGAAAAAATGGTTGCAAAAAGATCAAATGGTGCTCAGCATAATCCACAGCTCCTTGAGTGAGTCAATATTTGAATCTTACTCATATTTCGAGACAGCTCAAGAACTGTGGGAAACTCTAAAGAAGGGGTATGGAGACAGCACCAATCATTCAAGAGTATTCGAAGTGAAGAAAGATCTCAGCAACCTCACTCAAGAAGATCAAGATTTTACCAAACACTTTGGTAAATATAGATCATTACTTGCTGAATTGGATATGCTGAGGCCAAGCAAAAAGACCTCAAAATTATAGAGGAAAGAAAAGAGCAAGATTGAGTTTTTGGACTTCTCCAATCTCTCCATCCGAAATTTAATGACCTTATAAAGTACATTTTAAGGGAGGAGAAGCTACCAAGCCTTGAGAATGTCTGCTCTCAAATCCAAAAGGAGCAAGGCTCCTTAGATCTCTTCAAAGAAAGGAGAGTTGCTAACGGCAAACAAAGGGTTTTACAAACCTCCATTCAGTTCCAATAAGAAAGGAACAACAAAGCAATGTGAACATTGCAAGAACATTGGCAAATTCAACCAAGGGAGAGGACACACCAAGGAGGAGTGCTTTATCCTTCATCCTCATCTCAGAGCCAACTTCAGAGCAAGGCAACAAGCAAATGAAGCAAACGCTTCAAATTATGCTCCAGCCACTCAACCAACTACAGCACTCGGTATGAACCCAAGTGCTCCAAACGGCCATTCTAATCAAGCCTCTACTTCAGAAAACAATGGCATGATCACCATGACCAGAGCAGACTTAGAGGCAATGATCAAGACCATGCAAATTTGCAAGGAGTCTGGTATCACCTTTCTAACCTCTAACTATTCAAAAACTCTTTTAGTAGATTCAGGAGCGTCTCACCATATGATTAAAGATTCTGATCTACTAAATAATATTCAAAACACTTCTGGTCATGTTGAAGTTGCTAATGGAGTTAGAGTGCCAATTAAAGGTGTAGGAAATTTAAACCTCTTTGGAAATGAATCTAGTGCTTTTTACATGCCTACATTTAGCAATAATTTGGTCTCGGTAAAAAGAGCTACCACCGATCTCAATGCTTATGCTATATTTGGACCTAACAGCTTTCATTTTCAGGATATTAAAACTGGTGAAGTTTTAGGCAAGGGGAACACTAAGGGAGAGTTGTATACTCTAGAAGATCTCAAGAACCATTCTAGATGCTCCAACTCTGCTAGTTTGCCGTTTATTAATTCCTGTCATGTAGCTAGTAGTTCAAATGATTTTTGGCATGCTAGATTAGGCCATCCTCATTCTAGAGCTTTAAAATTAATTATGCCCAATGTAGTATTTGATAACTCTAAGTGTGTGTCTTGTATTTTTGGGAAAACATTGTAGAAGTGTTTTCCAAAACTCCTTATCAATATATGAGAATTGTTTTGATTTAGTTCACTCTGATGTTTGGACCTCACCTTGCCTATCTAGAGATAACCTAAAATACTTTGTGACATTCATAGATGAAAAATCAAAATATACATGGGTCACATTGTTACCTTCTAAAGATAGATTATTTGAGGCATTTGTCAACTTTCAAACATATGTGACTAATCATTTCAATGCTAAAATTAAGGTGATAAGATCGGATAATGGAGGGGAATACACAAGCCACACTTTCAAGGCTCATTTGGCAAATCATGGCATCCTTCACCAAACGAGCTGTCCTTATACTCCACAACAAAATGGAGTGGCCGAAAGGAAGAATAGGCATCTGATGGAAGTAGCAAGATCAATGATGTTCCACAAAAACATGCCAAGGAGATTTTGGGGAGATGCTGTCATGACCGCATGCTACCTCATTAATAGAATTCCAACAAAAGTCTTAGATGACTTATCACCATTTGAGGTATTAAACAAAACCAAACCAAATATTAATCACTTACGTGTGTTTGGTAGTGTTTGTTTTGTCTTAGTGCCAACGGATCAAAGGAATAAGTTAGATGCTAAAAGCACTAGAAGCGTGTTCATTGGATACTCCACTACTCAAAAAGGGTACAGATGCTATGATCCAAGCACCAAACGCATCATGACATCTAGAGATGTAAAATTCCTAGAAGATCAAAGTTATTTTGAGAAGTCGGGCTGGGAAAGTGTGAAAGACTTGGCTGACTCTACAACAGATCGAGCAGCCTCTCTTCAACACATTTTAAGTCACATGGGTCTTCCTCAAATGAATGAAGATCAAACAGCCCCTGCAAACAATCAAGAAGATCAGATTCAAGAAGAAGGGGTAAATGTTCAAAATGAGGAAGAGAATGACGAAGGAGTAAATGAACAAAGGGAGTTAATCAAGAAACTCCACCAGAAGCTGATATTCAGGAAAATGAATATCATGAGGAAGAAGAGGCACCAGCACCAACCTTTAAGAAGCACACACCAAAGATTTGGTCCAGACCATTGGAAACAAACTAGGGTCTATTATAACCATCAAGTTGTGGCTCACCCTATCCAAGCTCAGTGTTCTCTTGCCCTCTTGCCATCAGATCATCAAGCATTCCTTGAAAGATAGAGCAGCATTACATTCCAAAGACCTATGCGTAAGAAAAAGAAATCAAGGTCTGGATGGATGCTATAGATGCTGAGATAGAAGCAATGGTTAGAAATCACACTTGGGATGTAAGTGATCTACCTTCGGGAAAAAGAGCTGTGACATCTAAATGGGTATTCACCATCAAGTATCACAGCAATGGAGAAATCGAAAGGTATAAAGCTCGGTTGCAAGGGGATTTACTCAAACTTATGGAGAAGACTATACGGACACCTTTGCACCAGTGGCTAAGCTCCATACAGTTCGAGTGATTTTATCATTGGCAACCAATCTATCTTGGGAATTATGGCAAATGGATGTCAAAAACGCATTCCTCCAAGGAGAGCTTGAAGAAGAAGTGTACATGAAGCCTCCACCAGGTCTTGAAAGTTCAATTCCTCATGGCAAAGTTTTCAAACTTAGAAAAGCCATTTACGGCTTGAAGCAATCCCCAAGAGCCTAGTACCACAAGCTAAGCTTTACATTAACAGCCAAAGGATTTAAAAGATCGAGGGCTGATCACACCTTGTTTACTTCTCAAAGTGCTCAAGGAATCATTGTAGTCTTGAGTATATGTAGATGACTTGATCATTTCCTAAGAATGATCAAGGTATTCAAGAAACCAAACTTTTCCTTAAATCTGTATTTGATATATAAGATCTAGGTGATTATAAATATTTTCGAGGTATTGCGATTTGCCGCTCTTCCGAAGGCTTGTTTCTATCCCAAAGCATATATTCACTGACGTGCTTGCAGAGACGGGAAAATTAGGTTCTAAACCGGCCAAGACGCCTCTGGAAGATGGCTACAAGGTCAGGAGAAAGGGGGAGAAAGGACAAGATCCACTTGACAAACCATTTGAAGATCCAGCTCAATACCAGCGGCTTGTAGGTAAGTTAATTTACTTAACCATAACAAGGCCTGACCTATGCTTTGCTGTGAATCAGGTGAGCCAACACATGAAAGAGCCCTTGGTGCACCACTGGAATATGGTGGAAAGAATTCTGAGATACATCAAAGGATCACCAGGGCAAGGTGTTTGGATGGGAAAGAATAATAGTACTGAAGTTATGGGCTATTGTGATGCGGATTATGCTGGAGATACGATGGATAGAAAATCCACCACCGGCTATTGCACATTTATTGGAGGGAACTTAGTAACCTGGAAATCCAAGAAGCAAAAGGTCGTCTCATGCTCAAGTGCTGAAAGTGAGTATAGAGCAATGAAGAAGCTCATAAATGAACTAGTATGGCTAAAGGCGCTTCTAAAGGATCTGGGAATTGAGAGCACAAGTCCCATTACCATGCATTGTGACAATCAAGCAGCAATTCACATTGCTACAAACTCAGTCTTCCATGAACGAACCAAGCACATAGAAGTGGATTGTCACAAAGTTAGAGAGAAGATCATTGAAGGAGTAATCCTCCCATGCTACACAAGAAGCGAAGATCAGCTCGCTGACATATTCACCAAATCTACAAGTCTCAAGATTTGCAACCACATTCACAGCAAGCTTGGACTAATAGATCTCACTCATCCTTGATCATGCCTCTCCATTTCCAGAGACACTACACTCTTTTCCTCACAAGGAGTTTTTCCTACTGGGTTTGTACTTGTGAGGTTTTTAATGAGGTAGTTGTGAGGATTTGTTTTTGAAAAATCAAACTTAGTCTCCACACTCATTCCGGCTAAGTTTGAGGGGGAGTATTAATCAAGTAACAAATACCCAACAAGGAATAAAAGAAGAGAGGCCCAAGAAGAGAAGCCCAGAAATGACACCCAAATTGTTTTCGTCTCCAACAGCTCTATTTTGAACTCCAACGGCTATATTACTATTCCCAACGGATAGATTAGACTCTGAACTACAAGATACACCTAGTTATTTTTACGTTTAAGAGTTCTATAAATATGTAATCCATTGTAACACTTTACAACTACTGAGATAATAAAATCTCATAAAAGATATTAAAATCTTTCTATTCTCAATCTTATTATTATTCATTCAGCTACTCTTATTCTTGTTTCTAACAAACTTAAACTCTGAATTCTAACACAGCTCTCATCAATGATCTCACTAGTAGCGAAATCTCAACAGTTTTTATCAAACTAATCAATCCAACTTGGTGGAAAACCAACAAACAGGCAGAAAGAATGATTTTAGATAGAAAGACAAGATTTTTCGGAAAAATGAGAGATTTGAAAGACTAAACTTCTGGAAAAATGATATAGAACGATGATGATCAAGGAATTTTATTTTTTTTGAATATATGACTGATCAGATCACGAAATAATGTAGGGAGTTGATCAGTCCCTTTTGAGTGTTTAGAATTTTTTTTTTTTTTTTTTTTTTTGAATGCAGATCGGACTAGATCTCTTAGGGTAGAAGAACAGAAAGGTAGAAAAGAGTTTTAAGAACGGTGGGAAGGTGAGAAGATGATAGAAAATAGATACAAACTCAAAAATGTGCTCTGATACCACATGATGCGATCCTCCCCAAGGATTCGACACTTTCGAGTTCTGGAAATGGATAGATGTATAGATGATGGATCGAATGGTCGCACAGGAGATGCGGAATAGCTCCTGATATACCTCAATGTCTCCTAGGATATGACACACCTAGACAAGACAAGGTTTGATTGTTGGATATTACACACCAAGCAATCGAAAGTTCTTAAAGAACAAAAGAGATTCACTCTAAAATATGTTGAAAAGAAAGTTGATTGGTTATTTGTGATGGTCTAGGCGTGCTTATATAGCAAAAGAAAGGGTAGAAAATATCTAAGCAATATAATTGCTGAAAATAAAGAAAAACTTAAAATAAAAGAAAATAAAATATCTCTTGTACTTCTTGTACTTCTTGTACTTCATCTCCACGAAATGGATCTTCATTTTTGGGCCAAGAGACATTTTGTGGGCTTTGGATAAGTTCTCTTATGGACTTGATGAACAAGTGATCCAATTTGCCTCATTAAAACCTTCCTTTGGAAAAACCCATTGGGAAAAAACCCAAAGGTTAGGAAAAAGAGTACAAATGGATCACCCTCTTTGTTAATCCATTTGAGAAGGTGTTGCCATCAGCATATTCTGATATCCAATGTACTTTGTGAAATCCTTAGATGCTTGATGATTTTGCACTTGAGTGAGAAGTCCATGGATTGAATTCTGAAGTGCCTTGGCTCTTGCTCTTGTCATAGGTCCACTTGGTACAACCAATAAATCTTTAACTCCATGTATGCTCTCCTCAGGTTCATGCTGCATTTGATTGTTCTCCATGATCACATCAGGAGATGCGGAATAGCTCCTGATATACCTCAATGTCTCCTAGGATATGACACACCTAGACAAGACAAGCTTTGATTGTTGGATATTACACACCAAGCAATCGAAAGTTCTAAAAGAACAAAAGAGATTCACTCTAAAAATGTTTGAAAAGAAAGTTGATTGATTATTTGTGATGGTCTAGGCGTGCTTATATCGCACAAGAAAGAGTAGAAAATATCTAAGCAATATTAATTGCTGAAAATAAAGAAAAACATAAAACAAAAGAAAATAAAATATCTCTTGTACTTCTTGTACTTCTTGTACTTCATCTCCACGAAATGGATCTTCATTTTTGGGCCAAGAGACTTTTTGTGGGCTTTGGATAAGTTCTCTTATGGACTTGATGAACAAGTGATCCAATTTGCCTCATTAAAACCTTCCTTTGGAAAACCCATTGGGAAAAAAACCAAAGGTTAGGAAAAAGAGTACAAATGGATCACCCTCTTTTGTTAGTCCATTTAAGAAGGTGTTGCCATCAGCATATTCTGATATCCAATGTACTTAGTGAAGTCCATAGATGCTTGATGATTGTGCACTTGAGTGCGAAGTCCATGGATTGAATTCTGAAGTGCCTTGGCTCTTGCTCTTGTCATAGGTCTGCATGGTATAACCAATAAATCCTCAAATCCATGTATGCTCTCCTTAGGTTCATGCTGCATTTGATTGTTCTCCATGATCACATCATCCCCCTCTTCTTGAAAAGGATTTGACCTCAAATCGTGCTCATCCACTTACTGAAGTGATCAAGAAAAGTGTGGGATTCAAATGGGAAAAAGCACAAGAAAAAGCATTCCAAACCTTGAAGAAGAAACTTACCAATGCACCTCTTTTGTCTTTACCAGATTTGATGAAAACTTTTGAAATTGAATGTGATGCATCTGGTGTAGGTATTGGTGCGGTTTTGATGCAAGAGAAGAAACCCATTGCCTTTTTCAGTGAGAAGCTTGGAAGAGCCACTTTGAACTATCCGACCTACGACAAAGAATTGTATGCTTTGGTCCGGGCTTTTCAAACATGGCAACACTACCTATGGCCAAAGGAGTTCATCATCCATACTGATCATGAGTCCTTAAAGCATTTGAAAGGTCAGCAAAAGCTTAACAAACGGCATGCTAGGTGGATAGAGTTCATTGAAACATTTCGTTATGTAATCAAGTACAAAAAAGGTAAAGAAAACATTGTTGCCGATGCCTTATCTCAGAGGTATGTTTGATTACTACTTTGGATGCTAAGTTTTTAGGTTTTGAGCAACCAAAAGGATTATACGAGACGGATTCTGAATTTCAAGAAATTTACAAGTCTTGTGTTAAATTCGCTTTTGGGAAGTATTTTAGGCATGAAGGATTCTTATTCTTTGAAAATCATTTGTGTGTGCCTAATTGCTCTGTGAGAGATTTGCTAGTTAGGGAAGCGCATGGAGGAGGCTTAATGGGACATTTTGGAATTGCTAAGACTCTCAAAGTACTGCAAGAGCATTTCTATTGGCCGCATATGAAGAGAGATGTGGAGAGAGTCTACAGAAGATGTGTCACTTGCAAACAAGCCAAATCAAAGGTACAGTCTCAAGGTTTGTACACCCCTTTACCAATCCCTACTCAACCCTGGAATGACATATCTATGGATGTTGTGCTTGGATTGCCTAGAACTAGCACTGGAAAAGACTCCATCTTTGTTCTTGTTGATAGGTTTTCTAAAATGGCACATTCCATTGCTTGTCATAAAACTGAAGATGCTTCTCATGTTGCTAACTTGTTCTTTAAAGAGATAGTTAGGATTCATGGCATGCCCAGAACTATTGTTAGTGATAGGGATACTAAGTTCTTGAGCTACTTTTGAAATACACTTTGGTCTAAGCTAGGAACTAAGTTGTTATTTTCAACTACTTGTCATCCTCAATCTGATGGGCAAACTGAAGTGGTGAATAGAACTTTGTCTACTCTTTTGTGTGCCTTGATTAAAAAGGAAAAAACTTGGGAAGATTGTTTGCCGCATGTTGAATTTGCATATAATCGCTCAATGCATTCAGCCACAAAATTTTCTCCATTTGAAATTGTCTATGGATTTAATCCTATTTCTCCTTTGGATCTAACCCCTTTACCTTTGAGTGAAAGAGCAAGCATAGATGGGAAAAGGAAAGCTGAACTTGTTAAACAGATCCATGAGAAAGCTCGGAAGAACAAAGAGGAGAAAACCAAGCTGTATGAAAAATATGCCAACAAAGGTCGGCATAAGAAGATCTTTGAGGAAGGAGACCTAATGTGGATACATTTGAGGAAAGAAAGATTTCCGGCTGAAAGGAAGTCCAAACTAAAACCAAGAATTGATGGTCCATTCCGAATCACAAAGAGGATCAATGACAATGCTTACAAACTTGATCTACAAGGTAAGTACAAAGTGAGTTCCAGTATTAATGTTGCTGCCTTAATTCTCTTTGTTGTAGATGAGCACGATTTGAGGTCAAATCCTTTCCAAGAAGAGGGGGATGATGTGATCATGGAGAACAATCAAATGCAGCATGAACCTGAGGAGACCAAACATGGAGTTGAGGATTTATTGGTTGTACCAAGTGGACCTATGACAAGAGCAAGAGTCAAGGCACTTCAGAATTCAATCCATGGACTTCTGACTCAAGTGCACAATCATCAAGCATCTAAGGACTTCACTAAGTACATTGGATATCAGAATATGCTGATGGCAACACCTTCTCAAATGGATTAACAAAGAGGGTGATCCATTTGTACTCTTTTTCCTAACCTTTGGTTTTTTCCCAATGGGTTTTTCCAAAGGAAGGTTTTAATGAGGCAAATTGGATCACTTGTTCATCAAGTCCATAAGAGAACTTATCCAAAGCCCACAAAAGGTCTCTTGGCCCAAAAATGAAGATTTATTTCGTGGAGATGAAGTACAAGAAGTACAAGAGATATTTTATTTTCTTTTGTTTTAAGTATTATTTTATTTTAAGCAATTAATATTGCTTAGATATTTTCTACTCTTTCTTGTGCTATATAAGCACGCCTAGACTATCACAAATAATCAATCAACTTTCTTTTCAACATATTTTAGAGTGAATCTCTTTTGTTCTTTTAGAACTTTCGATTGCTTGGTGTGTAATACCCAACAATCAAACCTTGTCTTGTCTAGGTGTGTCATATCCTAGGAGACATTGAGGTATATGAGGAGCTATTCCGCATCTCCTGTGTGACCATTCGATCCATCATCTATCCATCTATCTGTTAGAATTCAGAGTTTAAGTTTGTTAGAAACAAGAATAAGAGTAGCTGAATGAATAATAATAAGATTGAGAATAGAAAGATTTTATTATCTTTTATGAGATTTTATTATCTCAGTAGTTGTAAAGTGTTACAATGGATTACATATTTATAGAACTCTTAAACGCAAAAATAACTAGGTGTATCTTGTAGTTCAGAGTCTAATCTATCCGTTGGGAATAGTAATATAACCGGTGGAGTTCAAAATAGAGCTGTTCGAGACGAAAACAATTTGGGGCCATTTCTGGGCTTCTTCTTGGGCCTCTTCTTCTTTTATTCCTTGTTGGGTATTTGTTACTTGATTAATACCCCCCCTCAAACTTAGCCGGAATGAGTGTGGAGACTAAGTTTAATTTTTCAGAAACAAATCCTCACAACTACCTCATTAAAAACCTCACAAGTACAAACCCAAGAGGAAAAACTCCTTGTGAGGAAAAGAGATGTCTCTGGAAATGGAGAGGCATGATCAAGGATGAGTGAGATCTATTAGTCCAAGGTTGCTGTGAATGTGGTTGCAAATCTTGAGACTTGTAGATTTGGTGAATATGTCACGAACTGATCTTCGCTTCTTGTGTAGCATGGGAGGATTACTCCTTCAATGATCTTCTCTCTAACTTTGTGACAATCCACTTCTATGTGCTTGGTTCGTTCATGGAAGACTGAGTTTGTAGCAATGTGAATTGCTGCTTGATTATCACAATGCATGGTAATGGGACTTGTGCTCTCAATTCCCAGATCCTTTAGAAGCGCCTTTAGCCATACTAGTTCATTTGTGAGCTTCTTCATTGCTCTATACTCACTTTCAGCACTTGAGCATGAGACGACCTTTTGCTTCTTGGATTTCCAGGTTACTAAGTTCCCTCCAATAAATGTGCAATAGCCGGTGGTGGATTTTCTATCCATCGTATCTCCAGCATAATCCGCATCACAATAGCCCACAACTTCAGTACTATTATTCTTTCCCATCCAAACACCTTGCCCTGGTGATTCTTTGATGTATCTCAGAATTCTTTCCACCATATTCCAGTGGTGCACCAAGGGCTCTTTCATGTGTTGGCTCACCTGATTCACAGCAAAGCATAGGTCAGGCCTTGTTATGGTTAAGTAAATTAACTTACCTACAAGCCGCCGGTATTGAGCTGGATCTTCAAATGGTTTGTCAAGTGGATCTTGTCCTTTCTCCCCCTTTCTCCTGACCTTGTAGCCATCTTCCAGAGGTGTCTTGGCCGGTTTAGAACCTAATTTTCCTGTCTCTGCAAGCAAATCGAGTGAATGTTTTCTTTGGGATAGAAACAAGCCTTCGGGAGAGCGGCATATCTCTATACCTCGAAAATATTTAAGTTCACCTAGATCTTTTATATCAAATACAGATTTAAGGAAAAGTTTGGTTTCTTGAATACCTGCTTGATCATTGCCGGAAATGATCAAGTCATCTACATATACCAAGACTACAATGATTCCTTGAGCACTTTGAGAAGTAAACAAGGTGTGATCAGCCTCTGATCTTTTAAATCCTTTGGCTGTTAATGTAAAGCTTAGCTTGTGGTACCAGGCTCTTGGGGATTGCTTCAAGCCGTAAATGGCTTTTCTAAGTTTGAAAACTTTGCCATGAGGAATTGAACTTTCAAGACCTGGTGGAGGCTTCATGTACACTTCTTCTTCAAGCTCTCCTTGGAGGAATGTTTTGACATCCATTTGCCATAATTCCCAAGATAGATTGGTTGCCAATGATAAAATCACTCGAACTGTATGGAGCTTAGCCACTGGTGCAAAGGTGTCCGTATAGTCTTCTCCATAAGTTTGAGTAAATCCCCTTGCAACCGAGCTTTATACCTTTCGATTTCTCCATTGCTGTGATACTTGATGGTGAATACCCATTTAGATGTCACAGCTCTTTTTCCCGAAGGTAGATCACTTACATCCCAAGTGTGATTTCTAACCATTGCTTCTATCTCAGCATCTATAGCATCCATCCAGACCTTGATTTCTTTTGCTTCTTCATAGGTCTTTGGAATGTAATGCTGCTCTATCTTTCCAAGGAATGCTTGATGATCTGATGGCAAGAGGGCAAGAGAACACTGAGCTTGGATAGGGTGAGCCACAACTTGATGGTTATAATAGACCCTAGTTTGTTTCCAATGGTCTGGACCAAATCTTTGGCGTGTGCTTCTTCGCAAGGTTGGTGCTGGTGCCTCTTCTTCCTCATGATATTCATTTTCCTGAATATCAGCTTCTGGTGGAGTTTCTTGATTAACTCCCCCTTGTTCATTTACTCCTTCGTCATTCTCTTGCTCATTTTGAACATTTACCCCTTCTTCTTGAATCTGATCTTCTTGATTGTTTGCAGGGGCTGTTTGATCTTCATTCATTTGAGGAAGACCCATGTGACTTAAAATGTGTTGAAGAGAGGCTGCTCGATCTGTTGTAGAGTCAGCCAAGTCTTTCACACTTTCCCAGCCCGACTTCTCAAAATAACTTTGATCTTCTAGGAATTTTACATCTCTAGACGCTCATGACGCTTTGGTGCTTGGATCATAGCATCTGTACCCTTTTTGAGTAGTGGAGTATCCAATGAACACGCTTCTAGTGCTTTTAGCATCTAACTTATTCCTTTGATCCGTTGGCACTAAGACAAAACAAACACTACCAAACACACGTAAGTGATTAATATTTGGTTTGGTTTTGTTTAATACCTCAAATGGTGATAAGTCATCTAAGACTTTTGTTGGAATTCTATTAATGAGGTAGCATGCGGTCATGACAGCATCTCTCCAAAATCTCCTTGGCATGTTTTTGTGGAACATCATTCATCTTGCTCATTCCATCAGATGCCTATTCTTCCTTTCGTCCACTCCAGTTTGTTGTGGAGTATAAGGACAGCTCGTTTGCGAAAGGATGCCATGATTTGCCAAATGAGCCTTGAAAGTGTGGCTTGTGTATTCCCCTCCATTATCCGATCTTAGCACCTTAATTTTAGCATTGAAATGATTAGTCACATATGTTTGAAAGTTGACAAATGCCTCAAATAATCTATCTTTAGAAGGTAACAATGTGACCCATGTATATTTTGATTTTTCATCTATGAATGTCACAAAGTATTTTAGGTTATCTCTAGATAGGCAAGGTGAGGTCCAAACATCAGAGTGAACTAAATCAAAACAATTCTCATATATTGATAAGGAGTTTTGGAAAACACTTCTACAATGTTTTCCCAAAATACAAGACTCACACTTAGAGTTATCAAATACTACATTGGGCATAATTAATTTTAAAGCTCTAGAATGAGGATGGCCTAATCTAGCATGCCAAAAATCATTTGAACTACTAGCTACATGACAGGAATTAATAAACGGCAAACTAGCAGAGTTGGAGCATCTAGAATGGTTCTTGAGATCTTCTAGAGTATACAACTCTCCCTTAGTGTTCCCCTTGCCTAAAACTTCACCAGTTTTAATATCCTGAAAATAAAAGCTGTTAGGTCCAAATATAGCATAAGCATTGAGATCGATGGTAGCTCTTTTTACCGAGACCAAATTATTGCTAAATGTAGGCATGTAAAAAGCACTAGATTCATTTCCAAAGAGGTTTAAATTTCCTACGCCTTTAATTGGCACTCTAACTCCATTAGCAACTTCAACATGACCAGATGTGTTTTGAATATTATTTAGTAGATCAGAATCTTTAATCATATGGTGAGACGCTCCTGAATCTACTAAAAGAGTTTTTGAATAGTTAGAGGCTAGAAAGGTGATACCAGACTCCTTGCAAATTTGCATGGTCTTGATCATTGCCTCTAAGTCTGCTCTGCTCATGGTGATCATGCCATTGTTTTCTGAAGTAGAGGCTTGATTAGAATGGCCGTTTGGAGCACTTGGGTTCATACCGAGTGCTGTAGTTGGTTGAGTGGCTGGAGCATAATTTGAAGCGTTTGCTTTATTTGCTTGTTGTCTTGCTCTGAAGTTGGCTCTGAGATGAGGATGAAGGGTAAAGCACTCCTCCTTGGTGTGTCCTCTCCCTTGGTTGAATTTGCCAATGTTCTTGCAATGTTCACATTGCTTTGTTGTTCCTTTCTTGTTGGAACTGAATGGAGGTTTGTAAAACCCTTTGTTTGCCGTGTAGCAACTCTCCTTTGCTTGAAGAGATCTAAGGAGCCTTGCTCCTTTTGGATTTGAGAGCAGACATTCTCAAGGCTTGGTAGCTTCCTCCCTCCCTAAAATGTACTTTATAAGGTCATTAAATTTCGGATGGAGAGATTGGAGAAGTCCAAATACTCGATCTTGCTCTTTTCTTTCCTCTATAATTTTGAGGTCTTTTGTGCTTGGCCTCAGCATATCCAATTCAGCAAGTAATGGTCTATATTTACCAAAGTGTTTGGTAAAATCTTGATCTTCTTGAGTGAGGTTGCTGAGATCTTTCTTCACTTCGAATACTCTTGAAAGATTGGTGATGTCTCCATACCAAAGCTGTCTCGCAATATGAGTAAGATTCAAATATTGAATCACTCAAGGAGCTGTGGATTATGCTGAGCACCATTTGATCTTCTTGCAGCCATTTTTCCCGAGCTTCTTCATCTCCTTCTTGAAGCTCTTTTCCTTTTGCTGGTTCAACTTGATTCCACAAGCCGCGTCCGTACAAGTTGGATTTTGTCGATCGTGACCATAGGAGATAGTTCTCTCCTCTTAGGGTGACTCTAATTGCGGTTGGTTTTGTCTCCTCCATGATAAAAAAAATATGACTAACCGTTTGATACTACACTGACTCAACTTCACTAACTCGTCTAGGATGAATTAATTTCAATCTCAGAGTTTGGAAAATGTTCTTTGAGAAATCTCCAGAAATAAACCACTCTAACTTCACACAGCTCGTCTAGGATGAATATATATCAATCTCAGAGCTTTTGGAGGAAGTTAAAAGGATGTATTTCCAGGAAAACCAAAGAAATTTTTGGAGAAGAGCGATGAACAAGTACCAAAAACGGGCAGAAATTTGAATTTTCGAAAAAGTTCTTTCGATTTGGAGCTCTGTAGAGCTTGTGAATGCTGCGGAAGCTTTGAATATGAAGTAGGAGATGACGTAAATGCAAAGGAGACAAAGAGGAGGGCTGAATCTTGAAGAACCAGTTTCTGAAATTTTCAAGCAGAATAATGTCAATATTGAAAAAAAGAGAAACAGATGAAGAGAATGAGGAAATCAAAAACTTGATCTTGTTTATGGATCAAAGCTCTGATACCATGTTAGAATTCAGAGTTTAAGTTTGTTAGAAACAAGAATAAGAGTAGCTGAATGAATAATAATAAGATTGAGAATAGAAAGATTTTATTATCTTTTATGAGATTTTATTATCTCAGTAGTTGTAAAGTATTACAATGGATTACATATTTATAGAACTCTTAAATGCAAAAATAACTAGGTGTATCTTGTAGTTCAGAGTCTAATCTATCCGTTGGGAATAGTAATATAGCCGTTGGAGTTCAAAATAGAGCTGTTGGAGACGAAAACAATTTGGGCGTCATTTCTGGGCTTCTCTTCTTGGGCCTCTCTTCTTTTATTCCTTGTTGGGTATTTGTTACTTGATTAATACTATCCATTTCCGAAACTCGAAAGTGTCGAATCCATGGGAGGATCGCATCACCTATTGATGAGAATATGAAAATTCAATTCTTTCATTGACAAAGATTTAAACGTTTTCAAGACGATAGTCCCAATAACGTAGTTATGACCCTTCTAAATAGAAATGAAAGTAAATAGAAGTGTTCAGGTGTCAAAGTAGTTGAAGCATGCTACTAAGTTGGAGACGCAAGACAAAGTAAGAAACAAGCATTACAACTTATCCCACAATTCTGTTAGGTCTTTGAATGTTATAGGAGTTTCTAATGGTTAATTTGAGAGTTCTAGCAACAAGAAACATATGGAGGATAAAACAACACAAATTGATGAGAATATGAACAATCAATGCTTTCATTGACAAAGATTTAACCATTTTCAAGATAATAGTCCCAAACACGGCGTTATGACCCTTCAAAATAGAAATGAGAGTGAATATAAAGGTTGAAGTGTCAATGTAGTTGAAGTATGCTACCAAGGTGGAGACGCAAGACAAAGTAAGAAAGAAGCATTATAGCTTATCCCATAGTTCTGTTAGGTGTTTGAATCTCTTAGTAGTTTCTAATGGTAAATTTGCGAGTTGTAGCAAAGAGACACCTATGGAGGCTGACACAACACCTATTAATGTGAATTTGAAGAATCAATGCTTTCACTAACAAAGATTTGACCATTTTCAAGATAATTGTTCCAAAAACGTAGTTATGACCCTTCGAGATAGAAATGAGAGTGAATAGAAAGATTGAAGTGTCAAAGTAGTTGAAGCATGCTACTAAGTTGGAGACGCAAGACAAAGTAAGAAACAAGCATTATGACTTATCCCACAGTTCTGTTAGGTCTGTGAATGTTATAGGAGTTTCTAATGGTGAATTTGAGAGTTCTAGCAACAAGAAACATATGGAGGCTAAAACAACACAAATTGATGAGAATATGAAAAATCAATGTTTTCATTAACAAAGATTTAACCATTTTCAAGATAATAGTCCCAAACACGGCGTTATGACCCTTCAAAGTATAAATGAGAGTGAATATAAAGGTTGAAGTGTCAATGTAGTTGAAGTATGCTACCAAGGTGGAGACGCAAGACAAAGTAAGAAAGAAGCATTATACCTTATCCCATAGTTCTGTTAGGTGTTTGAATCTCTTAGGAGTTTCTAATGGTAAATTTGCGAGTTGTAGCAAACAGACACCTATGGAGGTTGAAACAACACCTATTAATGTGAATTTGAAGAATCAATGCTTTCACTAACAAAGATTTGACCATTTTCAAGATAATTGTTTCAAAAACGTAGTTATGACCGTTCAAGATAGAAAAGAGAGTGAATAGAAGTGTTTAGGTATCAAAGTAGTTGAAGCATGCTACCATGGAGACGCAAGTCAAAGTAAAAAACAAGCATTATAGCTTATCCCAAAGTTCTTTTAGGTCTTTGAATCTCATCAGAGTTTCTAATTGCAAATTTGGGAGTTGTGGCAAGGAGATACCTATGGAGGCTAACACAACACCTATTGATGTGAATATGAAAAATCAATGCTTTCACTAACAAAGATTTGACCATTTCCAAGATGACTGTCCCAAAAACGTAGTTAAAACCTTTCAAGATAGAATTGAGAGGGAATATAAGTGTTTAGGTGTGAAAGTAGTTGAAGCATGCTACCAAGTCGGAGATGCAGGTCAAAGTAAGAAAATAGCATTATAGCTTATCCCAGATTTTTGTTAGTTCTTGGAATCTCATAGGAGTTTCTAATGGTGAATTTCAGAGTTATAGCAAGAAGACACATATGGAGGCCGAATTAACACCTATTGATGAGAATATGAAAAATCAATGCTTTCATGGACAAAGATTTAACAATTTTCAAGATAATAGTCCCAAACACGGCGTTATGACCCTTCAAAATATAAATGAGAGTGAATATAAAGGTTGAAGTGTCAATGTAGTTGAAGTATGCTACCAATGTGGAGACGCAAGACAAAGTAAGAAAGAAGCATTATAGCTTATCCCATAGTTCTGTTAGGTGTTTGAATCTCTTAGGAGTTTCTAATGGTAAATTTGCGAGTTGTAGCAAAGAGACACCTATGGAGGCTGACACAACACCTATTCACTAACAAAGATTTGACCATTTTCAAGATAATTGTTCCAAAAACATAGTTATGACCCTTCAAGAGAGAAAAGAGAGTGAATAGAAGTGTTTAGGTGTCAAAGTAGTAAGCATGCTACCAAGGTGGAGACGTAAGTCAAAGTAAAAAACAAGCATTATAGCTTATCCCAAAGTTCTTTTAGGTCTTTGAATCTCATTAGAGTTTCTAATTGTAAATTTGGGAGTTGTGGCAAGGAGACACCTATGGAGGCTAACACAACACCTATTGATGTGAATATGAACAATCAATGCTTTCACTAACAAAGATTTGACCATTTCCAAGATGACTGTCCCAAAAACGTAGTTAAAACCTTTCAAGATCGAATTGAGAGGGAATATAAATGTTTAGGTAGGTGAAAGTAGTTGAAGCATGCTATTAAGTTGGAGATGCAAGACAAAGTAAGAAACAAACATTATAATTTATCCCACAGTTCTGTTAGGTCTTTGAATGTTATAGGAGTTTCTAATGGTGAATTTGAGGGTTCTAGCAACAAGAAACATATGGAGGCTAAAACAACACAAATTGATGAGAATATGAATAATCAATGCTTTCATGGACAAAGATTTAACCATTTTCAAGATAATAGTCCCAAACACGGCGTTATGACCCTTCAAAATATAAATGTGAGTGAATATAAAGGTTGAAGTGTCAATGTAGTTGAAGTATGCTACCAAGGTGGAGACGCAAGACAAAGTAAGAAACAAGCATTGTAGCTTATCTCATACTTCTGTTAGGTGTTTGAATCTCTTAGGAGTTTCTAATGGTAAATTTGCGAGTTGTAGCAAACAGACACCTATGGAGGTTGAGACAACACCTATTAATGTGAATTTGAAGAATCAATCCTTTCACTAACAAAGATTTGACCATTTTCAAGATAATTGTTCCAAAAACATAGTTATGACCCTTCAAGATAGAAAAGAGAGTGAATAGAAGTGTTTAGGTGTCAAAGTAGTTGAAGCATGCTACCAAGGTGGAGACGTAAGTCAAAGTAAAAAACAAGCATTATAACTTATCCCAAAGTTCTTTTAGGTCTTTGAATCTCATTAGAGTTTCTAATTGTAAATTTGGGAGTTGTGGCAAGGAGACACCTATGGAGGCTAACACAACACCTATTGATGTGAATATGAACAATCAATGCTTTCACTAACAAAGATTTGACCATTTTCAAGATAATTGTTCCAAAAACGTAGTTATGACCTTTCAAAATCGAAATGAGAGTGAATAGAAAAATTGAAGTGTCAAAATAGTTGAAGCATGCTATTAAGTTGGAGACGCAAGACAAAGTAAGAAACAAACATTTTAATTTATCCCACAGTTCTCTTAGGTCTTTGAATGTTATAGGAGTTTCTAATGGTGAATTTGAGAGTTCTAGCAACAAAAAACATATGGAGGCTAAAACAACACAAATTGATGAGAATATGAATAATCAATGCTTTCATGGACAAAGATTTAACCATTTTCAAGATAATAGTCCCAAACACGGCGTTATGACCCTTAAAAATATAAATGTGAGTGAATATAAAGGTTGAAGTGTCAATGTAGTTGAAGTATGCTACCAAGGTGGAGACGCAAGACAAAGTAAGAAAGAAGCATTATAGCCTATCCCATAGTTCTGTTAGGTGTTTGAATCTCTTAGGAGTTTCTAATGGTAAATTTGCTAGTTGTAGCAAAGAGACACCTATGGAGGCTGACACAACACCTATTAATGTGAATTTGAAGAATCAATGCTTTCACTAACAAAGATTTGACCATTTTCAAGATAATTGTTCCAAAAACGTAGTTATGACCCTTCGAGATAGAAATGAGAGTGAATAGAAAGATTGAAGTGTCAAAGTAGTTGAAGCATGCTACTAAGTTGGAGACGCAAGACAAAGTAAGAAACAAGCATTATGACTTATCCCACAGTTCTGTTAGGTCTGTGAATGTTATAGGAGTTTCTAATGGTGAATTTGAGAGTTCTAGCAACAAGAAACATATGGAGGCTAAAACAACACAAATTGATGAGAATATGAAAAATCAATGTTTTCATTAACAAAGATTTAACCATTTTCAAGATAATAGTCCCAAACACGGCGTTATGACCCTTCAAAGTATAAATGAGAGTGAATATAAAGGTTGAAGTGTCAATGTAGTTGAAGTATGCTACCAAGGTGGAGACGCAAGACAAAGTAAGAAAGAAGCATTATACCTTATCCCATAGTTCTGTTAGGTGTTTGAATCTCTTAGGAGTTTCTAATGGTAAATTTGCGAGTTGTAGCAAACAGACACCTATGGAGGTTGAAACAACACCTATTAATGTGAATTTGAAGAATCAATGCTTTCACTAACAAAGATTTGACCATTTTCAAGATAATTGTTTCAAAAACGTAGTTATGACCGTTCAAGATAGAAAAGAGAGTGAATAGAAGTGTTTAGGTATCAAAGTAGTTGAAGCATGCTACCATGGAGACGCAAGTCAAAGTAAAAAACAAGCATTATAGCTTATCCCAAAGTTCTTTTAGGTCTTTGAATCTCATCAGAGTTTCTAATTGTAAATTTGGGAGTTGTGGCAAGGAGATACCTATGGAGGCTAACACAACACCTATTGATGTGAATATGAAAAATCAATGCTTTCACTAACAAAGATTTGACCATTTCCAAGATGACTGTCCAAAAAACGTAGTTAAAACCTTTCAAGATAGATTTGAGAGGGAATATAAGTGTTTAGGTGTGAAAGTAGTTGAAGTATGCTACCAAGTCGGAGATGCAGGTCAAAGTAAGAAAATAGCATTATAGCTTATCCCAGATTTTTGTTATTTCGTGGAATCTCATAGGAGTTTCTAATGGTGAATTTCAGAGTTATAGCAAGAAGACACATATGGAGGCCGAATTAACACCTATTGATGAGAATATGAAAAATCAATGCTTTCATGGACAAAGATTTAACAATTTTCAAGATAATAGTCCCAAACACGGCGTTATGACCCTTCAAAATATAAATGAGAGTGAATATAAAGGTTGAAGTGTCAATGTAGTTGAAGTATGCTACCAATGTGGAGACGCAAGACAAAGTAAGAAAGAAGCATTATAGCTTATCCCATAGTTCTGTTAGGTGTTTGAATCTCTTAGGAGTTTCTAATGGTAAATTTGCGAGTTGTAGCAAAGAGACACCTATGGAGGCTGACACAACACCTATTCACTAACAAAGATTTGACCATTTTCAAGATAATTGTTCCAAAAACATAGTTATGACCCTTCAAGAGAGAAAAGAGAGTGAATAGAAGTGTTTAGGTGTCAAAGTAGTTGAAGCATGCTACCAAGGTGGAGACGTAAGTCAAAGTAAAAAACAAGCATTATAGCTTATCCCAAAGTTCTTTTAGGTCTTTGAATCTCATTAGAGTTTCTAATTGTAAATTTGGGAGTTGTGGCAAGGAGATACCTATGGAGGCTAACACAACACCTATTGATGTGAATATGAAAAATCAATGCTTTCACTAACAAAGATTTGACCATTTCCAAGATGACTGTCCCAAAAACGTAGTTAAAACCTTTCAAGATAGAATTGAGAGGGAATATAAGTGTTTAGGTGTGAAAGTAGTTGAAGCATGCTACCAAGTCGGAGATGCAGGTCAAAGTAAGAAAAATAGCATTATAGCTTATCCCAGATTTTTGTTAGTTCTTGGAATCTCATAGGAGTTTCTAATGGTGAATTTCAGAGTTATAGCAAGAAGACACATATGGAGGCCGAATTAACACCTATTGATGAGAATATGAAAAATCAATGCTTTCATGGACAAAAGATTTAACAATTTTCAAGATAATAGTCCCAAACAAGCAGTTATGACCCTTCAAAATATAAATGAGAGTGAATATAAAGGCTGAAGTGTCGATGTAGTTGAAGTATGCTACCAAGGTGGAGACGCAAGACAAAGTAAGAAAGAAGCATTATAGCTTATCCCATAGTTCTGTTAGGTGTTTGAATCTCTTAGGAGTTTCTAATGGTAAATTTTGGTGTCGTAGAAACAAGACACATATGGAGGCTAAAACAAAACCTATTTATGTGAATATGAAGAATCAATGCTTTCACTAACAAAGATTTGACCATTTTCAAGATAATTGTTCCAAAAACGTAGTTATGACCCTTCGATATAGAAATGAGAGTGAATAGAAAGATTGAAGTGTCAAAGTAGTTGAAGCATGCTACTAAGTTGGAGACGCAAGACAAAGTAAGAAACAAGCATTATGACTTATCCCACAGGTCTGTTAGGGTCTGTGAATGTTATAGGAGTTTCTAATGGTGAATTTGAGAGTTCTAGCAACAAGAAACATATGGAGGCTAAAACAACACAAATTGATGAGAATATGAAAAATCAATGTTTTCATTAACAAAGATTTAACCATTTTCAAGATAATAGTCCCAAACACGGCGTTATGACCCTTCAAAGTATAAATGAGAGTGAATATAAAGGTTGAAGTGTCAATGTAGTTGAAGTATGCTACCAAGGTGGAGACGCAAGACAAAGTAAGAAAGAAGCATTATACCTTATCCCATAGTTCTGTTAGGTGTTTGAATCTCTTAGGAGTTTCTAATGGTAAATTTGCGAGTTGTAGCAAACAGACACCTAAAGAGGTTGAAACAACACCTATTAATGTGAATTTGAAGAATCAATGCTTTCACTAACAAAGATTTGACCATTTTCAAGATAATTGTTTCAAAAACGTAGTTATGACCGTTCAAGATAGAAAAGAGAGTGAATAGAAGTGTTTAGGTATCAAAGTAGTTGAAGCATGCTACCAAGTTGGAGACGCAAGTCAAAGTAAAAAACAAGCATTATAGCTTATCCCAAAGTTCTTTTATGTCTTTGAATTTTATCAGAGTTTCTAATTGTAAATTTGGGAGTTGTGGCAAGGAGATACCTATGGAGGCTAACACAACACCTATTGATGTGAATATGAAAAATCAATGCTTTCACTAACAAAGATTTGACCATTTCCAAGATGACTGTCCCAAAAACGTAGTTAAAACCTTTCAAGATAGAATTGAGAGGGAATATAAGTGTTTAGGTGTGAAAGTAGTTGAAGCATGCTACCAAGTCGGAGATGCAGGTCAAAGTAAGAAAATAGCATTATAGCTTATCCCAGATTTTTGTTAGTTCTTGGAATCTCATAGGAGTTTCTAATGGTGAATTTCAAAGTTATAGCAAGAAGACACATATGGAGGCCGAATTAACACCTATTGATGAGAATATGAAAAATCAATGCTTTCATGGACAAAGATTTAACAATTTTCAAGATAATAGTCCCAAACACGGCGTTATGACCCTTCAAAATATAAATGAGAGTGAATATAAAGGTTGAAGTGTCAATGTAGTTGAAGTATGCTACCAATGTGGAGACGCAAGACAAAGTAAGAAAGAAGCATTATAGCTTATCCCATAGTTCTGTTAGGTGTTTGAATCTCTTAGGAGTTTCTAATGGTAAATTTGCGAGTTGTAGCAAAGAGACACCTATGGAGGCTGACACAACACCTATTAATGTGAATTTGAAGAATCAATGCTTTCACTAACAAAGATTTGACCATTTTCAAGATAATTGTTCCAAAAACGTAGTTATGACCCTTCGAGATAGAAATGAGAGTGAATAGAAAGATTGAAGTGTCAAAGTAGTTGAAGCATGCTACTAAGTTGGAGACGCAAGACAAAGTAAGAAACAAGCATTATGACTTATCCCACAGTTCTGTTAGGTCTGTGAATGTTATAGGAGTTTCTAATGGTGAATTTGAGAGTTCTAGCAACAAGAAACATATGGAGGCTAAAACAACACAAATTGATGAGAATATGAAAAATCAATGTTTTCATTAACAAAGATTTAACCATTTTCAAGATAATAGTCCCAAACACGGCTTTATGACCCTTCAAAGTATAAATGAGAGTGAATATAAAGGTTGAAGTGTCAATGTAGTTGAAGTATGCTACCAAGGTGGAGACGCAAGACAAAGTAAGAAAGAAGCATTATACCTTATCCCATAGTTCTGTTAGGTGTTTGAATCTCTTAGGAGTTTCTAATGGTAAATTTGCGAGTTGTAGCAAACAGACACCTATGGAGGTTGAAACAGCACCTATTAATGTGAATTTGAAGAATCAATGCTTTCACTAACAAAGATTTGACCATTTTCAAGATAATTGTTTCAAAAACGTAGTTATGACCGTTCAAGATAGAAAAGAGAGTGAATAGAAGTGTTTAGGTATCAAAGTAGTTGAAGCATGCTACCATGGAGACGCAAGTCAAAGTAAAAAACAAGCATTATAGCTTATCCCAAAGTTCTTTTAGGTCTTTGAATCTCATCAGAGTTTCTAATTGTAAATTTGGGAGTTGTGGGAAGGAGATACCTATGGAGGCTAACACAAAACCTATTGATGTGAATATGAAAAATCAATGCTTTCACTAACAAAGATTTGACCATTTCCAAGATGACTGTCCCAAAAACGTAGTTAAAACCTTTCAAGATAGAATTGAGAGGGAATATAAGTGTTTAGGTGTGAAAGTAGTTGAAGCATGCTACCAAGTCGGAGATGCAGGTCAAAGTAAGAAAATAGCATTATAGCTTATCCCAGATTTTTGTTAGTTCTTGAAATCTCATAGGAGTTTCTAATGGTGAATTTCAGAGTTATAGCAAGAAGACACATATGGAGGCCGAATTAACACCTATTGATGAGAATATGAAAAATCAATGCTTTCATGGACAAAGATTTAACAATTTTCAAGATAATAGTCCCAAACACGGCGTTATGACCCTTCAAAATATAAATGAGAGTGAATATAAAGGTTGAAGTGTCAATGTAGTTGAAGTATGCTACCAATGTGGAGACGCAAGACAAAGTAAGAAAGAAGCATTGTAGCTTATCCCATAGTTCTGTTAGGTGTTTGAATCTCTTAGGAGTTTCTAATGGTAAATTTGCGAGTTGTAGCAAACAGACACCTATGGAGGTTGAGACAACACCTATTAATGTGAATTTGAAGAATCAATCCTTTCACTAACAAAGATTTGACCATTTTCAAGATAATTGTTCCAAAAACATTGTTATGACCCTTCAAGATAGAAAAGAGAGTGAATAGAAGTGTTTAGGTGTCAAAGTAGTTGAAGCATGCTACCAAGGTGGAGACGTAAGTCAAAGTAAAAAACAAGCATTATAGCTTATCCCTAAGTTCTTTTAGGTCTTTGAATCTCATTAGAGTTTCTAATTGTAAATTTGGGAGTTGTGGCAAGGAGACACCTATGGAGGCTAACACAACACCTATTGATGTGAATATGAACAATCAATGCTTTCACTAACAAAGATTTGACCATTTTCAAGATAATTGTTCCAAAAACGTAGTTATGACCTTTCAAAATCGAAATGAGAGTGAATAGAAAAATTGAAGTGTCAAAATAGTTGAAGCATGCTATTAAGTTGGAGACGCAAGACAAAGTAAGAAACAAACATTATAATTTATCCCACAGTTCTCTTAGGTCTTTGAATGTTATAGGAGTTTCTAATGGTGAATTTGAGAGTTCTAGCAACAAGAAACATATGGAGGCTAAAACAACACAAATTGATGAGAGTATGAATAATCAATGCTTTCATGGACAAAGATTTAACCATTTTCAAGATAATAGTCCCAAACACGGCAGTTATGACCCCTCAAACTATAAATGTGAGTGAATATAAAGGTTGAAGTGTCAATGTAGTTGAAGTATGCTACCAAGGTGGAGACGCAAGACAAAGTAAGAAAGAAGCATTATAGCTTATCCCATAGTTCTGTTAGGTGTTTGAATCTCTTAGGAGTTTCTAATGGTAAATTTGCTAGTTGTAGCAAAGAGACACCTATGGAGGCTGACACAACACCTATTAATGTGAATTTGAAGAATCAATGCTTTCACTAACAAAGATTTGACCATTTTCAAGATAATTGTTCCAAAAACGTAGTTATGACCCTTCGAGATAGAAATGAGAGTGAATAGAAAGATTGAAGTGTCAAAGTAGTTGAAGCATGCTACTAAGTTGGAGACGCAAGACAAAGTAAGAAACAAGCATTATGACTTATCCCACGAGTCTGTTAGGTCTGTGAATGTTATAGGAGTTTCTAATGGTGAATTTGAGAGTTCTAGCAACAAGAAACATATGGAGGCTAAAACAACACAAATTGATGAGAATATGAAAAATCAATGTTTTCATTAACAAAAGATTTAACCATTTTCAAGATAATAGTCCCAAACACGGCGTTAGGACCCTTCAAAGTATAAATGAGAGTGAATATAAAGGTTGAAGTGTCAATGTAGTTGAAGTATGCTACCAAGGTGGAGACGCAAGACAAAGTAAGAAAGAAGCATTATACCTTATCCCATAGTTCTGTTAGGTGTTTGAATCTCTTAGGAGTTTCTAATGGTAAATTTTTGAGTTGTAGCAAAACAGACACCTATGGAGGTTGAAACAGCACCTATTAATGTGAATTTGAAGAATCAATGCTTTCACTAACAAAGATTTGACCATTTTCAAGATAATTGTTTCAAAAACGTAGTTATGACCGTTCAAGATAGAAAAGAGAGTGAATAGAAGTGTTTAGGTATCAAAGTAGTTGAAGCATGCTACCATGGAGACGCAAGTCAAAGTAAAAAACAAGCATTATAGCTTATCCCAAAGTTCTTTTAGGTCTTTGAATCTCATCAGAGTTTCTAATTGTAAATTTGGGAGTTGTGGGAAGGAGATACCTATGGAGGCTAACACAAAACCTATTGATGTGAATATGAAAAATCAATGCTTTCACTAACAAAGATTTGACCATTTCCAAGATGACTGTCCCAAAAACGTAGTTAAAACCTTTCAAGATAGAATTGAGAGGGAATATAAGTGTTTAGGTGTGAAAGTAGTTGAAGCATGCTACCAAGTCGGAGATGCAGGTCAAAGTAAGAAAATAGCATTATAGCTTATCCCAGATTTTTGTTAGTTCTTGAAATCTCATAGGAGTTTCTAATGGTGAATTTCAGAGTTATAGCAAGAAGACACATATGGAGGCCGAATTAACACCTATTGATGAGAATATGAAAAATCAATGCTTTCATGGACAAAGATTTAACAATTTTCAAGATAATAGTCCCAAACACGTTATGACCCTTCAAAATATAAATGAGAGTGAATATAAAGGTTGAAGTGTCAATGTAGTTGAAGTATGCTACCAATGTGGAGACGCAAGACAAAGTAAGAAAGAAGCATTGTAGCTTATCCCATAGTTCTGTTAGGTGTTTGAATCTCTTAGGAGTTTCTAATGGTAAATTTGCGAGTTGTAGCAAACAGACACCTATGGAGGTTGAGACAACACCTATTAATGTGAATTTGAAGAATCAATCCTTTCACTAACAAAGATTTGACCATTTTCAAGATAATTGTTCCAAAAACATTGTTATGACCCTTCAAGATAGAAAAGAGAGTGAATAGAAGTGTTTAGGTGTCAAAGTAGTTGAAGCATGCTACCAAGGTGGAGACGTAAGTCAAAGTAAAAAACAAGCATTATAGCTTATCCCTAAGTTCTTTTAGGTCTTTGAATCTCATTAGAGTTTCTAATTGTAAATTTGGGAGTTGTGGCAAGGAGACACCTATGGAGGCTAACACAACACCTATTGATGTGAATATGAACAATCAATGCTTTCACTAACAAAGATTTGACCATTTTCAAGATAATTGTTCCAAAAACGTAGTTATGACCTTTCAAAATCGAAATGAGAGTGAATAGAAAAATTGAAGTGTCAAAATAGTTGAAGCATGCTATTAAGTTGGAGACGCAAGACAAAGTAAGAAACAAACATTATAATTTATCCCACAGTTCTCTTAGGTCTTTGAATGTTATAGGAGTTTCTAATGGTGAATTTGAGAGTTCTAGCAACAAGAAACATATGGAGGCTAAAACAACACAAATTGATGAGAGTATGAATAATCAATGCTTTCATGGACAAAGATTTAACCATTTTCAAGATAATAGTCCCAAACACGGCGTTATGACCCTTCAAAATATAAATGTGAGTGAATATAAAGGTTGAAGTGTCAATGTAGTTGAAGTATGCTACCAAGGTGGAGACGCAAGACAAAGTAAGAAAGAAGCATTATAGCTTATCCCATAGTTCTGTTAGGTGTTTGAATCTCTTAGGAGTTTCTAATGGTAAATTTGCTAGTTGTAGCAAAGAGACACCTATGGAGGCTGACACAACACCTATTAATGTGAATTTGAAGAATCAATGCTTTCACTAACAAAGATTTGACCATTTTCAAGATAATTGTTCCAAAAACGTAGTTATGACCCTTCGAGATAGAAATGAGAGTGAATAGAAAGATTGAAGTGTCAAAGTAGTTGAAGCATGCTACTAAGTTGGAGACGCAAGACAAAGTAAGAAACAAGCATTATGACTTATCCCACAGTTCTGCTAGGGTCTGTGAATGTTATAGGAGTTTCTAATGGTGAATTTGAGAGTTCTAGCAACAAGAAACATATGGAGGCTAAAACAACACAAATTGATGAGAATATGAAAAATCAATGTTTTCATTAACAAAGATTTAACCATTTTCAAGATAATAGTCCCAAACACGGCGTTATGACCCTTCAAAGTATAAATGAGAGTGAATATAAAGGTTGAAGTGTCAATGTAGTTGAAGTATGCTACCAAGGTGGAGACGCAAGACAAAGTAAGAAAGAAGCATTATACCTTATCCCATAGTTCTGTTAGGTGTTTGAATCTCTTAGGAGTTTATAATGGTAAATTTGCGAGTTGTAGCAAACAGACACCTATGGAGGTTGAAACAACACCTATTAATGTGAATTTGAAGAATCAATGCTTTCACTAACAAAGATTTGACCATTTTCAAGATAATTGTTTCAAAAACGTAGTTATGACCGTTCAAGATAGAAAAGAGAGTGAATAGAAGTGTTTAGGTATCAAAGTAGTTGAAGCATGCTACCATGGAGACGCAAGTCAAAGTAAAAAACAAGCATTATAGCTCATCCCAAAGTTCTTTTAGGTCTTTGAATCTCATCAGAGTTTCTAATTGTAAATTTGGGAGTTGTGGCAAGGAGATACCTATGGAGGCTAACACAACACCTATTGATGTGAATATGAAAAATCAATGCTTTCACTAACAAAGATTTGACCATTTCCAAGATGACTGTCCCAAAAACGTAGTTAAAACCTTTCAAGATAGAATTGAGAGGGAATATAAGTGTTTAGGTGTGAAAGTAGTTGAAGCATGCTACCAAGTCGGAGATGCAGGTCAAAGTAAGAAAATAGCATTATAGCTTATCCCAGATTTTTGTTAGTTCTTGAAATCTCATAGGAGTTTCTAATGGTGAATTTCAGAGTTATAGCAAGAAGACACATATGGAGGCCGAATTAACACCTATTGATGAGAATATGAAAAATCAATGCTTTCATGGACAAAGATTTAACAATTTTCAAGATAATAGTCCCAAACACGGCGTTATGACCCTTCAAAATATAAATGAGAGTGAATATAAAGGTTGAAGTGTCAATGTAGTTGAAGTATGCTACCAATGTGGAGACGCAAGACAAAGTAAGAAAGAAGCATTGTAGCTTATCCCATAGTTCTGTTAGGTGTTTGAATCTCTTAGGAGTTTCTAATGGTAAATTTGCGAGTTGTAGCAAACAGACACCTATGGAGGTTGAGACAACACCTATTAATGTGAATTTGAAGAATCAATCCTTTCACTAACAAAGATTTGACCATTTTCAAGATAATTAATCCAAAAACATTGTTATGACCCTTCAAGATAGAAAAGAGAGTGAATAGAAGTGTTTAGGTGTCAAAGTAGTTGAAGCATGCTACCAAGGTGGAGACGTAAGTCAAAGTAAAAAACAAGCATTATAGCTTATCCCTAAGTTCTTTTAGGTCTTTGAATCTCATTAGAGTTTCTAATTGTAAATTTGGGAGTTGTGGCAAGGAGACACCTATGGAGGCTAACACAACACCTATTGATGTGAATATGAACAATCAATGCTTTCACTAACAAAGATTTGACCATTTTCAAGATAATTGTTCCAAAAACGTAGTTATGACCTTTCAAAATCGAAATGAGAGTGAATAGAAAAATTGAAGTGTCAAAATAGTTGAAGCATGCTATTAAGTTGGAGACGCAAGACAAAGTAAGAAACAAACATTATAATTTATCCCACAGTTCTCTTAGGTCTTTGAATGTTATAGGAGTTTCTAATGGTGAATTTGAGAGTTCTAGCAACAAGAAACATATGGAGGCTAAAACAACACAAATTGATGAGAATATGAATAATCAATGCTTTCATGGACAAAGATTTAACCATTTTCAAGATAATAGTCCCAAACACGGCGTTATGACCCTTCAAAATATAAATGTGAGTGAATATAAAGGTTGAAGTGTCAATGTAGTTGAAGTATGCTACCAAGGTGGAGACGCAAGACAAAGTAAGAAAGAAGCATTATAGCTTATCCCATAGTTCTGTTAGGTGTTTGAATCTCTTAGGAGTTTCTAATGGTAAATTTGCTAGTTGTAGCAAAGAGACACCTATGGAGGCTGACACAACACCTATTAATGTGAATTTGAAGAATCAATGCTTTCACTAACAAAGATTTGACCATTTTCAAGATAATTGTTCCAAAAACGTAGTTATGACCCTTCGAGATAGAAATGAGAGTGAATAGAAAGATTGAAGTGTCAAAGTAGTTGAAGCATGCTACTAAGTTGGAGACGCAAGACAAAGTAAGAAACAAGCATTATGACTTATCCCACAGTTCTGTTAGGTCTGTGAATGTTATAGGAGTTTCTAATGGTGAATTTGAGAGTTCTAGCAACAAGAAACATATGGAGGCTAAAACAACACAAATTGATGAGAATATGAAAAATCAATGTTTTCATTAACAAAGATTTAACCATTTTCAAGATAATAGTCCCAAACACGGCGTTATGACCCTTCAAAGTATAAATGAGAGTGAATATAAAGGTTGAAGTGTCAATGTAGTTGAAGTATGCTACCAAGGTGGAGACGCAAGACAAAGTAAGAAAGAAGCATTATACCTTATCCCATAGTTCTGTTAGGTGTTTGAATCTCTTAGGAGTTTATAATGGTAAATTTGCGAGTTGTAGCAAACAGACACCTATGGAGGTTGAAACAACACCTATTAATGTGAATTTGAAGAATCAATGCTTTCACTAACAAAGATTTGACCATTTTCAAGATAATTGTTTCAAAAACGTAGTTATGACCGTTCAAGATAGAAAAGAGAGTGAATAGAAGTGTTTAGGTATCAAAGTAGTTGAAGCATGCTACCATGGAGACGCAAGTCAAAGTAAAAAACAAGCATTATAGCTTATCCCAAAGTTCTTTTAGGTCTTTGAATCTCATCAGAGTTTCTAATTGTAAATTTGGGAGTTGTGGCAAGGAGATACCTATGGAGGCTAACACAACACCTATTGATGTGAATATGAAAAATCAATGCTTTCACTAACAAAGATTTGACCATTTCCAAGATGACTGTCCCAAAAACGTAGTTAAAACCTTTCAAGATAGAATTGAGAGGGAATATAAGTGTTTAGGTGTGAAAGTAGTTGAAGCATGCTACCAAGTCGGAGATGCAGGTCAAAGTAAGAAAAATAGCATTATAGCTTATCCCAGATTTTTGTTAGTTCTTGGAATCTCATAGGAGTTTCTAATGGTGAATTTCAGAGTTATAGCAAGAAGACACATATGGAGGCCGAATTAACACCTATTGATGAGAATATGAAAAATCAATGCTTTCATGGACAAAGATTTAACAATTTTCAAGATAATAGTCCCAAACACGGCGTTATGACCCTTCAAAATATAAATGAGAGTGAATATAAAGGTTGAAGTGTCAATGTAGTTGAAGTATGCTACCAATGTGGAGACGCAAGACAAAGTAAGAAAAGAAGCATTATAGCTTATCCCATAGTTCTGTTAGGTGTTTGAATCTCTTAGGAGTTTCTAATGGTAAATTTGCGAGTTGTAGCAAAGAGACACCTATGGAGGCTGACACAACACCTATTCACTAACAAAGATTTGACCATTTTCAAGATAATTGTTCCAAAAACATAGTTATGACCCTTCAAGAGAGAAAAGAGAGTGAATAGAAGTGTTTAGGTGTCAAAGTAGTTGAAGCATGCTACCAAGGTGGAGACGTAAGTCAAAGTAAAAAACAAGCATTATAGCTTATCCCAAAGTTCTTTTAGGTCTTTGAATCTCATTAGAGTTTCTAATTGTAAATTTGGGAGTTGTGGCAAGGAGACACCTATGGAGGCTAACACAACACCTATTGATGTGAATATGAAGAATCAATGCTTTCACTAACAAAAGATTTGACCATTTCCAAGATGACTGTCCCAAAAACGTAGTTAAAACCTTTCAAGATAGAATTGAGAGGGAATATAAGTGTTTAGGTGTGAAAGTAGTTGAAGCATGCTATTAAGTTGGAGATGCAAGACAAAGTAAGAAACAAACATTATAATTTATCCCACAGTTCTGTTAGGTCTTTGAATGTTATAGGAGTTTCTAATGGTGAATTTGAGGGTTCTAGCAACAAGAAACATATGGAGGCTAAAACAACACAAATTGATGAGAATATGAATAATCAATGCTTTCATGGACAAAGATTTAACAATTTTCAAGATAATAGTCCCAAACACGGCGTTATGACCCTTCAAAATATAAATGAGAGTGAATATAAAGGTTGAAGTGTCAATGTAGTTGAAGTATGCTACCAATGTGGAGACGCAAGACAAAGTAAGAAACAAGCATTATAGCTTATCCCATAGTTCTGTTAGGTGTTTGAATCTCTTAGGAGTTTCTAATGGTAAATTTGCGAGTTGTAGCAAAGAGACACCTATGGAGGCTGACACAACACCTATTCACTAACAAAGATTTGACCATTTTCAAGATAATTGTTCCAAAAATATAGTTATGACCCTTCAAAGAGAAAAGAGAGTGAATAGAAGTGTGTAGGTGTCAAAGTAGTTGAAGCATGCTACCAAGGTGGAGACGTAAGTCAAAGTAAAAAACAAGCATTATAGCTTATCCCAAAGTTCTTTTAGGTCTTTGAATCTCATTAGAGTTTCTAATTGTAAATTTGGGAGTTGTGGCAAGGAGACACCTATGGAGGCTAACACAACACCTATTGATGTGAATATGAACAATCAATGCTTTCACTAACAAAGATTTGACCATTTCCAAGATGACTGTCCCAAAAACGTAGTTAAAACCTTTCAAGATAGAATTGAGAGGGAATATAAGTGTTTAGGTGTGAAAGTAGTTGAAGCATGCTATTAAGTTGGAGATGCAAGACAAAGTAAGAAACAAACATTATAATTTATCCCACAGTTCTGTTAGGTCTTTGAATGTTATAGGAGTTTCTAATGGTGAATTTGAGGGTTCTAGCAACAAGAAACATATGGAGGCTAAAACAACACAAATTGATGAGAATATGAATAATCAATGCTTTCATGGACAAAGATTTAACCATTTTCAAGATAATAGTCCCAGACACGGCGTTATGACCCTTCAAAATATAAATGTGAGTGAATATAAAGGTTGAAGTGTCAATGTAGTTGAAGTATGCTACCAAGGTAGAGACGCAAGACAAAGCAAGAAACAAGCATTGTAGCTTATCCCATAGTTCTGTTAGGTGTTTGAATCTCTTAGGAGTTTCTAATGGTAAATTTGCGAGTTGTAGCAAACAGACACCTATGGAGGTTGAGACAACACCTATTAATGTGAATTTGAAGAATCAATCCTTTCACTAACAAAGATTTGACCATTTTCAAGATAATTATTCCAAAAACATAGTTATGACCCTTCAAGATAGAAAAGAGAGTGAATAGAAGTGTTTAGGTGTCAAAGTAGTTGAAGCATGCTACCAAGGTGGAGACGTAAGTCAAAGTAAAAAACAAGCATTATAGCTTATCCCAAAGTTCTTTTAGGTCTTTGAATCTCATTAGAGTTTCTAATTGTAAATTTGGGAGTTGTGGCAAGGAGACACCTATGGAGGCTAACACAACACCTATTGATGTGAATATGAACAATCAATACTTTCACTAACAAAGATTTGACCATTTTCAAGATAATTGTTCCAAAAACGTAGTTATGACCTTTCAAAATCGAAATGAGAGTGAATAGAAAAATTGAAGTGTCAAAATAGTTGAAGCATGCTATTAAGTTGGAGACGCAAGACAAAGTAAGAAACAAACATTTTAATTTATCCCACAGTTCTGTTAGGTCTTTGAATGTTATAGGAGTTTCTAATGGTGAATTTGAGAGTTCTAGCAACAAGAAACATATGGAGGCTAAAACAACACAAATTGATGAGAATATGAATAATCAATGCTTTCATGGACAAAGATTTAACCATTTTCAAGATAATAGTCCCAAACACGGCGTTATGACCCTTCAAAATATAAATGTGAGTGAATATAAAGGTTGAAGTGTCAATGTAGTTGAAGTATGCTACCAAGGTGGAGACGCAAGACAAAGTAAGAAAGAAGCATTATAGCTTATCCCATAGTTCTGTTAGGTGTTTGAATCTCTTAGGAGTTTCTAATGGTAAATTTGCTAGTTGTAGCAAAGAGACACCTATGGAGGCTGACACAACACCTATTAATGTGAATTTGAAGAATCAATGCTTTCACTAACAAAGATTTGACCATTTTCAAGATAATTGTTCCAAAAAACGTAGTTATGACCCTTCGATATAGAAATGAGAGTGAATAGAAAGATTGAAGTGTCAAAGTAGTTGAAGCATGCTACTAAGTTGGAGACGCAAGACAAAGTAAGAAACAAGCATTATGACTTATCCCACAGTTCTGTTAGGGTCTGTGGAATGTTATAGGAGTTTCTAATGGTGAATTTGAGAGTTCTAGCAACAAGAAACATATGGAGGCTAAAACAACACAAATTGATGAGAATATGAAAAATCAATGTTTTCATTAACAAAGATTTAACCATTTTCAAGATAATAGTCCCAAACACGGCGTTATGACCCTTCAAAGTATAAATGAGAGTGAATATAAAGGTTGAAGTGTCAATGTAGTTGAAGTATGCTACCAAGGTGGAGACGCAAGACAAAGTAAGAAAGAAGCATTAAACTTTATCCCATAGTTCTGTTAGGTGTTTGAATCTCTTAGGAGTTTCTAATGGTAAATTTGCGAGTTGTAGCAAACAGACACCTATGGAGGTTGAAACAACACCTATTAATGTGAATTTGAAGAATCAATGCTTTCACTAACAAAGATTTGACCATTTTCAAGATAATTGTTTCAAAAACGTAGTTATGACCGTTCAAGATAGAAAAGAGAGTGAATAGAAGTGTTTAGGTATCAAAGTAGTTGAAGCATGCTACCAAGGTGGAGACGCAAGTCAAAGTAAAAAACAAGCATTATAGCTTATCCCAAAGTTCTTTTAGGTCTTTGAATCTCATCAGAGTTTCTAATTGTAAATTTGGGAGTTGTGGCAAGGAGATACCTATGGAGGCTAACACAACACCTATTGATGTGAATATGAAAAATCAATGCTTTCACTAACAAAGATTTGACCATTTCCAAGATGACTGTCCCAAAAACGTAGTTAAAACCTTTCAAGATAGAATTGAGAGGGAATATAAGTGTTTAGGTGTGAAAGTAGTTGAAGCATGCTACCAAGTCGGAGATGCAGGTCAAAGTAAGAAAATAGCATTATAGCTTATCCCAGATTTTTGTTAGTTCTTGGAATCTCATAGGAGTTTCTAATGGTGAATTTCAGAGTTATAGCAAGAAGACACATATGGAGGCCGAATTAACACCTATTGATGAGAATATGAAAAATCAATGCTTTCATGGACAAAGATTTAACAATTTTCAAGATAATAGTCCCAAACACGGCGTTATGACCCTTCAAAATATAAATGAGAGTGAATATAAAGGTTGAAGTGTCAATGTAGTTGAAGTATGCTACCAATGTGGAGACGCAAGACAAAGTAAGAAAGAAGCATTATAGCTTATCCCATAGTTCTGTTAGGTGTTTGAATCTCTTAGGAGTTTCTAATGGTAAATTTGCGAGTTGTAGCAAAGAGACACCTATGGAGGCTGACACAACACCTATTCACTAACAAAGATTTGACCATTTTCAAGATAATTGTTCCAAAAACATAGTTATGACCCTTCAAGAGAGAAAAGAGAGTGAATAGAAGTGTTTAGGTGTCAAAGTAGTTGAAGCATGCTACCAAGGTGGAGACGTAAGTCAAAGTAAAAAACAAGCATTATAGCTTATCCCAAAGTTCTTTTAGGTCTTTGAATCTCATTAGAGTTTCTAATTGTAAATTTGGGAGTTGTGGCAAGGAGACACCTATGGAGGCTAACACAACACCTATTGATGTGAATATGAACAATCAATGCTTTCACTAACAAAGATTTGACCATTTCCAAGATGACTGTCCCAAAAACGTAGTTAAAACCTTTCAAGATAGAATTGAGAGGGAATATAAGTGTTTAGGTGTGAAAGTAGTTGAAGCATGCTATTAAGTTGGAGATGCAAGACAAAGTAAGAAACAAACATTATAATTTATCCCACAGTTCTGTTAGGTCTTTGAATGTTATAGGAGTTTCTAATGGTGAATTTGAGGGTTCTAGCAACAAGAAACATATGGAGGCTAAAACAACACAAATTGATGAGAATATGAATAATCAATGCTTTCATGGACAAAGATTTAACCATTTTCAAGATAATAGTCCCAAACACGGCGTTATGACCCTTCAAAATATAAATGTGAGTGAATATAAAGGTTGAAGTGTCAATGTAGTTGAAGTATGCTACCAAGGTGGAGACGCAAGACAAAGTAAGAAACAAGCATTGTAGCTTATCCCATAGTTCTGTTAGGTGTTTGAATCTCTTAGGAGTTTCTAATGGTAAATTTGCGAGTTGTAGCAAACAGACACCTATGGAGGTTGAGACAACACCTATTAATGTGAATTTGAAGAATCAATCCTTTCACTAACAAAGATTTGACCATTTTCAAGATAATTGTTCCAAAAACATAGTTATGACCCTTCAAGATAGAAAAGAGAGTGAATAGAAGTGTTTAGGTGTCAAAGTAGTTGAAGCATGCTACCAAGGTGGAGACGTAAGTCAAAGTAAAAAACAAGCATTATAGCTTATCCCAAAGTTCTTTTAGGTCTTTGAATCTCATCAGAGTTTCTAATTGTAAATTTGGGAGTTGTGGCAAGGAGACACCTATGGAGGCTAACACAACACCTATTGATGTGAATATGAACAATCAATACTTTCACTAACAAAGATTTGACCATTTTCAAGATAATTGTTCCAAAAACGTAGTTATGACCTTTCAAAATCGAAATGAGAGTGAATAGAAAAATTGAAGTGTCAAAATAGTTGAAGCATGCTATTAAGTTGGAGACGCAAGACAAAGTAAGAAACAAGCATTATGACTTATCCCACAGTTCTGTTAGGTCTTTGAATGTTATAGGAGTTTCTAATGGTGAATTTGAGAGTTCTAGCAACAAGAAACATATGGAGGCTAAAACAACACAAATTGATGAGAATATGAAAAATCAATGTTTTCATTAACAAAGATTTAACCATTTTCAAGATAATAGTCCTAAACACGGCGTTATGACCCTTCAAAGTATAAATGAGAGTGAATATAAAGGTTGAAGTGTCAATGTAGTTGAAGTATGCTACCAAGGTGGAGACGCAAGACAAAGTAAGAAAGAAGCATTATACCTTATCCCATAGTTCTGTTAGGTGTTTGAATCACTTAGGAGTTTCTAATGGTAAATTTGCGAGTTGTAGCAAACAGACACCTATGGAGGTTAAGACAACACCTATTAATGTGAATTTGAAGAATCAATGCTTTCACTAACAAAGATTTAACCATTTTCAAGATAATTGTTCCAAAAACGTAGTTATGACCCTTCAAGATAGACAAGAGAGTGAATAGAAGTGTTTAGGTGTCAAAGTAGTTGAAGCATGCTACCAAGGTGGAGACGCAAGTCAAAGTAAGAAACAAGCATTATAGCTTATCCCAAAGTTCTTTTAGGTCTTTGAATATCATCGGTGATACGAACCTCCTGGGCGTAAGGATCGATTCTGAAGTTGAGAAAGTCGAGGTGTCAAAAATCTGGGGATTTCAGATCATGAGCACGAGCAGGGTGGATCGAGTTTGGGCGCGGAAGAGCTCGGATTTGGCTAAAAACTTATGAGCGGGAGTTAAGGATCTGCGAGGGTTGTTCCTCAAGTTTCGGCTCGATCTGACGAGTGAAAGAAGCGAAACGGGGGCAAAGATGTAGCGGATCTGATGGTGATTTTTGGAGCTAAGTGGAGTGAATAGCTTTAGTTCGAGAGTTCTGAGCTTCTCTTGAACAGCTGAGTCCTTCCTTTGATGGATTTTTCGAACCAAAAGGATGAACGAGTTGGATTTCCCAACTAGTGAACTATCTAGAGAGTTGGATGAAAATAGAAGATAGTTGATTTCAAAGATAGAGTTTACAAGTCTTTAAGTTGCTAGGGTTCTGTCTAAATCAAAGTTAAATGAAAATGGGCCTAAAGAAAGTAATGGCCAAAACTTAAATATAGATATAAATGGGTTCTCTTGTCCAATTGTGATCCATAAGCCTCATTAAAACCTTACTTGCCAAAACCCAGTGGGACAAAAGACAAGTGAAGGAAAAAGAGTGCGAATGGATCACAAGCCCATTTATACCTCTTCACAAGCCTGAATCGATACTAAGGCATTGTGGACTGGTGATTCTTCTTCTTGATTCTGCTTCATCATTCCAGCCACCAATTGGTTGAGTTGTTTGGCCTTGGCTCTAGTTATTGGTCCGGTGGTCATATCCATTGTCTTAGCAGCTCCGCGATCATCTCCTAGCTCCTCCTCAGCCTCGAGTTCCTCTTCTTCCTCCTCGCTGCTCAGGTTCATATCATCTCCTCCCTCTTGAAAAGGATTTGTCCTCAAATCTGGATCATCTGCAACAAAAGGGATCAAGTCAGACACATTGAAACTTGAACTAACTTCATACTTACCTTGAAGATCGAGTTGATAGGCGTTTTCATTGATCCTCTTGGTGACTGTGAATGGTCCATCAATTCTGGGCATTAGTTTGGACTTCCTCTCAGCTGGGAACCTTTCCTTGCGTAGATGCAACCAAACTTGGTCACCTTCTTCAAATACCACTCGGCGCCTTCCTTTGTTAGCTTGGTTAGCATATTGTTTTGTCCTCTTTTCTATGTTCACACGAGCCTTAGCATGAATCTGTTTAACTAGCTCAGCCTTCTTCTTTCCATCTAAGCTGATTCTTTCACTCATAGGTAAAGGGGTTAAATCTAGAGGAGACAAAGGATTAAAGCCATAAACAATCTCAAATGGTGAGTACTTAGATGCAGAATGAATGGCATGATTATATGCAAATTCGACATGAGGTAAACATTCTTCCCAAGTGCGGATGTTTTTCTTAATTAATGCACGCAGAAGAGTACCTAGAGTCCTATTGACTACCTCAGTTTGGCCATCAGTCTGAGGATGACATGTAGTTGAGAACACTAGCTTAGTTCCTAGTTTTGACCACACAGTTCTCCAAAAATGACTTAGAAACTTAGTGTCTCTATCCGATACAATGGTCCTAGGCATGCCATGAAGCTTAACAATCTCTTTAAAGAACAAAGTAGCTATATGAGATGCATCATCAGTCTTATGGCAAGCAATAAAATGGGACATCTTAGAGAATCTGTCTACAACTACAAAGATAGAATCCTTTCCAGTTCGAGTTCTTGGCAAACCTACTATGAAATCCATTGAAATGTCAGTCCAAGGATGAGTAGGAATGGGTAAAGGAGTATACAAACCAGTTGGTTGAACCTTAGATTTTGCCTGTTTGCAAGTTGCACATCGAGAACAGATCCTCTCAACATCACGTTTTAGGTGAGGCCAATAAAAATGTTCTGTCACCACCTTAAGTGTCTTAGCATAGCCAAAGTGACCCATCAGACCCCCTCCATGAGCTTCCCTGACTAAAAGATCTCGAACAGAACCGTTAGGGATGCAGAGACGATTATCAAAGAATAAGAAACCGTCATGCTGAAAATATTTTCCCCAAGCAAATTTCCCACTTTTGGTAAAGGCTTCCTTAAAATCGTTATCATCAGCATATAGCTCTTTCAAGTGCTCAAATCCAAGCAGTTTAGTTTCCAAAGTGGACAGAAGAGTGTACCTTCGAGAAAGGGCATCAGCCACTACATTCTCCTTACCTTGTTTGTACTTAATGACATAGGGAAATGTCTCAATGAATTCTACCCATCGAGCATGCCTCTTGTTAAGCTTATGCTGTCCTCTTAAGTGCTTAAGTGATTGGTGATCAGTATGGATAACGAACTCCCTCGGCCATAGATAGTGCTGCCATTGCTGAAGTGATCTGACCAAAGCGTAGAGCTCCTTATCATAGGTTGGATAATTTAAGGTTGATCCACTTAGCTTCTCACTGAAATAGGCTATAGGCTTCTTGTCTTGCATCAGTACTGCACCAATCCCTAATCCTGAAGCATCACACTCAATCTCAAAAGTTTTAGTAAAATCAGGGAGAATGAGAATTGGTGCATTAATAAGCTTATCCTTCAAATTCTGGAATGCCTCCTCCTGCGGTTGTTCCCATTTGAAACCAACTTCCTTTTTGATAACTTCGGTAAGTGGTGCAGCAATGGTACTGAAGTCTTTGACAAACCTTCTATAAAAACCGGCAAGTCCATGGAAGCTGCGGACTTCTCCAACTGTGGTCGGACTAGGCCAATCTTTGATGGCTTTAATCTTCTCCTCATCGACCTTAATGCCATCTGTACTAACCACAAAACCTAGAAAGACAAGGTTATCTGTACAAAAGGAACATTTCTTAAAGTTGGCAAAGAGTCTTTCCTTTCTAAGCACCTCTAGCACAAGACGAACATGCTCAAAATGATCAATCAAGTTCTTACTATAAATCAAGATGTCATCAAAGTAAACTACCACAAAGACACCAATGTAAGCTCTAAGAATATGATTCATCAATCTCATGAAAGTACTAGGTGCATTAGTGAGACCAAATGGCATAACCAACCACTCATAAAGACCATGCTTAGTTTTAAATGCCGTTTTCCATTCATCCCCTTCCTTCATTCTAATCTGATGATAGCCACTTTTTAAATCAATCTTAGAAAAGATACAAGAACCATGCAATTCATCAAGCATATCATCAAGTCTAGGGATAGGATGGCGATACTTAACCGTGATGTTGTTTATCGCTCTACAGTCCACACACATGCGCCAGCTTCCATCTTTTTGGGGACAAGGAGTACAGGAACAGCACAAGGACTCATACTTTCACGAATAAAGCCCTTATCCATCAGTTAGATCGACCTGCTTCGAAGTTCTTTTGTTTCGTGGGGGGATTGGTTCTCAGACGCTGGTCGGTTTGGAAGAGAGCAGACCACTGGGACAAAGTCAATCTGATGTTCGATTCCTCTTATAGGTGGTAACCCTTTGGGGGGTCTCTTCAGGGAATACTTCAGCAAAATCCTGCAAAATTTTAAGCATTTCACCTCAGTAATACCGGTGTAAGATCAGTCATAGTGCTAAGCAATTCCTTATAAACAAATAAGAGCACAGATTTATCTGTAGACATAGCACTCTTGACTTCACTATGATGAGCTAAGAAGTTAGACTTCTTTCTGCTAGTATCCTTGTTGTTCTTGAGTTGAAGCTGGTCTTGATAGACCTCATTAGGAGTTAAAGGAACCAGAGTGGTTTTTCTGCCCTTGAACACAAAAAGAATGGCGATTTGTGTATCCATCATGAATTGCTTTGTGATCAGACTGCCAAGGACGCCCAAGAAGTATGTGTCCTGCCTCCATAGGTAGCACATCACATAGTATTTCGTCCTCATACTTGCCAATAGAGAGTGAAACCAGCACCTGATTATGCACCTTCATTTCGCCTTTCTCATTTAGCCATTGCAGATTATATGGTTGAGGATAAGGTTGTAGCTTCAGGTTGAGCTTCTTGACCATAGTTTCACTAGCTACATTGGTGCAGCTACCCCCATCGATGATAAGGCTGCACACTTTACCATTTACTAAGCATCTAGTGTGGAACAGATTCTCCCTTTGCTCTTCTTCCATGGGTTTAGACTGCAAGCTGAGAGTCCTTCTAGCAACTATGATGTTTCCTTGAACGGGAAACTCTTCACTTTCTTCCATAGGCTCTTCTTCATTCTCATCAGCTGACGCATATTCACCATTGTCCAGAAGTATCATTACTCGAGTGTTAGAGCACTCATTGGCATAATGACCTCGTCCATGGCATTTAAAACAAGTAACATATCTGGATCGAGCTCCTCTTGGTTTAGCATCTGTTTCTACATCCGCTTTTCCTTTAGAACTCGTGGTGGCAACCTCTTTGGGCACAGTAGATGGCTTGTAAGTTTGCGGAAACTTAGGCTTATCTTCTCTCTTGTACTCAGGTTTTATACTTTGCTGATTACCAAAACTAGACCTTGTTTTGCTTCTCCTTGCAAGTTGCTGCTCTATAAGAGTAGCCTTGTGTAGCATTTCTTCAAGGTCCACATAGTGTTGCATCTCAACTTGATCTTGAATTTCCCTGTTCAGACCTCCCAGAAACCTTGCCATAGTGGCTTCTCGATCTTCTGAGATATCAGCTCGCAACATCAATGTTTCCATTTCTTGAAAATAGTCCTCCACAGACTTGCTACCTTGCGTTATTCTCCTAAGCCTTTGATGCAGCTCTCTGTTGTAATGGCTTGGAACAAACCGTTTCCTTAATAGAGCCTTCATACGCCTCCAACTTTTTATAGGGAGTTCACCGTTGCGCCTTCTAGTTGTGACTAGCTGATCCCACCAACTGAGAGCATAATCATAAAATTCAGTGGCTGCTAGCTTCACCTTACTCTCTTCCGTATAATATTGGCAGTCAAACACCAGCTCAATCTTCTTTTCCCACTCTAAATATGCATCTGGATCATTCTTTCCATGGAATGGTGGAATTTTGAGCTTTAGACCATTAAGGTTGCTAGTTCTTTGATCGGTGGCTACCCGTTGTTGTCTCTGGCTTCTATTGCTATATCATGGAACGATCACTACTATTTCCATAGTAGTCTGTAGCTTCTTCATCATCGTGTTCATACCGATTTGCTCTGGGTGTTCCTCTTCTACCAGAACGATGTTCTGCATCATTTCTTTCTTGTTCAGCATCAGAAGTAGGCTTAAGTTCTTGTCGTAGGGCTGTGATCTGAGCAGCCATCATTTGTTCAAACTTTGCTGTCATGGCTTCAATCAGAAGCTTGTTGTTGGCTGTATTACTTGCTTCTGCATCATCATCAGTCATATTTTCTGGAAAACAACAAGCAAACAAGTCACCAGTAGATTGTTCTTGTAGAAAATTTTGCAGATCTAAGGAAAACAAGCAGTCACTAACTAGATCATATCATCTCAGCAAGCTTAAAGAAAACAAAATTAACTAGGAATATGAACAGACAATTCTGCTGGGTTTTAAATCTTCTTAAGATCTATAGAAATAAAGTTAAGAAACAACCAGATCTAAGGATCAGAAACTCAACTTTCAGATCTCGCTCTGATACCACATGATACGAACCTCCTGGGCGTAAGGATCGATTCTGAAGTTGAGAAAGTCGAGGTGTCAAAAATCTGGGGATTTCAGATCGAGTTTGGGCGCGGAAGAGCTCGGATTTGGCTAAAAACTTATGAGCGCGGAGTTAAGGATCTGCGTAGGTTGTTCCTCAAGTTTCGGCTCGATCTGACGAGTGAAAGAAGCGAAACGGGGGCAAAGATGTAGCGGATCTGATGGTGATTTTTGGAGCTAAGTGGAGTGAATAGCTTTAGTTCGAGAGTTCTGAGCTTCTCTTGAACAGCTGAGTCCTTCCTTTGATGGATTTTTCGAACCAAAAGGATGAACGAGTTGGATTTCCCAACTAGTGAACTATCTAGAGAGTTGGATGAAAATAAAAGATAGTTGATTTCAAAGATAGAGTTTACAAGTCTTTAAATTGCTAGGGTTCTGTCTAAATCAAAGTTAAATGAAAATGGGCCTAAAAGAAAGTAATGGCCAAAACTTAAATATAGATATAAATGGGTTCTCTTGTCCAATTGTGATCCATAAGCCTCATTAAAACCTTACTTGCCAAAACCCAGTGGGACAAAAGACAAGTGAAGGAAAAAGAGTGCGAATGGATCACAAGCCCATTTATACCTCTTCACAAGCCTGAATCGATACTAAGGCATTGTGGACTGGTGATTCTTCTTCTTGATTCTGCTTCATCATTCCAGCCACCAATTGGTTGAGTTGTTTGGCCTTGGCTCTAGTTATTGGTCCGGTTGGCATATCCATTGTCTTAGCAGCTCCGCGATCATCTCCTAGCTCCTCCTCAGCCTCGAGTTCCTCTTCTTCCTCCTCGCTGCTCAGGTTCATATCAATCGGAGTTTGTAATTGTAAATTTGGGAGTTGTAGCAAGGAGACACCTATGGAGGGTAACACAACACTTATTGATGTGAATATGAACAATCAATGCTTTCACTAACACAGATTTGACTATTTCCAAGATGAGTGTCCCAAAAACGTAGTTATAACCTTTCAAGATAGAAATGAGAGGGAATAGAAGTGTTTAGGTGTGAAAGTAGTTGAAGCATGCTACCAAGTCGGAGACGCAAGTTAAAGTAAAAAAATAGCATTATAGCTTATCGCAGAGTTATGTTTGTTCTTGGAATTTCATTGGAGTTTCTAATGGTGAATTTCAGAGTTATAGCAAGAAGACACATATGGAGGCCGAATTAACACCTATTGATGAGAATATAAAGAATCAATGCTTTCATTGACAAAGATTTAACCATTTTCAAGAAGATTGTCCCAAAAACGTAGTTATGACCCTTCTAAATAGAAATGAGAGTGAATAGAAAGTTTGAAGTGTCAAGGTAGTTAAAGAATGCTACTAAGGTGGAGACGCAAGACAAAGTAAGAAACAAGCATTATAGCTTATCCCACAGTGCTATTAGGTCTTTGAATGTCATAGGAATTTCTAATGGTGAATTTTGGGAGTTGTAGCAACAAGAAATATATGTAGGCTAAAACAACACATATTGATGAGAATATGAAGAATCAATGCTTTCATGGACAAAGATTTAACCATTTTCAAGATAATAGTCCCAAACATGGTGTTATGACCCTTTAAAATAGAAATGAGAGTGAATATAAAGGTTGAAGTGCCAATGTAGTTGAAGTATGCTACCAAGGTGGAGACGCAAGACAAAGTAAGAAAGAAGCATTATAGCTTATCCCATAGTTCTGTTAGGTGTTTGAATCTCTTAGGAGTTTCTAATGGTAAATTTGCGAGTTTTAGCAAAGAGACACCTATGGAGGCTGACACAACATCTATTCACTAACAAAGATTTGACCATTTTCAAGATAATTGTTCCAAAAATGTAGTTATGACCCTTCAAAATAGAAATGAGAGTGAATAGAAGTGTTTAGGTGTCAAAGTAGTTGAAGCATGCTACCAAGGTGGAGACGCAAGTCAAAGTAAGAAACAAGCATTATAGCTTATCTTAGAGTTATTTTAGTTCTTGGAATCTCATAGGAGTTTCTAATGGTGAAGTTCACAGTTATAGCAAGAAGACACATATGGAGGCCAAATCAACACCTATTGATGAGAATATAAAGAAGCAATGCTTTCATTGACAAAGATTTAACCATTTTCAAGAAGATTGTCCCAAAAACGTAGTTATGACCTTCCAAAATCGAAATGAGAGTGAATAGAAAGATTGAAGTGTCAAAGTAGTTGAAGCATGCTATTAAGTTGGAGACGCAAGACAAAGTAAGAAACAAGCATTATAACTTATCCCACAGTTCTGTTAGGTCTTTGAATGTTATAGGAGTTTCTATTAAGAAAAGGCATTCCATGAAGAAGATCGGGTACTATTCATCTCGGATACTATTCATCCCGAGACCCGAGATTACTATTCATCCTGAGACCCGAGATTACTATTCATCCCGTGAATCTATTGAGAAAAGGCATTCAATGAAGAAGGTCGGGTACTATTCATCTCGGATACTATTCATCCCGAGACACGGATTACTATTCATCCCGTCATTGTAAGCCGCTTTCATTATTGCTGCCGTTTTTTCTCTTTCGGGCTTCCTCCTTCAACTATAAAAGGAGGAAACCCCTTCCCTTGTAACCTAATTGATAATTCCGCCTCCTTTGGTCTAAAAGCCCTTAGGGGCTGCAGATTTTCATCTCTCTAGCTTCTCTCTAATTATTCATGCTTATTCTCCTTTATTTATGCTTAATCTCTTATTCTCTCTAGTTTAATTTTGCATAATCTCCCATTCTCCTTTACTTGTTTTATGCATCTATTCTCTTAATTCTCTCATTCTCTTATGTTTATTTCTGCATTTATTCTCACATGGTATCAGAGCAGATGGTGATGAAGAGAAAGGATGGAGGCTTGAAAGAATCGTTTGGGTGCTTAAAGCTGCCTCTCCATTTCAATGGTTTTGGCTTAGCTCAACGTTTTCTTCATTCATTCTTAAGCCCCAGCCTTTTCTCCAAGCCATGTTTATAGATCCTTTATGACAATGAGGAGAAGGAAGTGAGGCGTGGTGAAGAACCACAAGAGAAGAAAAGAAATCTGTTAGCTGAAAGCTCCTAGCTATTGGTATCTTTGGATCCATGGTTTGCTGGGCTCAGATTCTTTTCTCATCATCTCTAAGCCTCATTTGTCTTCTCTAAGTCATTGTTAGTTTTGAATAAGACTCAAAATCGTTTTTTTTTATATTTAAAACCTTGGATGAATTTTTAGTTCCTTTGGAATAGAAAAGTGAAATCCATTGTAATTTTTGATTCAGATTTGCGATTTGGGTGATTCAAAACATGGGAGGACCACCCGCTGAATGGTGCTTAATTTCTATAGATCTAATGCACCTAGTGTCGTGATATATATGTTCATTTTATTCTGCTTTTGACAATGAAGAGATGAGTTTGGTGGCTGTGGATAATAAACCACAGAAGAGAGAAAGAAATAAGTATGCTACAAGCGCTTAATCCATGGATTCATGGTTTTGCTGGGCACTTAATCTACTCTCTTTAAACCCCATCTGAAATCTCTAAGTCATCCGTTTAGTGTCTTAAAGCTGTGTTGAAAATCGGTTAAAGGAAGGTGAACCTGGGTTCATTTTGCTCTTATGAGCGTAAATGACCTTGCTGAATCCAAGCTTCCAATTAAAGGGAGGAGAACCTGGGTTCATTCAGCTCTTATGAGTGTAAATGACCTTGCTGAATCCAAGCTTCCTTGAGAAAGAGATTTATAGTAAAAGCTTCTTCCTTGTGGAAACAAGCATAAACTAAAATTAAATCATCTTCTCTTCAAAAGCCGAGTTGATTCCAGCTAAAGGAAAGAGAACCCTAGTTCATTATGCCCTTGTGGGTAGAAATGGCCTTGTTGAATCCGAATTCCTCTTTTGCTGAGAACCATAGTAAAATTTGCTTAACCCTTATGGATTGAAGCGTGTGAAGCTATGATGAATCCGGCTTTAAAGGAAAGAGAACCATGTCTCATTTAGCTCTTATGAGTTTACATGAGCATGTTGAATCCAAATTTCCCTTTTAAATCAAAAGAATGAGAACCTTGATGAATCTGTAGCTAGAGTCCTAGAGGAACCTGAATCTTTTTAAATAAGGAAAGGAAACCTTAAGGATACTCATGGCTGTAGAACCTTGCTGAATCCAAGTTCTTTTGATCAAAATCAGACCTTGGACTACTTTCAAAATATTTTAAGTCCTTGGTTCCTTCAATCTTTAAATTATTTTTTATTTCTATTCCTTGAATTTAAAACCTTGGACCGCTTCTAAGCGTTGAAGCCCCTGGTTCATGAGTTTGCTCCCTAAGGTGAAATGGTCCGTATTAAAATTCTTTGTGAGTTTAAAATACACCTAAGATCATTTTTCACCCGAGTTAAATCATGACTAGCTAGCTGCTTTAAAGCACTGAAGTCCATGATTGTTTTCAAAAGATGAACACTGATCTGGGAAAATATTTTTATGTGAAGTATTTTCAAATAAATCATTGTTCATCCCTTGTTTTCAAATGAAAAGATGAATCTTAGTCTGCTTTCCTTCTTATGAATGCGAAACAAAATATGGCTTTGGTACATCTCAGTTTTGCTAAGGATAAAATTTTGGTCCGAGTTTCATATCTTAATGATTTGAAAATTCCTAAGAGCATAATTAAATCCAGGCTCTCATAAGAGAGTAAATAGTCTTTATGGTGAAGAACCATAAAGAGGAAATTTTTTTTTCTACTAACCCTTGTGTATGCATAGGTAAAAGTGTATAAATCCCAAGAAGAAAATGCATGAAGATCACATTGATCAATCCAATTCATGACCAATGGGGCACTATCTGAGTTATCAACCCAAAGGGAGTACACTTGAACTTGTCATTAATTTGAATATCTTTGAGTCTTGTGAATTATTTCTCTTATTTCTTTAATATGCAAACCCAATTTGTTTTACCTTCTTAAACCCCCCATGGCCATTACTTACTGAATTTAAGTCCTCTATGAAGGGTTTAAACAAGGAAAGCCGGGATTATTCTTGGTGAGAGAAGTGTTAAAGAAGAAGGGAACACATAGAGAAGAAATAGAGTAAAGAAGTCCTTGGAGCTTACATATTCATAAGATGGATAAAGAACGGTGTTACTCAAGAAATGTTGAGAAGAAGATCCACTTAAGGTGTTCCCAAAATCATTACAAGAAGACCGACTCACCATACTTGTTTACCGGATCATAAACCACAAGGGACAACTCTCTAAACTCTTGCTTAATCCATCATACTTAGTGTTACAATTTGTTTTCGTCTTGATATCATTAAATTCATTTCTCTTATGTGTTACTATATATTTTATCTAAGCTTCTTAAAATCCCCCGGCCATTGCTTTAAAATTTTGTATCTCATGATGAAGGTACAAAGGAGTAAGTGCCGTGACTATTCTCTCAAGAAGTTTAGACACAAAGAAAAGGATCACATGAGAAGAAATGAAGTAAAGAAGCCGTTGGTTCATTAGAAGTGTCCTATTCGATGAAAGGCTTCTAATGTTCTGCTTGTGACGATATTTGGACACAAGGGAACTACAAGAGTTAGTGTTCGTTTGGGACCAGTATGAAGTGTTTCTTGGTTATGGTTTGCGAATTGTGTTTGGTTTACCGAAACGTGGTCTGTCTTGTGAAAAGTGAAGATTTTCACACCAAGGGCTAAGGAACAAGGGGGAGTTTTTCCTCTCTGTGTCACAAGCTTGATCAGATGGATACATTGATGCATGATCAAGCTTGAGGGGGAGTATGTGAGCACTATAGAGGAAAGGCGAATGTGTTTATGAAGCGTGTGATTATGAAGTGTGGTCAAGATGGCAAGGCATGATGCGTTTGGGAAGGTTCTGATCGAAGCAAGTCAGGCAGTAACCAAGCACTCCGAGGCATACAGTATGGAGAAACGAAGGCTACCTTAAAAGAGGAGACCGGGAAACGCATATAAGTAGCCAAGCTAAACAACTGGAGGAAAGAAAAAAAAAAATGCTAAGTCATGAGACCAGCTAGATGAGGCACATGAAAATATCCATACCGTCAAAACTATATCCTTGAAGAGGAAGTGAAAAGCAAGCTAAAGCAACAGACTGGACAAGAAGCGGAAGCTAGAGACCGGACAAGAAGAAGCATAGGAAAGTCGACGTGGCTCAAAGCTATCTTTGAAGATCGAGGTACTTAAAGTCTTCACGCTACACTCTCTTCCTTGATCATATCCCCTACTCATAGACGTTATGCTCTTTTCCTCATCATAGATTTTTTTCCCAAGTGGTTTTTTCTATGATGAGGTTTTTTACCGAGGTAACGCTTATATGAGGTCCAAGCTAAGTCTTTGTTCACCGACGACTAAGCTTGAGGGGGAGTATTGAGAAAGGCATTCCATGAAGAAGATTGGGTACTATTCATCTCGGATACTATTCATCCCGAGACCCGAGATTACTATTCATCCCGTGAATCTATTGAGAAAAGGCATTCAATGAAGAAGGTCGGGTACTATTCATCTCGGATACTATTCATCCCGAGACACGGATTACTATTCATCCCGTGCTGTAAGCTGCGTTTTCATTATTGCTGCAGTTTTTTTATTTAGGGCTTCCTCCTTCAACTATAAAAGGAGGAAACCCCTTCCCCTTGTAACCTAATTGATAATTCCGCCTCCTTTGGTCTAAAAGCCCTTAGGGGCTGCAGATTTTCATCTCTCTAGCTTCTCTCTAATTATTCATGCTTATTCTCCTTTATTTATGCTTAATCTCTTATTCTCTCTAGTTTAATTTTGCATAATCTCCCATTCTCCTTTACTTGTTTTATGCATCTATTCTCTTAATTCTCTCATTCTCTTATGTTTATTTCTGCATTTATTCTCACAGTTTCTAATGGTGAATTTGAGAGTTCTAGAAACAAGAAACATATGGACGCTAAAACAACACAAATTGATGAGAATATGAACAATCAATGCTTTCATGGACAAAGATTTAACCATTTTCAACATAATAGTCCCAAACACGGCGTTATGACCCTTCAAAATATAAATGAGAGTGAATATAAAGGTTGAAGTGTCAATGTAGTTGAAGTATGCTACCAAGGAGGAGACGCAAGACAAAGTAAGAAAGAAGCATTATACCTTATCCCATAGTTCTGTTAGTGTTTGAATCTCTTAGGAGTTTCTAATGGTAAATTTGCGAGTTGTAGCAAACAGACACCTATGGAGGTTGAGACAACACCTATTAATGTGAATTTGAAGAATCAATGCTTTTACTAACAAAGATTTGACCATTTTCAAGATAATTGTTCCAAAAACGTAGTTATGACCCTTCAAGATAGAAAAGAGAGTGAATAGAAGTGTTTAGGTGTCAAAGTAGTTGAAGCATGCTACCAAGGTGGAGACGCAAGTCAAAGTAAGAAACAAGCATTATAACTTATCCCAAAGTTCTTTTAGGTCTTTGAATATCATCGGAGTTTGTAATTGTAAATTTGGGAGTTGTACCAAGGAGACACCTATGGAGGCTAACACAACACCTATTGATGTGAATATGAACAATCAATGCTTTCACTAACACAGATTTGACCATTTCCAATATGAGTTTCCCAAAAACGTAGTTATAACCTTTCAAGATAGAAATGAGAGGGAATAGAAGTGTTTAGGTGTGAAAGTAGTTGAAGCATGCTAATAAGTCGGAGACGCAAGTTAAAGTAAAAAAAATAGCATTATAGCTTATCGCAGAGTTATGTTAGTTCTTGGAATTTCATAGGAGTTTCTAATGGTGAATTTCAGAGTTATAGCAAGAAGACACATATGGAGGCCGAATTAACACCTATTGATGAGAATATGAAGAATCAATGCTTTCATTGACAAAGATTTAACCATTTTCAAGAAGATTGTCCCAAAAACGTAGTTATGACCCTTCTAAATAGAAATGAGAGTGAATAGAAAGTTTGAAGTGTCAAGGTAGTTAAAGAATGCTACTATGGTGGAGACGCAAGACAATGTAAGAAACAAGCATTATAGCTTATCCCACAGTGCTATTAGGTCTTTGAATGGCATAGGAATTTCTAATGGTGAATTTTGGGAGTTGTAGCAACAAGAAATATATGTAGGCTAAAACAACACATATTGATGAGAATATGAAGAATCAATGCTTTCATGGACAAAGATTTAACCATTTTCAAGATAATAGTCCCAAACACGGCGTTATAACCCTTTAAAATAGAAATGAGAGTGAATATAAAGGTTGAAGTGCCAATGTAGTTGAAGTATGCTACCAAGGTGGAGACGCAAGACAAAGTAAGAAAGAAGCATTATAGCTTATCCCATAGTTCTGTTAGGTGTTTGAATCTCTTAGGAGTTTCTAATGGTAAATTTGCGAGTTTTAGCAAAGAGACACCTATGGAGGCTGACACAACATCTATTCACTAACAAAGATTTGACCATTTTCAAGATAATTGTTCCAAAAATGTAGTTATGACCCTTCAAGATAGAAATGAGAGTGAATAGAAGTGTTTAAGTGTCAAAGTAGTTGAAGCATGCTACCAAGGTGGAGACGCAAGTCAAAGTAAGAAACAAGCATTATAGCTTATCCTAGAGTTATTTTAGTTCTTGGAATCTCATAGGAGTTTCTAATGGTGAATTTCACAGTTATAGCAAGAAGACACATATGGAGGCCAAATCAACACCTATTGATGAGAATATGAAGAATCAATGCTTTCATTGACAAAGATTTAACCATTTTCAAGAAGATTGTCCCAAAAACGTAGTTATGACCTTCCAAAATCGAAATGAGAGTGAATAGAAAGATTGAAGTGTCAAAGTAGTTGAAGCATGCTATTAAGTTGGAGACGCAAGACAAAGTAAAAAACAAGCATTATAACTTATCCCACAGTTCTGATAGGTCTTTGAATGTTATAGGAGTTTCTAATGGTGAATTTGAGAGTTCTAGAAACAAGAAACATATGGACGGTAAAACAACACAAATTGATGAGAATATGAACAATCAATGCTTTCATGGACAAAGATTTAACCATTTTCAAGATAATAGTCCCAAACACGGCGTTATGACCCTTCAAAATATAAATGAGAGTGAATATAAAGGTTGAAGTGTCAATGTAGTTGAAGTATGCTACCAAGGAGGAGACGCAAGACAAAGTAAGAAAGAAGCATTATACCTTATCCCATAGTTCTGTTAGTGTTTGAATCTCTTAGGAGTTTCTAGTGGTAAATTTGCGAGTTGTAGCAAACAGACACCTATGGAGGTTGAGACAACACCTATTAATGTGAATTTGAAGAATCAATGCTTTCACTAACAAAGATTTGACCATTTTCAAGATAATTGTTCCAAAAACGTAGTTATGACCCTTCAAGATAGAAAAGAGAGTGAATAGAAGTGTTTAGGTGTCAAAGTAGTTGAAGCATGCTCCCAAGGTGGAGACGCAAGTCAAAGTAAGAAACAAGCATTATAGCTTATCCCAAAGTTCTTTTAGGTCTTTGAATCTCATCGGAGTTTGTAATTGTATTGGGAGTTGTAGCAAGGAGACACCTATGGAGGCTAACACAACACCTATTGATGTGAATATGAACAATCAATGCTTTCACTAACACAGATTTGACCATTTCCAAGATGAGTGTCCCAAAAACGTAGTTATAACCTTTCAAGATAGAAATGAGAGGGAATAGAAGTGTTTAGGTGTGAAAGTAGTTGAAGCATGCTACCAAGTCGGAGACGCAAGTTAAAGTAAAAAAATAGCATTATAGCTTATCGCAGAGTTATGTTAGTTCTTGGAATTTCATAGGAGTTTCTAATGGTGAATTTCAGAGTTATAGCAAGAAGACACATATGGAGGCCGAATTAACACCTATTGATGAGAATATGAAGAATCAATGCTTTCATTGACAAAGATTTAACCATTTTCAAGAAGATTGTCCCAAAAACGTAGTTATGACCCTTCTAAATAGAAATGAGAGTGAATAGAAAGTTTGAAGTGTCAAGGTAGTTAAAGAATGCTACTAAGGTGGAGACGCAAGACAAAGTAAGAAACAAGGATTATAGCTTATCCCACAGTGCTATTAGGTCTTTGAATGTCATAGGAATTTCTAATGGTGAATTTTGGGAGTTGTAACAACAAGAACTATATGTAGGCTAAAACTACACATATTGATGAGAATATGAAGAATCAATGGTTTCATGGACAAAGATTAAAAAATTTTCAAGATAATAGTCCCAAACACGGCGTTATGACCCTTTAAAATTGAAATGAGAGTGAATATAAAGGTTAAAGTGTCAATGTAGTTGAAGTATGCTACCAAGATGGAGACGCAAGACAAAGTAAGAAACAAGCATTATAGCTTATCTCATAGTTCTGTTAGGTGTTTGAATCCCTTAGGAGTTTCTAATGGTAAATTTGCGAGTTGTAGTAAAGGGACACCTATGGAGGCTGACAAAACACCTATGAGATTTTAAAGAGATTAGATGGGGAAATAAAGACAGAGATTAGATGAATTAGAGAGAATGAAAGGCACAGCCATTTTCTTCTTTAAGCCTAAAAAGGCATGATTATTATGTTAAGTTACAAGAGAATAGGGTTTCCTCCTTTTATAGAAGAAGGAGGAAGCCCTAGATAAAAAAAACCGCAGCAAAAGTGAAACCGCAGCTTATCCAAGATGTATAGTAATCACGGGTCTTGGGATGAATAGTACCCAAGATGAATAGTACCCAAGATGAATAGTACCCAACCTTTTACACGGAATGCCTTTTCTCAATGGACTCACGGGATGAATAGTAATCTCGGGTCTCGGGATGAATAGTCTCCGACCATCTTGACGGAATGCCTTTTCTCAATATTCCCCCTCAAGCTTAGCCTTCGGTGAACAAAGACTAAGCTTGGACCTACATAGGCGTTACCTCGGTAAAAACCTCATCATAGAAAAAACCACTTGGGAAAAAATCTATGATGAGGAAAAGAGCATAACGTCTATGAGTAGGGGATATGATCAAGGGTGAGTTGGATCCACAAGCCCTAGTTTGCTGTAGATGTGTTTGCAAACCTTAAGACTCCCAGCTTTGGTGAAGATGTCTGCTAGTTGATCTTCACTTTTTATAAAGCATGGTAGTGTGACTCCTTCTTTGATCTTCTCTCGAACTTTGTGGCAGTCAACTTCTACGTGCTTGGTCCTCTCATGACACACGAAGTTGCTGGCAATCTGTATAGCAGCTTGGTTGTCACAATGCATGGTGATGGGTCTTGTGGTTTCAATGCCTAGATCTCTGAGTAATGCCTTAAGCCAAATGAGTTCTTCCGTGAGCTTCCTCATTGCTCTATACTCGGATTCAGCACTTGAACATGACATTACCTTCTGCTTCTTAGACTTCCATGTCACCAATTTCCCTCCAATGAATGTGCAATATCCAATGGTTGACTTCTTATCATTCGTGTCACCAGCGTAGTCTGCATCATAATAACCAACAATCTTGGCATTCTCATTTTTTTACATCCATATGCCTTGTCCCGGACTCCCTTTTAGATATCTGAGTTTCCTCTCCACCATGTTCCAATGGTAGACTGTGGGTTTTTGCATGTATTGACTCACCTGATTCACAGCAAAACATAAGTCAGGTCTTGTTAAAGTCAGATAGATAAGCTTACCCACTAGTCTTCGGTATTGGAGAGGATCTGCATATGGTTTATCTAATAGATCTTCTTCTTCGAGTTCATTTCCCTTTTTCTCCCCCTTTTGCTTGACCTTGTAGCCATCTGCAAGAGGAGTTTTGGCTGGCTTTTCTCATATTTTACCGGTCTCATTCAGCAAGTCAAGAGTATACTTCCTTTGTGATAGAAATAAGCCCTCCGAAGAGCGACATACTTCAATCCCTAGGAAATATTTTAGTTCTCCAAGATCTTTGATATCAAATACAGTTTTAAGATAGGTTTTAGTTTCTAGAATACCTTCCTTATCATTGTCAGAAATGATAAGGTCATCCACGTAGACCATTACTACAACGATTCCTCGTGGACTTTGGACTATGAACAATGTGTGATCAGCTTCAGATCCCTTGAATCCTTTCTCTTCGAGAGTACAGCTCAGTTTGTGGTACCAAACTCTTGGAGATTGCTTTAGTCCATAGTATTGAGAAAAGGCATTCCGTGCAGAAGGTCGGGTACTATTTATCCCGAGATCCGAGATTACTATTCATCCCCAAAGTGTAGAGAAAAGGTATTCCGTGCAGAAGGTTGGGTACTATTCATCTCGGGTACTATTCATCCCGAGACCTAAGATTACTATTCATACCGTGATCTTTTTCATTTAGGGCTTTCTCCTACGAGAAAAGGAGGAAACCCCCATTTTTGTAAACTAACCTAATATTTGTGCCTCTTATGGCTAAGAGAGAGCTGCCTCTTATTTTCTTCTTTTCTTGTTGAATCTCTTCTCTAATTCTCTATTTAATCCGCATAAATCTCTTAAAATCTATATGGTATCAGAGCCTTGTTACTGATTCTCTGCTTCTATTCAATCATCTCTAGCTATTTTCTTAATTTCCATTGATGCCACAGCTCTCTCTTTATTTCTCATAGAAATTTCTCAATCTCTCCTTGTGTTTATTTCTCTTGTCTATGCTTGAAGATCTCAGCAGGTTTCTGTCCCATTTCAGCAGATTAATCTCCATTGCTAGCCCTTTAGATCTTCAGCTCTCTTCTGGTTTTGACAGATTTTGGAGGCATCAGAGAACAACAAAGGACACCAACAAAAATTTTGATTTCTCAGCAAAGTGTTGTTGGTTGCTTGGCAAGTTAGGATCAATCTGGAAATTTGTGGATGTGTTGGCTGTAAGAAACGCTGAAGCATGGATTCTTCAAAATCTGTACCTATACCAGTTACTCTCAAAGGTGTGAACTACTTACTCTGGACAAGAACCACCAAGACAAATCTGTGTGGTCGTGGTCTTTGGAATCACATTGAAACCCAAGATATGAAGATAATCACGGATGAAGATGGAAAAGAGATAAGTGGAGATCCAAGTTCTGAAGATGGCAAATGGTTTCAAGAAGATCAGGGGGTTCTTTGAGCCGCAATACTTGAAGCTTATTCTTATTGTGAGACGGCAAAGGAGCTGTGGGACACACCAAAGAATGTCTATGGAAATGTCTCCAATCTTACCCGAGTGTTTGAAGTCAAGAAAGCTATCAATAATCTCAACCAAGAAGATCTTGACTTCACAAAACACTTTGGATAATTCAGATCACTATGGGCTGAACTCGAGATGCTAAGACCTTTCTCGGTGGATCCAAGTGTTCTCAAGGAAAGGGGTGAACAAGATAGGGTCTTTGGTCTGCTTCTCACATTGAACCCGGCTTACAATGATCTAATCAAGCACATCCTTAGAGCTGAGAAGTTACCAAGCTTAGATGAGGTGTGCTCTCAAATCCAACGTGAATAAGGCTCTGTAGGTCTCTTCAGTGGCAAAGGAGAAATAGTCATGGCACACAAAGTTACTTTCAAGTCTGAAGATAGGAAGATTCTTGTGTGTGATCACTGCAAGAAGAGAGGCCATATCAAGGATAAATGTTGGATACTACATCCACATCTTATGCCAGCAAAGTTCAAGGTTCAAGCGAACAACTCTCAAGAACCCTCAACTGAGCAAGCTCAGGCTGGATCATCTAGACAAGGAGATGAACTGGCTATGGTTGCCTACTCCAATGATGTTGTTAGGAAGTTGGACCTTGAAGCTCTTATCAAGTCCATTGCTGCCCTTACCAATAAAGAATCCGGTATCACTAACTTTGCTTCTTTACCTAAATCACAAAATAAAACATTGATTATTGATTCTGGGGATTCTCATCATATGATTAGTAACCCTAACCTCATTAATAATGTTAAACCTATTAATGGAAATGTGATAATAGCAAATGGTGATAGGATCCGCATAAGAGGAGTAGGTGATTTAAAACTTTGTGATAAGAACTGTAAAGCGTTCTTTATGCCTAAGTTCACCTCTAATCTTGTCTCAATAAAAAGAGCTACAAATGATCTTAATTGCTATGCTATATTTGGTCCTAATAGCTTTCATTTTCAGGATATTGGGAGAAGGGAACACTAACGGTGACTTATATGTTTTTGAGGATTCTCCAACAACAAAATCTACTTCTCTTTCTTGTCAATCTTGTTATGTTGTTAGCCCAAATAAACTGTGGCATGATAGACTTGGTTACCCTCATGCTAGGGCTTTAGAGATTATGTTACCACATGTTGTCTTTAATCATATGAACTGTGAAGCATGTATTCTAGGAAAATATTATAAAACTGTGTTTCCTAAGTCTTCAACTATCTACGAAAAATGTTGTGATCTTGTACATTCAGATTTTTGGACTGCCCCATGTTTATCTAGAGACAATAATAAATACTATGTTACATTTATTGATGAGAAATCGAAATATACATGCATCACACTGCTTGCATTTAAGGATAGAGTATATGATGCATTTGTTAATTTTCAATCATATGTTACTAACCAGTTTAATGCCAAGATCAAGGTATTCAGGTCTGATAATGGTGGGGAATACACTAGTCACAAGTTCAAAGATCACTTAGCAAGAAATGGGATTATACACCAAACTAGCTGCCCATATACACCTCAACAAAATGGTGTAGCTGAGAGGAAGAATCGACATCTTATGGAAGTTGCACGATCCATGATGTTTAACACCAATGTCCCAAGGAAATTTTGGAGTGATGCTGTCATGGCAGCTTGTATTGAGAAAAGGCATTCCGTGAAGAAGGTCGGGTACTATTCATCTCGGGTACTATTCATCCCAAGACCGAAGATTACTATTCATCCCGTGAATCTATTGAGAAAAGGCATTCCATAGAGAAGGTAAGGGCAGCAATGGACTTGATAAGAGCTTCAAGGTCCGACTTCCTAACAACATCATTGGAGTAGGCAACCATAGCCAGTTCATCTCCTTGTCTAGATGGTCCAGCCTGAGCTTGCTCAGTTGAGGTTTCTTGAGAGTAGTTCGCAGACCTTGAACTTTGCTGGCTTAAGATGTGGATGTAGTATCCAACATTTGTCCTTGATATGGCCTCTCTTCTTGCAGTGATCACACACAAGAATCGTCCTAGCTTCAGACTTGAAAGTAACTTTATGTGCCATGACCATTTCCCTTGCTCTGAAGAGACCTCTCGAGCCTTGTTCACGTTGGATTTGAGAGCACACCTCATCTAAGCTTGGTAACTTCTCAGCTCTAAGGATGTGCTTGATGAGAGTCATTGTAAGCCGGGTTCAATGTGAGAAGCAAACCAAAGACCCTATCTTGTTCACCCCTTTCCTTGAGAGTACTTGGATCTACCGAGAAAGGTCTTAGCATCTCGAGTTCAGCCCATAGTGATCTGAATTTTCCAAAGTGTTTTGTGAAGTCAAGATCTTCTTGGCTAAGATTGTTGATAGCTTTCTTGACTTCAAACACTCGAGAAAGATTGGAGACATTTCCATAGACATTCTTTTAGTGTGTCCCATAGCTCTTTTGCCGTCTCAAATAAGAATAAGCTTCAAGTATTGCAGCTTCAAGTGAGTTTTGAAGTAGTCCAAGAACCCCTCGATCTTCTTGAAACCATTTGCCATCTTGAGAACTTGGATCTCCACTGATCTCTTTTCCATCTTCCTTTGTGATTACTTTCTTATCTTGGGGTTCAATGTGATTCCCACGACCCCGTCCACACAGATTTGTCGTGGTGGTTCTAGCCGCAAAAAAGTAGTTCACACCTTTGAAGAAGCTTGGTATAGGAACAGATTTTGAAGAATCCATGCTTCAGAGTTTCTTCTGACGATGCACCCACAAATTTCCAGATTGATCCTAACTTTGCTAATAAATCAAAAATTCTGTTGGTGTCACTGTTGCTACTGATTACCTCCGAAATCTGTAAAAACCGGAAGAGATCTGCAGATCTGTAGAGGGCAGCAATGGAGATTAAAAGAACAGAGATGGAACAGAGATCTGCTAAGATCAACAAGTGTTAACAAGGAGAACAAACAATTTTAGGGTTTCAGAACTTGAGAACAAAAATGGCTGAGCAAGAACAGAATAGTAACTGGGGAGAAATCAAGAGAATAGCTAGAACTGATTGAAAACAAACAGAGAATCAGTAACCTGCTCTGATACCATGAGATTTTAAAGAGATTAGATGAAGAAATTAGGACAGAGATTAGATGAATTAGAGAGAATGAAAGCCACAGCCATTTTCTTCTTATAAGCCTAAGGAGGCGTCCATATTGTGTTAAAATAACAAGAGAAAAAGGGTTTCCTCCTTTTATAGAAGAAGGAGGATGCCCTAGATAAAAAAAAACTGCAGCAAAAGTGAAACCGCAGCTTACAGCACGGATGAATAGTAATCTTGGGTCTCGGGATGAATAGTACCCGAGATGAATAGTACCCGATCTTCTACATAGAATGCCTTTTCTTAATAGATTCATGGGATGAATAGTAATCTCGGGTCTCGGGATGAATAGTACCCGAGATGAATAGTACCCGGCCATCTTCACGGAATGCCTTTTCTCAATAAAATGGTCCGTATTAAAATTCCTTGTGAGTTTAAAAATACACCTAAGATCATTTTTCACCCGAATTAAATCATGACTAGCTGCTTTAAAGCACTGAAGTCCATGATTATTTTCAAAAGATGAACATTGATCTGGGAAAATATTTTTATGTGAAGTATTTCCAAATAAATCATTGTTCATCCCTTGTTTTCAAATGAAAAGATGAATCTTAGTCTGCTTTCCTTCTTATGAATGTGAAACAAAATATGGCTTTGGTACATCTCAGTTTTGCTAAGGATAAAATTTTGGTCCGAGTTTCATATCTTAATGATTTGAAAATTCCTAAGACCATAATTAAATCCAAGCTCTCATAAGAGAGTAAATAGTCTTTATGGTGAAGAACCATAAAGAGAAATTTTTTTTTTTCTACTAACCCTTGTGTATGCATAGGTAAAAGTGTATAAATCACAAGAAGAAAATGCATGAAGATCACATTGATCAATCCAATTCATGACCAATGGGGCACTATCTGAGTTATCAACCCAAAGGGAGTACACTTGAACTTGTCATTAATTTGAATATCTTTGAGTCTTGTGAATTATTTCTCTTATTTCTTTAATATGCAAACCCAATTTGTTTTACCTTCTTAAACCCCCCATGGCAATTACTTACTGAATTTAAGTCCTCTATGAAGGGTTTAAACAAGAAAAGCCAGGATTATTCTTGGTGAGAGAAGTGTTAAAGAAGAAGGAGACACATAGAGAAGAAATAGAGTAAAGAAGTCCTTGGAGCTTACATATTCATAAGATGGATAAAGAACGGTGTTACTCAAGAAATGTTGAGAAGAAGATCCATTTAAGGTGTTCCCAAAATCATTACAAGAAGACTGACTCACCATACTTGTTTACCGGATCATAAACCACAAGGGACAACTCTCTAAACTCTTGCTTATTCCATCATACTTAGTGTTACAATTTGTTTTCGTCTTGATATCATTAAATTCATTTCTCTTATGTGTTACTCTATATTTTATCTAAGCTTCTTAAAATCCCACGGCCATTGCTTTAAAATTTTGTATCTCATGATGAAGGTACAAAGGAGTAAGTGCCGTGACTATTCTCCCAAGAAGTTTAGAGACAAAGAAAAGGATCACATGAGAAGAAATGAAGTAAAGAAGCGGTTGGTTCATTAGAAGTGTCCTATTCGATGAAAGGCTTCCAATGCTCTGCTTGTGACGATATTTGGACACAAGGGAACTACAAGAGTTAGTGTTCGTTTGGGACCAGTATGAAGTGTTTCTTGGTTATGGTTTGCGAATTGTGTTTGGTTTACCGAAAAGTGGTCTGTCTGGTGAAAAGTGAAGATTTTCAAACCAAGGGCTAAGGAACAAGGGGGAGTTTTTCCTCTCCGTGTCACAAGCTTGATCAGATGGATATATTGATGCATGATCAAGCTTGAGGGGGAGTATGTGAGCACTATAGAGGAAAGGCGAGTGTATTTATGAAGCGTGTGTTTATGAAGTGTGGTCAAGATGGCAAGGCATGATGCGTTTGGGAAGGTTCTGATCGAAGCAAGTCAGGCAGTAACCAAGCACTCCGAGGCATACCGTATGGAGAAGCGAAGGCTACCTTAAAAGAGGAGACCGGGAAACGTATATGAGTAGCCAAGCTAAACAAATGGAGGAAAGAAAAATGCCAAGTCATGAGACCAGCTAGATGAGGCACATGAAAGTATCCATACCGTCAAAACTATATCCTTGAAGAGGAAGTGAAAAGCAAGCTAAAGCAAGAGACTGGACAGGAAGCGGAAGCTAGAGACCGGACAATAAGAAGCATAGGAAAGTCGACATGGCTCAAAGCTATCTTTGAAGATCGAGGTACTTAAAGTCTTCACGCTACACTCTCATCCTTGATCATATCCCCTACTCATAGAAGTTATGCTCTTTTCCTCATCATAGATTTTTTCCCAAGTGGTTTTTTCTATGATGAGGTTTTTACCGAGGTAACGCCTATGTAGGTCCAAGCTTAGTCTTTGTTCACTGACGGCTAAGCTTGAGGGGGAGTATTGAGAAAAGGCATTCCGTGATGAAGGTCGGGTACTATTCATCTCGGGTACTATTCATCCCGAGACCAAAGATTACTATTCATCCCGTGAATCTATTGAGAAAAGGCATTCCATAGAGAAGGTCGGGTACTATTCATCTCGGGTACTATTCATCCCGAGACACGAGATTACTATTCATCCCATGCTGTAAGCTGCGGATTCATGAAACCCCTCCCCTTGTAACCTAATCACTATTTGCGCCTCCTTTGGCTTAAAATGGCCCTTAGGGGCTGCTTTCTCTATTGTTCTTGCTTAATCACCTATTCTTGTTAATTGTTTACATTCAGCATTAATCTCTTATTCTTTCTTGTTTAATTTGCATAATCTCTCATTCTCCTTTACTTGTTTTATGCATCTATTCTCTTAATTCTCTCATTCTCTTAGTTTATATTTCTGCATCAATTCTCACAGCTTGTTACCTGATAAATAGGACACCAACAAGGATCCTAACTGATTTAGCGCCATTTGAGGTATTGAACCGAACCAAACCTTCTATTGATCAGTTACGAGTGTTTGGTTGCGTTTGTTTTGTCCTGAGACCAGGTGAACTGAGGGATAAGCTTGAAGCTAAGAGCACAAAATGCATGTTCCTAGGCTACTCTACTACTCAAAAGGGCTACAAGTGCTATGACTTCTCAAAGAACAGAACAATTGTGTCAAGAGATGTCAAGTTCATTGAGCACCAAGGGTATTACGACAAGAAGGATTACGGGAGTTTGAGAGATTTGGAAAGATCACCATCAGATAGAGCCGCTAGTCTCCAACATCTCCTTAGTCATCTTGGGAATCCTTCTCCTCGAAGAGAAAAACAATCTGATAATGTCGAAACCAACCAACAAGGAGTGGAGACTACCGAACATCAACCCAATACAAACCTTGGAAATACACAGGCTGCTCCAAACCCCATAGAAGAAACTGATACCACTGAGCACACTCAGCCGGAACCAAACCCACTTGACAGGGAACAAGACCAAGATCAAGATAAGGATGGTATGACTGAAGATGTGGTTCAAGAGGATAATCATGATGTGGTTGAACATGAAGAACACACTCCTCCTCCTGCACCGCCACCTCCTCTTCGTAGAAGCACTAGACAGAGGTTTGGACCCGAACATTGGAAGCTCACTAGAGTCTATTTCAACAACCAAGCTGTGGCACATCCTATCAAAGCTGTGTATTCGCTTGACCTGTTGCCAACAGCTTATCAAGCCTTGCTTGGGAAAATTGATGCTCAATGGATTCCACAGAGTTATCAAGAAGCCAAAGGGAGTAATGAATGGCTTGGTGCAGTGGATAATGAGGTTGGGGCTATGGAAAGGAATCATACATGGGATGAAGCCGACCTACCTTTGGGAAAGAAGGCTGTTAGTTCACGGTGGCTTTTCACTATCAAGTATCTGAGCAATGGAGATGTTGAGAGGTACAAAGCCAGACTTGTTGCTAGAGGATTCACACAGACTTATGGAGATGACTACACAGAAACGTTTGCTCCAGTTGCCAAGCTGCATATAGTTAGAGTTGTTATCTCATTGGCTACAAATCTAGATTGGGAGTTATGGCAAATGGATGTGAATAATGCATTCTAGGAAGGAGAACTTGAAGAAGAAGTGTGTACATGACTCCACCATCAGGCCTTGAAAACTCCATTGCTCCGGGAAAGGTTCTGCGGCTTAGAAAAGCCATCTATGGACTAAAGCAATCTCCAAGAGCTTGGTACCACAAACTGAGCTGTACTCTCGAAGAAAAAGGGTTCAAGAGATCTGAAGCTGATCACAAATTGTTCACAGTCCAAAGTCCACGAGGAATCGTTGTAGTATTGGTCTACGTGGATGACCTTATCATTTCCGACAATGATAAGGAAGGTATTCTCTAAACTAAAACCTATCTTAAAACTGTGTTTGATATCAAAGATCTTGGAGAACTAAAATATTTCCAAGGGATTGAAGTATGTCTTTCTTCGGAGGGCTTATTTCTATCACAAAAGAAGTATACTCTTGACTTTCTGAATGAGACAGGTAAAATAGGAGCATAGCCAGCCAAAACTCCTCTTGCAGATGGCTAGAAGGTCAAGCGAAAGGGGGAGAAAAAGGGCAAGGAGCTCGAAGAAGAAGATCCATTAGACAAACCATATGCGGATCCTCTCCAATACCGAAGACTAGTGAATAACCTTATCTATCTGACTTTAACAAGACCTGACTTATGTTTTGCTGTGAATCAGGTGAGTCAATACATGAAAAACCCACAGTCTACCATTGGAACATGGTGGAGAGGATACTCAGATATCTAAAAGGGAGTCCGGGACAAGGCATATGGATGGGAATGAATGAGAATGCCGAGATTGTTGGTTATTGTGATGCAGACTACGCTGGTGACACGAATGATAGGAAGTCAACCACTGGATATTGCACATTCATTGGAGGGAATTTGGTGACATGGAAGTCTAAGAAGCAGAAGGTAGTGTCATGTTGAAGTGCTGAATCCGAGTATAGAGCAATGAGGAAGCTCACGGAAGAACTCATTTGGCTTAAGGCATTACTCAGAGATCTAGGCATTGAAACCACAAGACCCATCACCATGCATTGTGATAATCAAGCTGCTATACACATTGCCAGCAACTCTGTGTTTCACGAAAGGACCAAGCACATAGAAGTTGACTGTGATGCGATCCTCCCAAGGATTCGACACTTTCTAGTTGTGGAAATAGATAGATGGATAGATGATGGATCAAATGGTCGTACAGGAGATGCGGAATAGCTCCTGATATACCTCAATGTCTCCTAGGATATGACACACCTAGATAAGACAAGGTTTGTTTGTTGGATATTACACACCAAGCAATCGAAAGTTCTAAAAGAACAAAAGAGATTCACTCTAAAATATGTTGAAAAGAAAGTTGATTGATTAATTGTGATGGTCTACGTGTGCTTATATAGCACAAGAAAGTAGAAAATATCTAGACACACTTAAATGCTGAAAATAAACTAAAAATACTAAAAATACTAAAAATGCTGAAAATATCTCTTCCTTCTTCAGCTTTCACGAAATTAAGTCTTTATTTGGGGCAAGAGAACTTTTGTGGGCTTTGGATACGTTCTCCCATGGACTTGATGAATAAGTGATCCAATTTGCCTCATTAAAACCTTCCTTTAGAAAACCCATTGGGAAAAAAACCAAAGGCTCTTGCTCTTGTCATAGGTCCACTTGGTACAACCAATAAATCCTCAACTCTATGTATGCTCTCCTCAGGTTCATGCTGCATTTGATTGTTCTCCATGATCACATCATCTCCTCTTCTTGAAAAGGATTTGACCTCAAATCGTGCTCATCTGCAACAAAGGGAATTAAGTCAGCAACATTAAAACTGGAACTCACTTTGTGACTTGAATTTTTTTTTTTTTTTTTTTTTTTTTTTTTGGTATGGACCTTAAATTTTTTGTCTCAGTTTGGACTTCCTTTCAGCCGGAAATCTTTCTTTCCTCAAATGTATCCACACTAGGTCTCCTTCCTCAAAGATCTTCTTATGTCGGCCCTTGTTGGCATATTTTTCATACAGCTTGGTTTTCTCCTCTATGTTCTTTCGAGCTTTCTCATAGATCTGTTTAACAAGTTCAGTTTCCTTTTCCCATCTATGCTTGCTTTTTCACTCAAAGGTAAAGGGGTTAGATCCAAAGGAGAAATAGGATTAAATCCATAGGCAATTTCGAATGGAGAAAACTTTCTGGCTGAATGCATTGAGCGATTATATGCAAATTCAACATGCGCCAAACAATCTTCCCAAGTTTTCAAGTTCTTTTTGATCAAGGAACGTAAAAGAGTAGACAAAGTTCTGTTCACAACTTCAGTTTGTCCATCAGATTGAGGATGACAAGTAGTTGAAAACAACAACTTAGTTCCTAGCTTATACCAAAGTGTTTTCCAAAAGTAGCTCAAAAACTTAGTATCCCTATCACTAACAATAGTTCTGGGCAAGCAATGAAATGTGAGAAGCAATGAAATGTCCTAACTATCTCTTTAAAGAACAAGTTAGCAACATGAGAAGCATCATCAGTTTTATAACAAGCAATGAAATGTGCCATTTTAGAAAACCTATCAACAACAACAAAGATTGAGTCTTTTCCAGTCCTAATTCTAGGCAATCCAAGCACAAAATCCATAGATATATCATTCCAGGGCTGAGTAGGGATTGGTAAAGGGGTGTACAAACCTTGAGACTGTAGCTTTGATTTGGCTTGTTTGCAAGTGACACATCTTCCGCAGACTCTCTCCACATCTCTCTGAGAGTTTTTGCAATTCCAAAATGCCCCATTAAGCCTCCTCCATGCCCTTCCCTGACTAGCATATCTGTCACAGAGCAATTAGGCACACAGAAACGATTTTCAAAGAATAAGAATCCTTCATGCCTAAAATTCAGAATCAGTCTCGTATAAACCTTTTAGATGCTCAAAACCTAACAACTTAGCATCCAAAGTTGTAATCAAGACATACTTCCGAGATAAGGCATCGGCAATAATGTTTTCTTTACCTTTTTTGTACTTGATTACATACGGAAATGTTTCAATGAACTCTATCCACCTAGCATGCCATTTGTTCAGCTTTTGCTGACCTTTTAAATGCTTTAAGGACTCATGATCAGTAAGGATGACGAACTCCTTTGGCCATAGGTAGTGCTGCCATGTTTGCAAAGCCCGGAACAAGGCATACAACTCCTTGTCGTAGGTTGGGTAGTTCAAAGTGGCTCCTCCAAGCTTCTCACTAAAAAAGGCAATGGGTTTCTTCTCTTGCATCAAAACCGCACTAATACCTACACCAGATGCATCACATTCAATTTCAAAAGTTTTCATAAAATCTGGTAATGACAAAAGGGGTGCATTGGTAAGTTTCTCCTTCATGGTTTGGAATGCTTTTTCTTGTGCTTCTTCCCATTTGAATCCCACACTTTTCTTGATCACTTCAGTAAGTGTAGCAGCTATGGTGCTAAAATCTTTCACAAATCTCCTATAGAATCCGGCAAGCCCATGGAAACTCCTCACTTCGCTCACGGTACTAGGACTTGGCCATTCACGGATAGCTCTCACTTTTTCTTCATCAACCTGTATACCCTGTGCACTCACAACAAAGCCTAGAAACACAAGATTATCCGTGCAAAAGGTACACTTCTTTAGGTTAGCAAACAACTTTTCTTTCCTTAGAACTTCTAAAACAGATTTCAGATGCTCAATATGATCGTCTAAGTTTTTGCTATAAACCAGAATGTCATCAAAGTAGACAACAACAAAAACTCCAATGAAAGCTCTGAAAACATGGTTCATTAATCTCATGAAACTGCTGGGTGCATTACTTAATCCAAAAGGCATTACTAACCACTCATATAATCCATGTTTTGTTTTAAAAGCAGTTTTCCACTCATCACCCTATTTCATGCGAATTTGGTGATATCCACTTTTAAGATCAATTTTAGAAAACACACTAGAGCCATACAGTTCATCTAGCATATCGTCTAAACGAAGAATAGGATGGCGATACTTAACTGTTATGTTGTTAATGGCTCGATAATTAATACACATCCTCCATGTTCCATTCTTCTTTGGTACAAGTAGAACCGGCACAGCACAAGGGCTCATGCTCTCTCGGATGTAACCCTTGTCCATGAGTTCGCACACTTGTTTTTGCAACTCCTTGGTCTCAACTGGGTAGGTTCTATAAGCTGGCCTATTGGGAAGTGAAGCTCCCGGTACGAAATCTATTTGGTGCTCAATCCCACGAATAGGTGGTAGTCCCTTGGGGTTTTCCTCCGGAAAGATGTCTTCAAATTCTTGCAAAAGAGAAGTAACCTTACTCGGCAATTCCGGTGAGAGGTTAGTATGATTCATAAGTGCTTCTTTGTAAACAAACAGAAGAATGGGTTGTTTAGAGAAAAGAGCTCTCTTAACCACATTAGATCTCACAAAGAAGTTAGAATACCTCACGGGTTTACTCTCACAGGCCTTTTTCTTGGTTTTTCTCAAACTCTCTTTTTCTTTTTGAGGTGAAGTGTTTAGGGGGTCACTCACAGTTGTTTTTCCTTGTTGTTTCAGCTGGATCTGGTCTTGGTAAACTTTGTGTGGTGCTAGAGGAGCAGGGACTGTTTTCCGGCCTTTGTACTCAAAAGAATACCTATTGGTGAAACCATCATGCAAAACCCTTCTATCAAACTGCCATGGTCTTCCAAGTAAGATGTGGCCAGCCTCCATAGGTAGAATATCACACAAAATTTCGTCCTCATATTTGCCTATGGTGATGGGAACCAATACTTGGCTATTCACCGCCATCTCACCAGCATCATTCAGCCATTGAAGCTTATAAGGCTTCGGATGCTCAATGACTTTCAACCCTAACTTCCTCACCATTGTTTCACTAGCTACGTTGGTGCAACTTCCTCCATCAATTATAAGGCTGCAAACCCTTCCTTCAACAATGCATCTAGTATGAAACAAATTTTCTCTTTGATCGAGTTCATTTACCTTTGTTTAAACACTCAATGATCTCCGTGTTACCAAAAGCTCTCCCACGGCTGGTAACTCCACTTGCTCTTCTTCTTCCGAGGCTGAATCATTCTCCTCCTCTTCCTCAGTCTCAATCTACCCATTCTCCAAGAGAATCATAATCTTCTTGTTGATACATTCATTGGCGCAGTGCCCTCGCACTTGACACTTAAAACATCGAACTTCTCTAGGTTTAGAAGGGGCTGCCTCGGCTTTACCTTTAGGGTTCGGATTGGTGGTGGATGGTCTTGACTCGGTCTTTGGTTTAGCAATGGTTTTTTCCTCTTTATGATAACTAGTCCTAGCATGAGATGCTCCAGCCCCATATGACGTTTTAGAGCTACTTCTCCTCTTGATTTGTTGTTCTACTAGAACTGCCTTATGAAGCCTTTCCTCCAATCCTTCATATGTTTGTTGCTCCATTCTGTCTTGGATGTCACGGGACAAACCACTAAGGAACCTTGCCATTGTTGCCTCAGAATCTTCCTCTATGTCGGCTTTGATCATAAGAGACTCCATTTCTTGAAAATAATCATCCACACTCTTGCTTCCTTGGCTTAATCTCCTAAGCTTTTGATGCAACTCCCGGTGGTAATGACTCGGAACAAACCTCTTTCTCATCAGATTTTTCATCTCTTCCCAAGTCTCCACACGTGGTTCACGGTTGCGTTTCCTACTTGTCACAATTTCATCCCACCAGTTGATGGCATAGTCATAGAATTCGGTTGCGGCAAGTTGGACCTTCTTGTATTCCGAATATGTTTGACAATCAAACACCAGCTCTATCTTCTTCTCCCACTCTAGGTAAGCATCCAGATCACTCTTCCCATAGAATGGCAGTATTTTCAATTTCAGACCATTGATATTATCTTCATTTCGGCCTCTTGCTTCGTGATCACGTCTAGGTCTTCGATGAGTCGTATTAGAGATTCGGCTTCCTCCACTGTAATAATCATCTTCCTCCACGTCCCTTTCTTGCCTAAGTTGCTCTCTCCTTCTCCTAACTGTTAGAATTCAGAGTTTAAGTTTGCTAGAAACAAGAATGAGAGTAGCTGAATGAATAATAATAAGATTGAGAATAGAGAGATTTTATTATCTCTTATGAGATTTTATTATCTCAGTAGTTGTAAAGTGTTACAATGGATTACATATTTATAGAACTCTTAAAAATAAAAAAACTAGGTGTATCTTGTAGTTCAGAGTCTAATCTATCCGTTAGGAATAGTAATAGAGCGTTGGAGTTCAAAATAGAGCTGTTGGAGACGAAAACAATTTGGGCGTCATTTCTGGCCTTCTCTTCTTGGGGCTCTCTTCTTTTCTTCCTTCTTGTGTATTTGTTTGCTTGATTAATACTCCCCCTCAAACTTAGCCGGAATGAGTGTGGAGACTAAGTTTGATTTTTCCAAAACAAATCCTCCTGACTACCTCATTAAAAACCTCACAAGTACAAACCTAGTGGGAAAAACTCCTTGTGAGGAAAAGAGTGTAGTGTCTCTGGAAATGGAGAGGCATGATCAAGGATGAGTGAGATCTATTAGTCCAAGCTTGCTCTGAATGTGGTTGCAAATCTTGAGACTTGCAGATTTGGTGAATATGTCAGCAAGCTGATCTTCGCTTCTTGTGTAGCATGGGAGGATTACTCCTTCAATGATCTTGTCTCTAACTTTGTGACAATCCACTTCTATGTGCTTGGTTCGTTCATGGAAGACTGAGTTTGTAGCAATGTGAATTGCTGCTTGATTGTCACAATGCATGGTAATGGGACTTGTGCTCTCAATTTCCAGATCCTTTAGAAGCGCCTTTAGCCATACTAGCTCATTTGTGAGCTTCTTCATTGCTCTATACTCACTTTCAGCGCTTGAGCATGAGACGACCTTTTGCTTCTTAGATTTCCAGGTTACTAAGTTCCCTCCAATAAATGTGCAATGGCCAGTTGTGGATTTTCTATCCATCGTATCTCTAGCATAATCCGCATCACAATAGCCCACAACTTCAGTACTATTATTCTTTCCCATCCAAACACCTTGCCCATGTGATCCTTTGATGTATCTTAGAATTCTTTCCACCATATTCCAGTGGTGCACCAAGGGCTCTTTCATGTGTTGGCTCACCTGATTCACAGCAAAGCATAGGTCAGGCCTTGTTATGGTTAAGTAAATTAACTTACCTACAACCCGCCGGTATTGAGCTGGATCTTCAAATGGTTTGTCAATGATTCCTTGAGCACTTTGAGAAGTAAACAAGGTGTGATCAGCCTCTGATCTTTTAAATCCTTTGGCTGTTAGTGTAAAGCTTAGCTTGTGGTACCAGGCTCTTGGGGATTGCTTCAAGCCATAAATGGCTTTTCTAAGTTTGAAAACTTTGCCATGAGGAATTGAACTTTCAAGACCTGGTGGAGGCTTCATGTACACTTCTTCTTCAAGCTCTCCTTGGAGGAATGCGTTTTTGACATCCATTTGCCATAATTCCCAAGATAGATTGGTTGCCAATGATAAAATCACTCGAACTGTATGGAGCTTAGCCACTGGTGCAAAGGTGTCCGTATAATCTTCTCCATAAGTTTGAGTAAATCCCCTTGCAACCATTCGAGCTTTATACCTTTCGATTTCTCCATTGCTGTGATACTTGATGGTGAATACCCATTTAGATGTAACAGCTCTTTTTCCCGAAGGTAGATCACTTACATCCCAAGTGTGATTTCTAACCATTGCTTCTATCTCAGCATCTATAGCATCCATCCAGACCTTGATTTCTTTTGCTTCTTCATAGGTCTTTGGAATGTAATGCTGCTCTATCTTTCCAAGGAATGCTTGATGATCTGATGGCAAGAGGGCAAGAGAACACTGAGCTTGGTGAGATTTTAAAGAGATTAGATGGAGAAATTAGGACAGAGATTAGATGAATTAGAGAGAATGAAAGCCACAGCCATTTTCTTCTTATAAGCCTAAGGAGGCGTCCATATTGTGTTAAAATAACAAGAGAAAAAGGGTTTCCTCCTTTTATAGAAGAAGGAGGATGCCCTAGATAAAAAAAAAACTTCAGCAAAAGTGAAACCGCAGCTTACAGCACAGATGAATAGTAATCTCGGGTCTCGGGATGAATAGTACCCGAGATGAATAGTACCCGATCTTCTACACGGAATGCCTTTTCTTAATAGATTCACGGGATGAATAGTAATCTCGGATCTCGGGATGAATAGTACCCGAGATGAATAGTACCCGGCCATCTTCACGGAATGCCTTTTCTCAATACTCCCCCTCAAGCTTAGCCGTCGGTGAACAAAGACTAAGCTTGGACCTACATAGGCGTTACCTCGGTAAAAACCTCATCATAGAAAAAACCACTTGGGAAAAAATCTATGATGAGGAAAAAAGCTATAACGTCTATGAGTAGGGGATATGATCAAGGGTGAGTTGGATCCACAAGCCCTAGTTTGCTGTAGATGTGTTTGCAAACCTTAAGACTACGCAGACTTTGGTGAAGATGTCTGCTAGTTGATCTTCACTTCTTGTAAAGCATGGTAGTGTGACTCCTTCTTTGATCTTCTCTCGAACTTTGTGTCGGCTTCTATGTGCTTGGTCCTCTCGTGAAACACAGAGTTGCTGGCAATGTGTATAGCAACATGATTGTCACAATGCATGGTGATAGGTCTTGTGGTTTCAATGCCTAGATCTCTGAGTAGTGCCTTAAGCCAAATGGGTTATTCCGTGAGCTTCCTCATTGCTCTATACTCGGATTCAGCACTTGAACATGACATACTTACGCTTCTTAGACTTCCATGTCACCAAATTCCCTCCAATGAATGTGCAATATCCGAGTGGTTGACTTCCTATCATTAGTGGTCACCAGCGTAGTCTGCATCATAATAACCAACAATCTCGGCATTCTCATTCTTTCCCATCCATATGCCTTGTCCTGGACTCCCTTTTAGATATCTGAGTATCCTCTCCACCATGTTCCAATGGTATACTGTGGGGTTTTGCATGTATTGACTCACCTGATTCACAGCAAAACATAAGTCAGGTCTTGTTAAAGTTAGATAGATAAGCTTACCCACTAGTCTTCGGTATAGGAGAGGATCAGCATATGGTTTGTCTAATGGATCTTCTTCTTTGAGCTCCTTTCCCTTTTTCTCCCCCTTTCACTTGACCTTGTAGCCATCTGCAAGAGGAGTTTTGGCTGGCTTTGCTCCTATTTTACCTGTCTCATTCAGCAAGTCAAGAGTATATTTCCTTTGTGATAAAAATAAGCCCTCCGAAGAGCGACATACTTCAATCCCTAGGAAATATTTTAGTTCTCCAAGATCTTTGATATCAAATACAGTTTTAAATTAGGTTTTGGGTTTGAGAATACCTTCCTTATCATTCAGGAAATGATAAGGTCATCCACGTAGACCAATACTACAATGATTCCTCGTGGACTTTGGACTGTGAACAATGTGTGATCAGCTTCAGATCTCTTGAACCCTTTAAGCCGAGAGTACAGCTCAGTTTGTGGTACCAAGCTCTTGGAGATTGTTTTAGTCCATAGATGGCTTTTCTAAGCATGAGAACCTTTCCCCCGAACAATGGAGTCTTCAAGGCCTGGTGGTGGAGTCATGTACACTTCTTCTTCAAGTTCTCCTTGCAAGAACGCATTCTTCACATCCATTTGCCATAACTCCCAATCCAGATTTGTAGCCAATGAGAGAACAACTCTAACTGTATGCAGCTTGGCGACTGGAGCAAACGTTTCTGTATAATCATCTCCATAAGTCTGTGTGAATCCTCTTGCAACAAGTCTTGCTTTGTACCTCTCAACATCTCCATTGCTCAAATACTTGATAGTGAAAAGCCACCGTGAACTAACAGCCTTTTTTTCCCAAAGGGTAGGTCAGCTTCATCCCATGTATGATTCCTTTCCATAGCCCCAACCTCATTATCCACTGCTCCCAGCCATTCGTTACTCCCTTTGGCTTCTTCATAACTCTGTGGAATCCATTGAGCATCAATTTTTCCAAGGAAGGCTTGATGAGCAGTTGGTAACAGGTCAAGCAAACACACAGCTTGTATAGGATGCGCCACAGCTTGGTTATTGAAATAGACTCTAGTGACCTTCCAATGTTCGGGTCCAAACCTCTGTCTAGTGCTTCTCCGAAGAGGAGGTGGGGGTGGAGGAGGAGGAGTTTCTGCTTCATGTCTAACCTCATCATGGTGATCCTCTTGAACCACATCTTCAGTCATACCATCCTCATCTTGATCTTGGTCTTGTTCCATGTCAAGTGGGTTTGGTTCGGCTGAGTGTGCTCGATGGTATCAGTTTCTTCCATGGGGTTTGGGAGCATGTATATTCCCAAGCTCAGAATTGGGTTGATCTTCTGTAGTCTCCACTCCTTGTTGGTTGGTTTCGACATTATCAGAGTGTTCTTCTCTCCGAGGAGGAGGATTCCCAAGATGACTAAGGAGATGTTCGAGACTAGCGGCTCTATCTGATGGTGATCTTGCCAAATCTTTCAAACTCCCCCAATCCTTCTTATCATAATTGTAGAAATACACAGATCTGTTGTTTGAGATTTTGGAGAATTTTGGAGAGAAATGAACAGTACCCACGAAAATGAAGAAGAAGAAAGTGAGAGATATTTTTTTTCTTCTTATCTCATCTCATTGATTTCGTGTATGGGTCCTTTACAATCATATATCCACTCTAAGCAAGCTAAACAAGTGGCTAAAATTAATTAACATGTGGGAAAAATGACAGCCACAAAATATAAAGTCACAGTTTGACTTGTCAAAGCGTGAGAGATTCAACAGACCTCTTTTCTTATTAGAACAGTTTAATCTTGACTTCAATATTTCATATCCAGTCTTCACTTCAATAATCAGTCCTCAACCACCCCCCTCAAGATTGGTTGGTGGAGATCCAACAAACCCATCTTGCCATGACGTTCATTACCCACCTTAGATGTTGTTGCTTTGGTGAAGACATCTGCTAATTGGTCACTTGCCTCACAAATGTTGGCAAAATTATTCCAGCTTCAACCTTCTCTCTCACATAGTGACAATCCACCTCAATATGCTTCGTTCTCTCATGGAACACGGAGTTAGAAGCAATATGGATGGCAGCTTGGTTGTCACAATGAAGAGTCATGGGCTCAGATGATTCAATTCCTAGATCCTTGAGAAGGGCCTTTATCCAAACTAACTCACCAGTTGTGTTTGCCATTGCTCGGTACTCAGCCTCTGCACTTGATCTAGAAACTACCTTCTGCTTTTTACTTCTCCAAGTAACCAGATTTCCACCAACAAATGTACAAAACCCAGTTGTTGACTTCCTATCAACCTTATCTCCCCCAATCAACATCACGAGTACCCAACAATATTAGTGGAGTTATTATGACCCATCCAAATACCTTTTGCACGGTGTGCCTTTCGGTATCTCGAGGATCCGATCAACCATTCCCCAATGATGTTTGCTTGGAGCCTGCATATGTTGACTTGCTTGATTTACTAAGCGAAATATCTGGTCTTGTGATAGTTAAGTATATCAACCTTCCCACCAGCCTTTGATATTGCTTAACTTCCATAAGGCTCCCCTCTGGGCATATTTTATAACCATCCTCAATGGGAGTCTTAGCTGGTTTTACTCCAAGCTTCCCTGTTTCTTCAAGCAAATCAAGAGTATATTTCCTTTGGGATAAAAATAATCCATTATCAAATTTGCATACCTCAATCCCAAGGAAATACTTAAGCTCACCCGGGTCTTTAATATCAAATGATGCCTTGAGTAATCTCTTCGTTCTCTTGATTCCCTCAACATCATCACCTGTGACAATAATATCATCCACATACACCAGCCTTCCACAGTCCCATTCTCAGCTCTTTGTTGTAAACAATGTATGGTCTCCTTCGATTTTCTAAATCCATTCTCAAGAAGACATCCACTCGACTTATGGTACCAAGCCCGAGGTGATTGCTTGAGACCATAAATTGCTTTCTTAAGCTTGCGGACCTTGTTGTCACCCATACTAACACCTTCTGGAGGAACCATGTACACTTCTTCCTTTAAATCTCCTTGAAGAAATGCATTTTTCACTCCATCTGCCATATGTTCCAACACAGATTAGTAGCAATAGAGAGAAGAACCCGTGCTGAATGAAGCTTGCTCTTGGCGCAAAGGTCTCGTGTAATCCACTCCATGCTTTTGTGTGTAACCCTTGGCAACTAACCTCGCCTTGTATCTCTCTATTTCCCAGTACTTTGGTATACTTGATGGTATACACCCACCTACAACCAACCAGCTTCTTCTTGTTGGGCTTGTCAACTTCATCCCATGTATCATTCTTAACCATGGATGCTATCTCTTCCAGCATAAGCTTGAACCCAAACATCATCCAAACAAGCCTCTTCATAGCTCTTTTGGAATCCTATGTTGGTCAATATTGGCGAGGAAAGCTTGGTGTTCTTGTGGAAACTGATCCATAGCACAATGATTCCGAATTGGATGAGCCCTTTGCTGATTATTGTAATATACTCTTGTGTTCTTCCAATTCTCAGGGAGGAAATCTCATCCTTGTACTTCTTCTCAATGGAGGTACAATTTCTTCTTCAGGATCTGATGCCTCGGATTCCTCAACAACATCAGTTTGAGATGATTCTAGATTAATCTCAACATTGGGTGATTCCTCATCTCCAACATTACCCTCTGGTTCACCCATAGGTTCCACTTGAGTAGCACCACTGTTCTCACCTTCATCTACCACAACATCATCATTATCAATATGTTCATTTTCATTACCAACACCTGGAGCTACCCTTGAAGAATAACCCTTAATGTAGATGCATTTTCCCGAGATGAGGTTAAATCTGTCAATTATCCCAATTCTTTGTACCAAAATATCCCTTATCTTCAACAAATTTAACCTCTCTTGATATATGCACCCTGGTGGTTGTTGGATTGTAACACTTGTACCCCTTTTGTGTAGAGGAATACCCAATGAACATACACTTGATGCTCTTTGGCTCTAACTTGTGCCTCTGAGTTTACGGAACAAAAGCGAAGCCAACACCCAAACATACAAATGATCAATAGAAGGTTTAACTTTGTTTAATACCTCAAATGGAGAAATGTTTCCAAGATGAGCTCTTGGTAGCCGATTTATTAGATAGCAGGCTGTCATCACAGCATCACCCCAATACTCCTTAGGTACACTTCTCTCAAACAACATTGCCTCGGATACTTCCATTAAATGTCATTCTTGCGTTCAGCCACTCCATTTTGCTGTGGAGTATATGCACAAGAAGTCGGATGCACGATTCCCTGTTCCTCCACAAACCGCGTAAAATCATTACCCATGTATTCTCCACCATTATCACTCCTCGGAACTTTGATCTTAGCCCCAAACTGAGTAAAGACATAATTGTAGAAATTGGAGAGCGCTTGAGAACCTGGCTCTTAGAACTCATAAGTGTAACCCATGTGTATTTAGACTTCTCATCAATAAAAGAAACAAAATACTTATATTGATCACGGGTTGCACAAGGAGCCGTCCATACATCAGAATGTATAAGATCAAAACCCGTATCATACACCGTACTCGATTAGGAAAAACAGTTACGCAATGTTTCCCTAGAATGCGCTTCACAGTCCTTATGATCTTGTGCTTTCGATTAGGCAGAACAAGCTGGAGAGCTTTAAGATGAGGATGACCCAATCTCTTCGTGCCAAAAAGTGCTTAGTGCTTGACTTACTAATAGGCTTATCCACAACAGGTTGCTTTTCATCCAAAACATAGAGACCACCCTTGGAGCAACCTTCCCCGATGGTCTGCCCGGATTTAATGTCCTGAAACTTTACATCATCAGGACTAAAGACAACCACACAATCAAGGTCCTTTGTTGCTTTCTGAACAGACAATAAATTTTTAGAGAAATCTGGCAAATATAGAGCTTTCAGCTTCCTTTTAAATAACTCTAAATTCCCAATTCCTCTAATCTCAACATCCTGTCCATTAGCAATTGTAACCTTTCCACCATGTGGTTCGACATTAGACAATAATTCCTTATCACTAATCATATGATGAGAAGCACCAGAATCCACTATAACTTGTTTGTGAGTTCTAGAGGTGAAGAACCCCTTACCAGATTCTGCAAGCTTGGTGATGCTCTTGATTAGAGCATCTAGGTCTGACTTTCTGACCACATCATCTACGTTGGATGTAGCTACTCCAGCCACTCCCCTTGACGTCTGACCCGCCACTTTGAAGTTCTTGGGCTTTAGATGCGGATAGAGAGTCCAGCATTTATCCTTGGTGTGTCCTTTCATCTTACAATGATCACACAGAGTTCTTCTTGTCGACCATCAATCGACATCCTTTGCTTTGCTCATAGAGCAACTTCACTTGTCGCTTTAAAGAGACCCTGGAGCCTTCCTCCTTTTGAATCATCATGCACACTTGGTTGAGAGTAGGCAGCTTCTCAAACCTCGGAATGTGTTGAACCAGTACAAAGTAAGACTCATCAAGAGTGAGGAGCAAACCAAACACTTGATCTTGCTCTCTCCTCTCCACCATCTCCTTGATATCAATAGTAGGGGGCCTGAGCACGTCAAGCTCTGCCCACAGTCCCCTGAACTCACCAAAGAGATCCTTGAAATCCTCTCCCCTTGTTGAAGATTGCTTGAGAGCCTTCTTGATCTCATAAATCCTACTGAGGTTGGATTCATTTCCATACACTCCCAAGAGTGTATCCCATAACTCCTTTGCCGTCTCTACATAAGAATAAGATGCTAGGATGCTAGGCTCTAAGGAGCTCTGAAGAACAGTCAATACCAACTGATCTTCTTGGATCCACTTGGAATCCTCTTTGCTAGAGCTTATTTGGGCTGGAGACTCTAGCTCTCCCTCTGTAGCTACAGCACCAGTCCCTTCAACTCCCCCTGGAGTGGTGCCATTCTGTTTGACTCAAGAGGAATCTCCTCGGATGTAAGACAATGGATCCATAATCCACGGCTTCTAAGTGCTGTCTTTGTGGTTACTGGACCACAAGAGATAGTTGTCCCCTTCGAAACAACGGTGAGGTGAAGAACTTGAGATTATCCATCACAAAGGCTTGATACAATGAAAGATTAAGAAAAACGTGGTATTTAGGAGCTTATTGCTCTGATACCATGTAGAAATACAGATCTGTTGTTTGAGATTTTGGAGAATTTTGGAGAGAAATGAACAGTACCCACGAAAATGAAGAAGAAGAAAGTGAGAGATATTTTTTTTCTTCTTATCTCATCTCATTGATTTCGTGTATGGGTCCTTTACAATCATATATCCACTCTAAGCAAGCTAAACAAGTGGCTAAAATTAATTAACATGTGGGAAAAATGACAGCCACAAAATATAAAGTCACAGTTTGACTTGTCAAACTGTGAGAGTTCAAACAGACCTCTCTTCTTATAAGACCAGTTCAATCTTGACTTCAATAATTCCCATCCAGTCTTCACTTCAATAATCAGTCCTCACTTCAACAATAATACCCTTGGTGCTCAATGAATTTGACATCTCTTGATACAATTGTTCTGTTCTTTGAGAAATCATAGCACTTGTAGCCCTTTTGAGTAGTAGAGTAGCCTAGGAACATGCATTTTGTGCTCTTAGCTTCAAGCTTGTCCCTCAGTTCACCTGGTCTTAGTACAAAACAAATGCAACCAAACACTCGTAAGTGATCAATAGAAGGTTTGGTTCGGTTCAATACCTCAAATGGCGCTAAATCAGTTAGGATCCTTGTTGGTATCCTATTTATCAGGTAACAAGCCGCCATGACAGCATCACTCAGAATCTCCTTGGGACATTGGTGTTAAACATCATGGATCTTGCAACTTCCATAAGATGTCTATTCTTCCTCTCAGCTACACCATTTTGTTGAGGTGTATATGGGCAGCTAGTTTGGTGTATGATCCCATGTTTTGCTAAGTGATCTTTGAACTTGTGACTAGTGTATTCCCCACCATTATCAGACCTGAATACCTTGATCTTGGCATTAAACTGGTTAGTAACATATGATTGAAAATTAACAAATGCATCATATACTCTATCCTTAGATGCAAGCAATGTGACCCATGTATATTTCGATTTCTCATCAATAAATGTAACATAGTATTTATTATTGTCTCTAGATAAACATGGGGCAGTCCAAACATCTGAATGCACAAGATCAAAACATTTTTCATAGATAGTTGAAGACTTAGGAAAAACAGTTTTACAATGCTTTCCTAGAATACATGCTTCACAGTTCATATGATTAAAGACAACATGGGATAACATAATTTCTAAAGCCCTAGCATGAGGGTGACCAAGTCTATCATGCCACAGTTTATTTGGGCTAACAGCATAACACGATTGACAAGAAAGAGAAGTAGATTTTGTTGCTGGAGAATCCTCAAAAACATATAAGTCACCGGTAGTGTTTCCTTCTCCCAGAACTTTTCCCTCTCAATATCCCGAAAATGAAAGCTATTAGGACCAAATATAGCATAGCAGTTAAGATCATTTGTAGCTTTTTTTTTGAGACAAGATTAGAGGTTAACTTCGGGCATAAAGAAACGCTTTAGAGTTCTTACCACTAAGTTTTAAAGCACCCACTCCCCTTATGGGGAGCCTATCACCATTTGCAATTTTCGCAGTTCCATTAATAGGTTTAACATTATTAATGAGGTTAGGGTTACTAATCATATGATGAGAAGCCCCGGAATCAATAATCAATGTTTTATTTTGTGATTTAGGTAAAAGCACAAAGTGAGTGATACCGGATTCTTTATTAGGTAAGGGCAGCAATGGACTTGATAAGAGCTTCAAGGTCCGACTTCCTAACAACATCATTGGAGTAGGCAACCATAGCCAGTTCATCTCCTTGTCTAGATGGTCCAGCTGAGCTTGCTTTCGATTGAGGTTTCTTGAGAGTAGATTGCTTGAACCTTGAACTTTCGCTGGCTTAAGATGTGGATGTAGTATCCAACATTTGTCCTTGATATGGCCTCTCTTCTTTGCAGTGATCACACACAAGAATCTTCCTATCTTCAGACTTGAAAGTAACTTTATGTGCCATGACCATTTCCCCTTTGCCACTGAAGAGACCTACTGAGCCTTGTTCACGTTGGATTTGAGAGCACACCTCATCTAAGCTTGGTAACTTCTCAGCTCTAAGGATGTGCTTGATGAGATCATTGTAAGCCGGGTTCAATGTGAGAAGCAAACCAAAGACCCTATCTTGTTCACCCCTTTCCTTGAGAGTACTTGGATCTACCGAGAAAGGTCTTAGCATCTCGAGTTCAGCCCATAGTGATCTGAATTTTCCAAAGTGTTTTGTGAAGTCAAGATCTTCTTGGCTAAGATTGTTGATAGCTTTCTTGACTTCAAACACTCGAGAAAGATTGGAGACATTTTCATAAACATTCTTTAGTGTGTCCCATAGCTCCTTTGCCGTCTCACAATAAGAATAAGCTTCAAGTATTGCAGCTTCAAGTGAGTTTTGAAGTAGTCCAAGAACCCCCTGATCTTCTTGAAACCATTTGCCATCTTCAGAACTTGGATCTCCACCGATCTCTTTTCCATCTTCATTTGTGATTACTTTCTTATCTTGGGTTTCAATGTGATTCCAAAGACCACGCACCACAGATTTGTCTTGGTGGTTTTAGCCCGAGCAAGTAGTTCACACCTTTTAGAGTAATGCGGGTATAGGAACAGATTTTGAAGAATCCATGCTTCAGAGTTTCTTATGAGCCAATGCACCCACAAATTTCCAGATTGATCCTAACTTTGCTAATAAATCAAAAATTCACTTTGGTGCATCTATACTAAGTACCTCCGAAATCAGAAAACCGGAAGAGATCTCGCAGATCCGTAGAGGGCAGCAATGGAGATTAAAAGAACAGCGGTGGAACAGAGATCAGCTAAGATCAACAAGTGTTAACAAGGAGGACCAACAATTTTAGGATTCCAGAACTTGAGACCAAAACTGGCTGCGCAAGAACGAGAATAGTAATCGGGGAGAAATCAAGAGAATAGCTAGAACTGATTGAAAACAAACAGAGAATCAAGAACCTGCCTCTGATACCATGAGATTTTAAAGAGATTAGATGGAGAAATTAGGACAGAGATTAGATGAATTAGAGAATGAAAAAGCCCACAGCCATTTTTTTCATATAAGCCTAAGGAGGCGTCCATTTTGTGTTAAAATAACAAGAGAAAAAGGGTTTCCTCCTTTTATAGAAGAAGGAGGATGCCCTAGATAAAAAAAAAACTTCAGCAAAAGTGAAACCGCAGCTTACAGCACGGATGAATAGTAATCTCGGGTCTCGGGATGAATAGTACCCGAGATGAATAGTACCCGATCTTCTACACGGAATGCCTTTTCTTAATAGATTCACGGGATGAATAGTAATCTCGGATCTCGGGATGAATAGTACCCGAGATGAATAGTACCCGGCCATCTTCACGGAATGCCTTTTCTCAATACTTGGATAGGGTGAGCCACAACTTGATGGTTATAATAGACCCTAGTTTGTTTCCAATGGTCTGGACCAAATCTTTAGCGTGTGCTTCTTCGCAAGGTTGGTGCTGGTGCCTCTTCTTCCTCATGATATTCATTTTCCTCGAATATCGACCCGTGGAGTTTCTTGATTAACTCCCCCTTGTTCATTTACTCCTTCGTCATTCTCTTCCTCATTTTGAACATTTACCCCTTCTTCTTGAATCTGATCTTCTTGATTGTTTGCAGGGGCTGTTTGATCTTCATTCATTTGAGGAAGACCCATGTGACTTAAAATGTGTTGAAGAGAGGCTGCTTGATCTGCTGTAGAGTCAGCCAAGTCTTTCACACTTTCCCAGCCCGACTTCTCAAAATAACTTTGATCTTCTAGGAATTTTACATCTCTAGACGTCATGATGCGTTTGGTGCTTGGATCATAGCATCTGTACCCTTTTTGAGTAGTGGAGTATCCAATGAACACGCTTCTAGTGCTTTTAGCATCTAACTTATTCCTTTGATCCGTTGGCACTAAGACAAAACAAACACTACCAAACACACGTAAGTGATTAATATTTGGTTTGGTTTTATTTAATACCTCAAATGGTGATAAGTCATCTAAGACTTTTGTTGGAATTCTATTAATGAGGTAGCATGCGGTCATGACAGCATCTCCCCAAAATCTCCTTGGCATGTTTTTGTGGAACATCATTGATCTTGCTACTTCCATCAGATGCATATTCTTCCTTTCGGCCACTCCATTTTGTTGTGGAGTATAAGGACAGCTCATTTGGTGAAGGATGCCATGATTTGCCAAATGAGCCTTGAAAGTGTGGCTTGTGTATTCCCCTCCATTATCCGATCTTAGCACCTTAATTTTAGCATTGAAATGATTAGTCACATATGTTTGAAAGTTGACAAATGCCTCAAATACTCTATCTTTAGAAGGTAACAATGTGACCCATGTATATTTTGATTTTTCATCTATGAATGTCACAAAGTATTTTAGGTTATCTCTAGATAGGCAAGGTGAGGTCCAAACATCAGAGTGAACTAAATCAAAACAATTCTCATATATTGATAAGGAGTTTTGGAAAACACTTCTACAATGTTTTCCCAAAATACAAGACTCACACTTAGAGTTATCAAATACTACATTGGGCATAATTAATTTTAAAGCTCTAGAATGAGGATGGCCTAATCTAGCATGCCAAAAATCATTTGAACTACTAGCTACATGACAGGAATTAATAAACGGCAAACTAGCAGAGTTGGAGCATCTAGAATGGTTCTTGAGATCTTCTAGAGTATACAACTCTCCCTTAGTGTTCCCCTTGCCTAAAACTTCACCAGTTTTAATATCCTAAAAATGAAAGCTGTTAGGTCCAAATATAGCATAAGCATTGAGATCGGTGGTAGCTCTTTTAACCGAGACCAAATTATTGCTAAATGTAGGCATGTAAAAAGCACTAGATTCATTTCCAAAGAGGTTTAAATTTTCTACGCCTTTAATTGGCACTCTAACTCCATTAGCAACTTCAACATGACCAGATGTGTTTTGAATATTATTTAGTAGATCAGAATCTTTAATCATATGGTGAGATGCTCCTGAATCTACTAAAAGTGTTTTTGAATAGTTAGAGGCTAGAAAGGTGATACCAGACTCCTTGCAAATTTGCATGGTCTTGATCATTGCCTCTAAGTCTGCTCTGCTCATGGTGATCATGCCATTGTTCTCTGAAGTAGAGGCTTGATTAGAATGGCCGTTTGGAGCACTTGGGTTCATACCGAGTGCTGTAGGTTGTTGAGTGGCTGGAGCATAATTTGAAGCGTTTGCTTCATTTGCTTGTTGCCTTGCTCTGAAGTTGGCTCTGAGATGAGGATGAAGGATAAAGCACTCCTCCTTGGTGTGTCCTCTCCCTTGGTTGAATTTGCCAATGTTCTTGCAATGTTCACATTGCTTTGTTGTTCCTTTCTTGTTGGAACTGAATGGAGGTTTGTAAAACCCTTTGTTTGCCGTTGGCAACTCTCCTCTTCTTGAAGAGATCTCAGGAGCCTTGCTCCCTTTTGGATTTGAGCAGACATTTTCAAGGCTTGGTAAGGCTTCTCCTCCCTTAAAATGTACTTTATAAGGTCATTAAATTTCGGATGGAGAGATTGGAGAAGTCCAAATACTCGATCTTGCTCTTTTCTTTTCCTCTATAATTTTGAGGTCTTTTGTGCTTGGCCTCAGCATATCCAGTTCAGCAAGTAATGATCTATATTTACCAAAGTGTTTGGTAAAATCTTGATCTTCTTGAGTGAGGTTGCTGAGATCTTTCTTCACTTGAATACTCTTGAAAGATTGGTGATGTCTCCATACACCTTCTTTAGAGTTTCCCAAAGTTCTTGAGCTGTCTCATAATATGAGTAAGATTCAAATATTGAATCACTCAAGGAGCTGTGGATTATGCTGAGCACCATTTGATCTTTTTGCAGCCACTTTTCCGAGCTTCTTCATCTCCTTCTTGAAGCTCTTTTCCTTTTGCTGGTTCAACTCTGATTCCACAAGCCAGTCTCGACAAAAGTTGGATTTTGTCGATCGTGACCATAGGAGATAGTTCTCTCCTCTTAGGGTGACTCTAATTGCGGTTGGTTTTGTCTCCTCCATGATAAAAAAAATATGACTAACCGTTTGATACTACACTGCCTCAACTTCACTAACTCGTCTAGGATGAATTAATTTCAATCTCAGAGTTGAGAAAATGTTCTTTGAGAAATATCCAGAAATAAACCACTCTAACTTCACACAGCTCGTCTAGGATGAATATATATCAATCTCAGAGCTTTTGGAGGAAGTTAAATGGATGTATTTCCAGGAAAACCAAAGAAATTTTTGGAGAAGACAAGATGAAAGTACCAAAACGCAAGAAATTTGAATTTTCGAAAAAATTCTTTCGATTTGGAGCTCTGTAGAGCTTGTGAATGCTGCGGAAGCTTTGAATATGAAGGAGGAGATGATTAAAATGCAAAGGAGACAAAGAGGAGGACTGAATCTTGAAGAACCAGTTTTTCTGAAATTTTACGTCAGGATAATGTCAATTTTGAAAAAAAAAAAAGCAGATGAAGAGAATGAGGAAATCAAAAACTTGATCTTGTTTATGGATCAATGCTCTGATACCATGTTAGAATTCAGAGTTTAAGTTTGCTAGAAACAAGAATGAGAGTAGCTGAATGAATAATAATAAGATTGAGAATAGAGAGATTTTATTATCTCTTATGAGATTTTATTATCTCAGTAGTTGTAAAGTGTTACAATGGATTACATATTTATAGAACTCTTAAACGCAAAAATAACTAGGTGTATCTTATAGTTCAGAGTCTAATCTATCCGTTGGGAATAGTAATATAGCCGTTGGAGTTCAAAATAGAGCTGTTGGAGACGAAAACAATTTGGGCGTCATTTCTGGGCTTCTCTTCTTGGGCCTCTCTTCTTTTATTCCTTGTTGGGTATTTGTTACTTGATTAATAACTGCTGCTACAGTACCTCCGAAATCTGTAGAAACCAGAACAGATCTGCAGATCTGTAGAGGGCAGCAATGGAGATTAAAAGAAAAGAGATGGGGCAAAGATCTGCTGAGATCAACAAGTATTGACAAGGGGAACAAACAATTTTAGGGTTTGAGAACTTGAGAACAAAAATGGCTGAGCATGAAGAGAATAGTAACTGAGGAGAAATCAAGAGAGTAGCTAGAACTGATTGAATACAAACAGAAAATCAGTAACTTGCTCTGATACCATGAGATTTTAAAGAGATTAGATGGGGACATAAGGACAGATATTAGATGAATTAGAGAGAATGAAAGGCACAGCCATTTTCTTCTTTAAGCCTAAAGAGGCGTGATAATTATGTTAAGTTACAAGAGAATAAGGTTTCCTCCTTTTATAGAAGAAGGAGGAAGCCCTAGATAAAAAAAACCGCAACAATACTAATCAGGGGTCTCGAGATAAATAGTACCCGAGATGAATAGTACCCGACCTTCTACACGGAATACCTTTTCTCAATGGACTCACGAGATGAATAGTAATCTCGAGTCTCGGGATGATTAGTACCCGGGATGAATAAAACTCGGCCATCTTCATGGAATGTCTTTTCTCAATAACCTATTTATGTGAATTGTGAGAATCAATGCTTTCACTAACAAAGATTAGACCATTTTCAAGATAATTGTTCCAAAAATGGAGTTATGACCCTTCAAGATAGAAATGAGAGTGAATAGAAGTGTTTAGGTGTCAAAGTAGTTAAAGCATGCTACCAAGGTAGAGACGCAAGTCAAAGTAAGAAACAAGCATTATAGCTTATCCTAGAGTTATGTTAGTTCTTGGAATCTCATAGGAGTTTCTAATGGTGAATTTCAGTGTTATAGCAAGAAGACACATATGGAGGCCGAATTAACACCTATTGATGAGAATATGAAGAACCAATGCTTTCATTGACAAAGATTTAACAAGTTTTAAGACGATAGTCCCAAAAACGTAGTTATGACCCTTCTAAATAGAAATGAAAGTGAATAGAAAGGTTGAAGTGTCAAAGTAGTTAAAGAATACTGCTAAGGTGGAGACGCAAGAGAAAGTAAGAAACAAGCATTATAGCTTATCCCACCGTTCTATTAGGTCTTTGAATGTCATAGGAGTTTCTAATGGTGAATTTTGGGAGTTGTAGCAACAAGAATTATATGTAGGCTAAAACAACACATATTGATGAGAATATAAAGAATCAATGCTTTCATGGACAAATATTGAACCATTTTCAAGATAATAGTCCCAAACACGGCGTTATGACCCTTCAAAATAAAAATGAGAGTCAATATAAAGGTTAAAGTGTCAATGTAGTTGAAGTATGCTACCAAGGTGGAGACGCAAGAAAAAGTAAGAAAGAAGCATTATAGCTTATCCCACAGTTTTGTTAGGTGTTTGAATCCCTTAGGAGTTTCTGATGGTAATACCTATTGATGTGAATATGAACAATCAATGCTTTCACTAACAAAGATTTGACCATTTCCAAGATGATTGTCCCAAAAACGTAGTTATAACCCTTCAAAATAGAAATGAGAGGGAATAGAAGTGTTTAGGTGTCAAAGTAGTTGAAGCATGCTACCAAGTCGGAGACGCGAGTCAAAGTAAGAAAAGGGCATTATAGCTTATCCCAGAGTTATGTTAGTTCTTTGAATCTCATGGGAGTTTCTAATGGTGAATTTCAGAGTTATAGCAAGAAGACACATATGGAGGCCGAATTAACACCTATTGATGAGAATATGAAGAATCAATGCTTTCATTGACACAGATTTAACCATTTTCAAGAAGATTGTCCCAAAAATGTAGTTATGACACTTTTAAAGAGAAATGAGAGTGAATAGAAAGTTTGAAGTGTCAAAGTAGTTAAAGAATGCTACTAAGGTGGAGACGCAAGACAAAGTAAAAAAACAAGCTTTATAGCTTATCCCATAGTTCTATTAGGTTTTTGAATGTCATAGGAGTTTCTTATGGTGATTTTTTGGGAGTTGTAACAAGGAGAAACCTATGCAGGCTGACACAGTACCTATTGATGTGAATATGAAGAATTAATGCTTTCACTAACAAAGATTTAAACATTTCCAAGTTAATTGTCCCAAAAACGTAGTTATAACCCTTTAAGATACAAATGAGAGGGAATATAAGTATTTAGGTGTCAAAGTAGTTGAAGCATGCCACCAAGGTGGAGAAGCAAGTCAAAGTAAGAAACAAGCATTATAGCTTATCCCAGATTTATGTTAGTTCTTGGAATCTCATAGGAGTTTCTAATGAATTTTGGAGTTATAGCAAGAAGACACATATGGAGGCCGAAGTAACACCTATTTATGAGAATATGAAGAATCAATGCTTTCATTGACAAAGATTTAACCATTTTCAAGACGATCGCCCCAAAAACTTAGTTATGACCCTTCTAAATAGAAATGAAAGTGAATAGAAGTGTTTAGGTGTCAAAGTAGTTGAAACATGCTACTAAGGTGGAGACGTAAGACAAAGTAAGAAACAAGAATTATAACTTATCCCACATTTCTGTTAGGTCTTTGAATGTTATAGGAGTTTCTAATGGTGAATTTGTGAGTTCTAGTGAACCATTTTCAAGATAATAGTCCCAAACACGGTGTTATGACCCTTCAAAATAGAAATGATTTTCAAGATAATAGTTCTGTTAGGTGTTTGAATCTCTTAGGAGTTTCTAATGGTAAATTTGTGAGTTGTAGCAAAGAGACACCTATGGAGGCTGACACAACACCTATTAATGTGAATTTGAAGAATCAATGCTTTCACTAACAAAGATTTGACCATTTTCAAGATAATTGTTCCAAAAATATAGTTATGACCCTTCAAGATAGAAATAAGAGTGAATAGAAGTGTTTAGGTGTCAAAGTAGTTAAAGCATGCTACCAAGGTGGAGACGGAAGTCAAAGTAAGAAACAAGCATTATAGTTTATCCCATAGTTCTATTAGGTGTTTGAATCTCTTAGTAGTTTCTAATAATAAATTTGCAAGTTGTAGCAAAGAGACACCTATGGAGGTTGACACAACACCTATTAATGTGAATTTGAAGAATCAATGCTTTCACTAACAAAGATTTGACCATTTTCAAGATAATTGTTCCACAAACGTAGTTATGACCCATTAAGATAGAAATGAGAGTGAATAGAAGTGTTTAGTGTCAAAGAAGTTTAAGCATGCTACCAAGGTGGAGACACAAGTCAAAGTAAGGAACAAGCATTATAGCTTATCCAAGAGTTATGTTAGTTCTTGGAATCTCATAGGAGTTTCTAATGGTCAATTTCAGAGTTATAGTAAGAAGACACATATGGAGGCCGAATTAACACCTATTGATGAGAATATGAAGAATCAATGCTTTCATTGACAAAGATTTATCCATTTTTAAAACGATAGTCCCAAAAACGTAGTTATGAACCTTCAAGATAGAAATGAGAGTGAAAAGAAGTGTTTAGGTGTCAAAGTAGTTGAAGCATGCTACCAAGGTGGACACGTAAGTCAAAGTAAGAAACAAGCTTTATAGCTTATCCTAAAGTTCTATTAGGTTTTTGAATGTCATAGGAGTTTCTTATGGTGAATTTTGGGAGTTGTAGCAAGGAGAAACCTATGCAGGCTGACCCAATACCTATTGATGTGAATATGAACAATCAATGCTTTCACTAACAAAGACTTGAACATTTCCAATATGATTGTCCCAAAAACGTAGTTATGACCCTTCTAAATAGAAATGAAAGTGAATAGAAAGGTTGAAGTGTCAAAGTAGTTAAAGAATGCAACTAAGGTGGAGACGCAAGACAAAGTAAGAAACAAGCTTTATAGCTTATCCCACAGTTCTATTAGGTTTTTGAATGTCATAGGAGTTTCTTATGGTGAATTTTGGGAGTTGTAGCAAGGAGACACCTATGCCAGCTGACACAATACCTATTGATGTGAATATGAACGATCAATGCTTTCACTAACAAAGATTTGACCATTTCCAAGATGATTGTCCCCAAAACGTAGTTATAACCCTTCAAGATAGAAATGAGAGGGAATAGAAGTATTTAAGTGTCAAAGTAGTAGAAGCATACTGCTAAGGTGGAGACGCAAGACAAAGTAAGAAAGAAGCATTATAACTTATCCCACATTTCTGTTAGGTCTTTGAATGTTATAGGAGTTTCTAATGGTGAATTTGAGAGTTCTAGCAACAAGAAACATATGGAGGCTAAAAGAACACAAATTGATGAGAATTTGAATAATCAATGCTTTCATGGACAAAGATTTAACCATTTTCAAGATAATAGTCCCAAACACGGTGTTATGACCCTTCAAAATAGAAATGAGAAAGAATATAAAGGTTGAAGTGTCGATGTAGTTGAAGTATGCTACCAAGGTGGAGATGCAAGATGAAGTAAGAAAGAAGCATTATAGCTTATCCCATAGTTCTGTTAGGTGTTTGAATCTCTTAGGAGTTTCTAATGGTAAATATGCGAGTTGTAGCAAAGACACACCTATGGAGGCTGACACAACACCTATTAATGTGAATTTGAAGAATCAATGCTTTCACTAACAAAGATTTGACCATTTTCAAGATAATTGTTCCAAAAATATAGTTATGATCCTTCAAGATAGAAATAAGAGTGAATAGAAGTGTTTAGGTGTCAAAGTAGTTAAAGCATGCTACCAAGGTGGAGACGCAAGTCAAAGTAAGAAACAAGCATTATAGCTTATCCCATAGTTCTGTTAGGTGTTTGAATCTCTTAGTAGTTTCTAATAATAAATTTGCAAGTTGTAGCAAAGAGACACCTATGGAGGCTGACACAACACCTATTAATATGAAATTGAAGAATCAATGCTTTCACTAACAAAGATTTGACCATTTTCAAGATAATTGTTCCACAAACGTAGTTATGACCCATTAAGATAGAAATGAGAGTGAATAGAAGTGTTTAGTGTCAAAGAAGTTTAAGCATGCTACCAAGGTGGAGACACAAGTCAAAGTAAGGAACAAGCATTATAGCTTATCCAAGAGTTATGTTAGTTCTTGGAATCTCATAGGAGTTTCTAATGGTCAATTTCAGAGTTATAGTAAGAAGACACATATGGAGGCCGAATTAACACCTATTGATGAGAATATGAAGAATCAATGCTTTCATTGACAAAGATTTATCCATTTTTAAAACGATAGTCCCAAAAACGTAGTTATGAACCTTCAAGATAGAAATGAGAGTGAAAAGAAGTGTTTCGGTGTCAAAGTAGTTGAAGCATGCTACCAAGGTGGACACGTAAGTCAAAGTAAGAAACAAGCTTTATAGCTTATCCTAAAGTTCTATTAGGTTTTTGAATGTCATAGGAGTTTCTTATGGTGAATTTTGGGAGTTGTAGCAAGGAGAAACATATGTAGGCTGACACAATACCTATTGATGTGAATATGAACAATCAATGCTTTCACTAACAAAGATTTGAACATTTCCAATATGATTGTCCCAAAAACATAGTTATGACCCTTCTAAATAGAAATGAAAGTGAATAGAAAGGTTGAAGTGTCAAAGTAGTTAAAGAATGCTACTAAGGTGGAGACGCAAGACAAAGTAAGAAACAAGCTTTATAGCTTATCCCACAGTTCTATTAGGTTTTTGAATGTCATAGGAGTTTCTTATGGTGAAATTTGGGAGTTGTAGCAAGGAGAAACCTATGTAGGCTGACACAATAGCTATTGATGTGAATATGAACAATCAATTCTTTCACTAACAAAGATTTGAACATTTCCAATATGATTGTCCCAAAAACGTAGTTACGACCCTTCTAAATAGAAATGAAAGTGAATAGAAGGTTGAAGTGTCAAAGTCGTTAAAGAATGCTACTAAGGTGGAGACGCAAGACAAAGTAAGAAACAAGGTTTAAAGCTTATCCCACAGTTCAGTTAGGTTTTTGAATGTCATAGAAGTTTCTTATGGTGAATTTTGGGAGTTGTAGCAAGGAGAAACCTATGCAGGCTGACACACAATACCTATTGAGTGAATATGAACAATCAATCAACTAAGATTTGATCATTTCCAAGATGATTGTCCCAAAAACGTTGTTATAACCCTTCAAGATAGAACTGAGAGGGAATAGAAGTATTTAGGTGTCAAAATAATTGAAACATGCTACCAAGGTGGAGAAGCAAGTCAAAGTAAGAAACAAGCATTATAGCTTATCCCAGATTTATGTTATAGTTCTTGGAATCTCATATGAGTTTCTAATGTTGAATTTCAGAGTTATAGCAAGAAGAGACATATGGAGCCCGAAGTAACACCTATTGATGAGAATATGAAGAATCAATGCTTTCATTGACAAAGATTTAACCATTTTCAAGACGATAGTCCCAAAAACGTAGTTATGACCCTTCTAAATAGAAATAAAAGTGAATAGAAGTGTTTAGGTGTCAAAGTAGTTGAAACATGCTACCAAGGTGGAGACGCAAGACAAAGTAAGAAACAAGCAATATAACTTATCCCACATTTCTGTTAGGTCTTTGAATGTTATAGGAGTTTCTAATGGTGAATTTGAGAGTTCTAGCAACAAGAAACATATGGAGGCTAAAACAACACAAATTGATGCGAATATAAAGAATTAACCATTTTCAAGATAATAGTCTCAAACACGTGGTTATGACCCTTCAAAATAGAAATGAGAGTAGATATAAAGTTTGAAGTGTCAATGTAGTTGAAGTATGCTACCAAGGTGGAGACGCAAGACAAAGTAAGAAAGAAGCATTATACCCTATCCCATAGTTCTGTTATGTGTTTGAATCTCTTAGGAGTTTCTAATGGTAAATTTGCGAGTTGTAGCAAAGAGACACCTATGGAGGCTGACACAGCACTTATTAATGTGAATTTGAAGTATCAATGCATTCACTAACAAAGATTTGACCATTTTCAAGATAATTGTTCCAAAAACGTAGTTATGACCCTTCAAGATAGAAATGAGAGTGAAAAGAATGTTTAGGTGTCAAAGTAGTTGAAGCATGCTACCAAGGTGGACACGCAAGTCAAAGTAAGAAACAAGCATAATACCTTATCCTAGAGTTATGTTAGTTCTTGGAATCTCATAAGAGTTTCTAATGGTGAATTTGAGAGTTATAGCAAGAAGACACATATGGAGGCCAAATTAACACCTATTGATGAGAATATGGAGAATCAATGCTTTCATTCACAAAGATTTAACAATTTTCAAGAAGATTGTCCAAAAAACGTAGTTATGACCCTTTTAAATAGAAATGAGAGTGAATAGAAAGGTTGAAGTGTGAAAGTAGTTAAAGAATGCGACTAACGTAGAGACACAAGACAAAGTAAGAAACAAGCATTATAGCTTATCCCACAGTTCTATTAGGTCTTTGAATGTCATAGGAGTTTCTAATGGTGAATTTTGGGAGTTGTCGCAACAAGAAATATAGGTAGGCTAAAACAACACATATTGATGAGAATATAAATAATCAATGCTTTCATGGACAAAGATTTAACCATTTTCAAGATAATAGTCCCAAACACGGCGTTATGACCCTTCAAAATAGAAATGAGAGTGAATATAAAAGTTAAAGTGTCAATGTAGTTGAAGTATGCTACCAAGGTGGAGACGCAAGACAAAGTAAGAAAGAAGCATTATACCTTATCCCACAGTTCAGTTAGGTGTTTGAATCCCTTAGGAGTTTCTAATGGTAAATTTGCGAGTTGTAGCACAAAGACACCTATGGAGGCTGACAAAACACTTATTTAAGTGAATTTGAAGAATCAATGCTTTCACGAACAAAGATAAGACCATTTTCAAGATAATTGTTCCAAAAACGTAGTTATGACGCTTCTATTGAGAAAAGGCATTCCGTGAAGATGGTCGGGTACTATTCATCCCGGGTACTATTCATCCCGAGACCCGAGATTTCTATTCATCTCGTGAGTCTATTGAGAAAAGGCATTCCGTGTAGAAGGTCGGGTACTATTCATCTCGGATACTATTCATCGCGAGACCCGTGATTACTATTCACCCCGTGCTGTAAGCTGCGGTTTCACTTTTGCTCAGTTTTTTTTATCTAGGACATCCTCCTTCTTCTATAAAAGGAGGAAACCCTATTCTCTTGTAACTAACACAATTATCACGCCTCGTTAGGCTAAAAGAAGAAAATAGCTGTGCTTTTCATTCTCTCTAATTCATCTAATCTCTATCCTTATTTCCCCATCTAATCTCTTTAAAATCTCATGGTATCAGAACAGGTTACTGATTCTTTGTTTGTATTCAATTAGTTCTAGCTATTCTCTTGATTTCTCCTCAGTTACTATTCTCTTCATGCTCAGCCTTTTTTGTTCTCAAGTTCTCAAACCCTAAAATTGTTTGTTCTCCTTGTCAACACTTGTTGATCTCAGCAGATCTCTGTCCCATCTCTGTTCTTTTAATCTCCATTGCTGCCCTCTACAGATCTGCAGATCTCTTCTGGTTTCTACAGATTTGGGATGTACTGAGCAACAGTGACACCAACAGAATTTTTGATTTATCAGCAAAGTTAGGATCAATCTGGAAATTTGTGGGTGCATTGGCTATAAGAAACGCTGAAGCATGGATTCTTCAAAATCTGTTCCTATACCAGTTACTCTCAAAGGTGTGAACTACTTGCTCTGGGCTAGAACCACCAAGACAAATCTGTGTGGTCTTGGTCTTTGGAATCACATTGAAACCCAAGATAAGAAAGTAATCACAGATGAAGATAGAAAAAAGATCAGTGGAAATCCAAGTTCTGAAGATGGGAAATGGTTTCAAGAAGATCAGGGGGTTCTTGGACTACTTCAAAACTCACTTGAAGCTGCAATACTTGAAGCTTATTCTTATTGTGAGACGGCAAAGGAGCTATGGGACACACTAAAGAACGTCTATGGAAATGTCTCCAATCTTACCCGAGTGTTTGAAGTCAAGAAAGCTATCAACAATCTCAGCCAAGAAGATCTTGACTTCACAAAACACTTTGGAAAATTCAGATCACTGTGGGCTGAACTCGAAATGCTAAGACCTTTCTCGGTGGATCCAAGTGCTCTCAAGGAAAAGGGTGAACAAGATAGGGTCTTTGGTCTGCTTCTCACATTGAACCCGGCTTACAATGAACTCATCAAGCACATCCTTAGAGCTGAGAAGTTACCAAGCTTAGATGAGGTGTGCTCTCAAATCCAACGTGAACAAGGCTCTGTAGGTCTCTTCAGTGGCAAAGGGGAAATGGTCATGGCACACAAAGTTACTTTCAAGTCTGAAGATAGGAAGATTCTTGTGTGTGATCACTGCAAGAAGAGAGGCCATATCAAGGATAAATGTTGGATACTACATCCACATCTGAAGCTAGCAAAGTTCAAGGTTCAAGCGAACTACTCTCAAGAAGCCTCAACTGAGCAAGCTCAGGCTGGACCATCTAGACAAGGAGATGAACTAGCTATGGTTGCCTACTCGAATGATGTTGTTAGGAAGTCGGACCTTGAAGGTTTTATCAAGTCCATTGCTGCCTTACCAATAAAGAATCCGGTATCACTCACTTTGCTTCTTTACCTAAATCACAAAATCAAACATTGATTATTGATTCTGGGGCTTCTCATCATATGATTAGTAACCCTAACCTCATTAATAATGTTGAACCTATTAATGGAAACGTGATAATAGCAAATGGTGATAGGATCCCCATAAGAGGAGTAGGTGATTTAAAATTTGTGATAAGAACTCTAAAGCGTTTTTTATGCCCGAGTTCACCTCTAATCTTGTCTCAGTAAAAAGAGCTACAAATGATCTTAATTGCTATGCTATATTTGGTCCTAATAGCTTTCATTTTCAAGATATTGAGAGTGGAAAATTTTTGGGAGAAGGGAACACTAACGGTGACTTATATGTTTTTGAGGATTCTCCAGCAACAAAATCTACTTCTCTTTCTTGTCAATCGTGTTATGCTGTTCCATTTCAAGAAATTCAGTGTGCATGATAGACTTGGTCACCTTTTTTTTTTTTTTTTTTTTTTTTTTTTTTTTTTTTTTTTTTTAATTTTTTTAAGTTTTTTTTTTTTTTAAGAAAACATTGTAAAACTGTTTTTCCTAAGTCTTCAACTATCTATGAAAAATGTTTTGATCTTGTGCATTCAGATGTTTAGACTGCCCCATGTTTATCTAGAGACAATAATAAATATTATGTTACATTTATTGAAGAGATATCGAAATATACATGGGTCACACTGCTTGCATATAAGGATAGAGTATATGATGCATTTGTTAATTTTCAATCATATGTTACTAACCAGTTTAATGCCAAGATCAAGGTATTCAGGTCTGATAATGGTGGGGAATACACTAGTCACAAGTTCAAAGATCATTTAGCAAGACATGGGATAATACACCAAACTAGCTGCCCATATACACCTCAACAAAATGGTGTAGCTGAGAGGAAGAATAGACATCTTATGGAAGTTGCAAGATCCATGATGTTTAACACCAATGTCCCAAGGAGATTCTGGAGTGATGCTGTCATGGCAGCTTGTTACCTTATAAATAGGACACCAACAAGGATCCTAACTGATTTAGCGCCATTTGAGGTATTGAACCAAACCAAACGTTCTATTGATCACTTACGAGTGTTTGGTTGCGTTTGTTTTGTACTGAGACTAGGTGAACTGAGGGACAAGCTTGAAGCTAAAAGCACAAAATGCATGTTCCTAGGCTACTCTACTACTCAAAAGGGCTACAAGTGCTATGACTTCTCAAAGAACAGAACAATTGTGTCAAGAGATGTCAAGTTCATTGAGCATCAAGGGTATTACGATCAGAAGGATTGGGGGAGTTTGAAAGATTTGGCAAGATCACCATCAGGTAGAGCCGCTAGTCTCCAACATCTCCGTAGTCATCTTGGGAATCCTCCTCCTTAGAGAGAAGAACAATCTGATAATGTCGAAACCAACCAACAAGGAGTGGAGACTACAGAAGATCAACCCAATACTGACCTTGGGAATACACATGTTACTCCAAACCCCATGGAAGAAACTGATACCACTAAGCACACTAAGCCAGAACCAAACCCACTTGACATGGAACAAGACGAAGATCAAGATGAGGATGGTATGACTGAAGATGTGGTTCAAGAGGATCACCATGATAAGGTTGGACATGAAGCAGAAACTCCTCTTCCACCACCACCTCCTCTTCGGAGAAGCACTAGACAGAGGTTTGGACCAGAACATTGGAAGGTCACTAGAGTCTATTTCAACAACCAAGCTGCGGCGTATCCTATACAAGCTGTGTGTTCGCTTGACCTGTTACCAACTGCTCATCAAGTTTTTCTTGGGAAAATTGATGCTCAATGGATTCCACAGAGTTAAGAAGAAGCCAAAGGGAGTAACGAATGGCTCGGTGCAGTGGATAATGAGGTTGGGGCTATGGAAAGGAATCATACATGGGATGAAGCCGACCTACCTTTGGGAAAGACGACTGTTAGTTCAAGGTGGCTTTTCACTATCAAGTATCTGAGCAATGGAGATGTTGAGAGGTACAAAGCCAGACTTGTTGCAAGAGGATTCACACAGACTTATGGAGATGACTACACAGAAACGTTTCCTCCAGTCGCCAAACTGCATACAGTTAGAGTTGTTCTCTCATTGGCTACAAATCTGGATTGGGAGTTATGGCAAATGGATGTGAAGAATGCGTTCTTGCAAGGAGAACTTGATGAAGAAGTGTACATGACTCCACCACCAGGCCTTGAAGACTCCATTGCTCCGGGAAAAGTTATGCGGCTTAGAAAAGCCATTTATGGACTAAAGCAATCTCCAAGAGCTTGGTACCACAAACTGAGCTGTACTCTCGAAGAGAAAGGGTTCAAGGGATCTGAAACTGATCACACATTGTTCACAGTCCAAAGTCCACGAGGAATCATTGTAGTATTGGTCTATGTGGATGACCTTATCATTTCCGGCAATGATAAGGAAGGTAGTCTCGAAACTAAAACGTATCTTAAAACTGTGTTTGATATCAAAGATCTTGGAGAACTAAAATATTTCCTAGGGATGAGACAGGTAAAATAGGAGCAAAGCCAGCCAAAATTCCTCTTGCAGATGGCTACAAGGTCAAGCGAAAGGGGGAGAAAAAGGGAAAGGAGCTCGAAGAAGAAGATCCATTAGACAAACCATATGCAGATCCTGTCCAATACCGAAGACTAGTGGGTAAGCTTATCTATCTGACTTTAACAAGACCTAACTTATGTTTTGATGTGAATCAGGTGAGTCAATACATGCAAAACCCCACAGTCTACCATTGGAACATGGTAGAGAGGATACTCAGATATCTAAAAGAGAGTCCGGAACAAGGCATATGGATGGGAAAGAATGAGAATGCCGAGATTGTTGGTTATTGTGATGCAGACTATGCTGGTGACACGAATGATAGGAAGTCAACCACTGGATATTGCACATTCATTGGAGGGAATTTGGTGACATGGAAGTCTAAGAAGCAGAAGGTAGTGTCATGTTCAAGTGCTGAATCCGAGTATAGAGCAATGAGGAAGCTTACGGAAGAACTCATTTGGCTTAAGGCACTACTCAGCAATCTAGGCATTGAAACCACAAGACCCATCACCATGCATTGTGACAATCAAGCTGCTATACACATTGCCAGCAACTCTGTGTTTCACGAGAGGACCAAGCACATAGAAGTTGACTGCCACAAAGTTCGAGAGAAGATCAAAGAAGGACTCACACTACCATGCTTTACAAGAAGTTAAGATCAACTAGCAGACATCTTCACCAAAGTTACGAGTCTTCAGGTTTGCAAACACATCTACAGCAAACTAGGGCTTATGGATCCAACTCACCCTTGATCATATCCCCTACTCATAGACGTTATGCTCTTTTCCTCATCATAGATTTTTTCCCAAGTGGTTTTTTCTATGATGAGGTTTTTACCAAGGTAACGCCTGTGTAGGTCCAAGCTTAGTCTTTGTTCATCGACGGCTAAGCTTGAGGGGGAGTATTCAGAAAAGGTTTTTACCAAGGTAATGCATTCCGTGAAGATGGTCGGGTATTATTCTTCCCGGGTACTATTCATCCCGGGTACTATTCATCCCGAGACCCGAGATTAATATTCATCTCGTGAGTCTATTGAGAAAAGGCATTCCGTGTAGAAGGTCGGGTACTATTCATCTCGGGTACTATTCATCGCAAGACCCATGATTACTATTCACCCCGTGCTGAAAGCTGCGATTTCACTTTTGCTCAGTTTTTTTTTATCTAGGGCTTCCTCCTTCTTCTATAAAAGGAGGAAACCCTATTCTCTTGTAACTAACACAATTATCACGCCTCTTTAGGCTAAAAGAAGAAAATGGCTGTGCTTTTTATTCTCTCTAATTCATCAAATCTCTGTCCTTATTTCTCCATCTAATCTCTTTAAAATCTCACCTTCAAGATAGAAATGAGAGTGAATAGAAGTGTTTAGGTGTCAAAGTAGTTAAAGCATGCTACCAAGGTGGAGACACAAGTCAAAGTAAGAAACAAGCATTATAGCTTATCCTAGAGTTATGTTAGTTCTAATGGTGAATTTCAAAGTTATAGCAAGAAGACACATATGGAGGGCGAATTAACACCTATTGATGAGAATATGAAGAATCAAAGCTTTCATTGACAAAGATTTAACCGTTTTTAAAACGATAGTCCCAAAAACATAGTTATGACCCTTTTAAATAGAAATGAGAGTGAATACAAAGGTTGAAGTGTCAAAGTAATTGAAGAATGGTACTAAGGTGGAGATGCAAGACAAAGTAAGAAACAAGCTTTATAGCTTATCCCACAGTTCTATTAGGTTTTTGAATGTCAAAGGAGTTTCTTATGGTGAATTTTGGAAGTTGTAGTAAGGAGAAACCTATGCAGGCTGACACAATACCTATTGATGTGAATATGAACAATCAATGCTTTCACTAACAAAGATTTGACCATTTCCAATATGATTGTCCCAAAAACGTAGTTATGACCCTACTAAATAGAAATGAAAGTGAATAGAAAGGTTGAAGTGTCAAAGTAGTTAAAGAATGCTACTAAGTTGGAGACGCACGACAAAGTAAGAAACAAGCTTTATAGCTTATCCCAAAGTTCTATTAGGTTTTTGAATGTCATAGAAGTTTCTTGTGGTGAATTTTGGTTGTTGTAGCAAGGAGAAACCTATGCAGGCTGACACAATACGTATTGATGTGAATATGAACAATCAATTTTTTCACTAACAAAGATTTGATCATTTCCAAGATGATTGTCCCAAAAACGTAGTTATAACCCTTCAAGATAGAAATGAGAGGGAATAGAAGTATTTAGGTGTCAAAGTAGTTGAAACATGCTACCAAGGTGGAGAAGCAAGTCAAAGTAAGAAACAAGTATTATAGCTTATCCCAGATTTATGTTATAGTTCTTGGAATCTCATATGAGTTTCTAATGGTGAATTTCAGAGTTATAGCAAGAAGACACATATGGAGGCCGAAGTAATACCTATCGATGAGAATATGAAGAATCAATGCTTTCATTGACAAAGATTTAACCATTTTCAAGACGATAGTCCCAAAAACGTAGTTATGACCCTTCTAAATAGAAATAAAAGTGGCAGGACAAAGTAAGAAACAAGCATTATAACTTATCCTATATTTCCGTTAGGTCTTTGAATGTTATAGGAGTTTCTAATTGTCAATTTGAGAGTTCTAGCAACAAGAAACATAGGGAGGCTAAAACAACATAAATTGATGAGAATATGAACAATCAATGCTTTCATGGACAAAGAATTAACCATTTTCAAGATAATAGTCTCAAACACATGGTTATGACCCTTCAAAATTGAAATGAGAGTGAATATAAAGTTTGAAGTGTCAAAGTAGTTAAAGTATGCTATTAAGGTGGAGACGCAAAACAGAGTAAGAAAGAAGCATTAGAGCTTATCCCACAGTTCTTTTAGGTCTTTGAATGTCATAGGAGTTTCTAATGGTGAATTTTGGGAGCTGTAGCAACAAGAAATATAGGTAGGCTAAAACAACACATATTGATGAGAATATAAAGAATCAATGCTTTCATGGACAAAGATTTAACCATTTGCAAGATAATAGTCCTAAACACGGCGTTATGACCCTTTAAAATAGAAATGAGAGTGAATATAAAGGTTAAAGTGTCAATGTAGTGTAAGTATGCTACCAAGGTGGAGATGCAAGACAAAGTAAGAAAGAAGCATTATAGCTTATCCCACAGTTCAGTTAGGTGTTTGAATCACTTAGGAGTTTCTAATGGTAAATTTGCGAGTTGTAGCACAGAGACACCTATCGAGGCTGACAAAAAACTTATTTATGTGAATTTAAAGAATCAATGCTTTCACGAACAAAGATTAGACCATTTTCCAGATAATTGTTCCAAAAACGTAGTTATGACCCTTCAAGATAGAAATGAGAGTGAATAGAAGTGTTTAGGTATCAAAGTAGTTAAAGCATGCTACCAAAGTGGAGACACAAGTCAAAGTAAGACACAAGCATTATAGCTTATCCTAGAGTTATGTTCGTTCTTGGAATCTCATAGGAGTTTCTAATGATAAATTTCAGAGTTATAGCAAGAAGACACATATGGAGGCGGAATTAACACTTATTGATGAGAATATGAAGAATCAATGCTTTCATTGACAGAGATTTAACCATTTTTAAAACGATAGTCCCAAAAACGTAGTTATGACCCTTTTAAATAGAAATGAGAGTGAATAGAAAGGTTGAAGTGTCAAAGTAATTAAAGAATGCTACTAAGGTGGAGATGCATGACAAAGTAAGAAACAAGCTTTATATCTTATCCCACAGTTCTATTAGGTTTTTGAATGTCATAGGCGTTTCTTTTGGTGACTTTTGGGAGTAGTAGTAAGGAGAAACCTATGCAGGCTGACACAATACCTATTGATGTGAATCTGAACAATCAATGCTTTCACTAACAAAGATTTGACCATTTCCAATATGATTGTCCCAAAAACATAGTTATGACTCTTTTAAATAGAAATGAAAGTGAATAGAAAGGTTGAAGTGTCAAAGTTAAAGAATGCTACTAAGGTGGAGACGCAAGACAAAGTAAGAAACAAGGTTTATAGCTCATCCCACAGTTCTATTAGGTTTTTGAATGTCATAGAAGTTTCTTATGGTGAATTTTGGGAGTTGTAGCAAGGAAAAACCTATGCAGGCTGACACAATACCTATTGATGTGAATATGAACAATCAATGCTTTCACTAACAAAGATTTGATCATTTCCAAGATGATTGTCCCAAAAACGTAGTTATAACCCTTCAAGATGAAATGAGAGGGAATAGAAGTATTTAGGGGTCAAAATAGTTGAAGCATGCTACCAAGGTGGATACGCAAGTCAAAGTAAGAAACAAGCATTATACCTTATCCTAGAGTTATGTTAGTTCTTGGAATCTCATATGAGTTTCTAATGGTGAATTTCAGAGTTATAGCAAGAAGACACATATGGAGGCCAAATTAACACCTATTGATGAGAATATGAAGAATCAATGCTTTCATTGACAAAGATTTAACCATTTTCAAGAAGATTGTCCCAAAAACGTAGTTATGACCCTTCTAAATAAGAATAAAAGTGAATAGAAGTGTTTAGGTGTCAAAGTAGTTGAAACATGCTACTAAGGTGGAGACGCAAGACAATGTAAGAAACAAGCATTATAGCTTATCCCACAGTTCTATTAGGTCTTTGAATGTCATAGGAGTATCTAAGGGTGAATTTTGGGAGTTGTGGCAACAAGAAATATAGGTAGGCTAAAACAACACATATTGATGAGAATATAAAGAAACAATGCTTTCATGGACAAAGATTTAAACATTTTCAAGATAATAGTCCCAAACACGGCTTTATGACCCTTCAAAATAGAAATGAGAGTGAATATAAAGGTTAAAGTGTCAATATAGTTGAAGTATGCTACCAAGGTGGAGACCCAAGACAAAGTAAGAAGGAAGCATTATAGCTTATCCCACAGTTCAGTTAGGTGTTTGAATCCCTTAGGAGTTTCTAATGGTAAATTTGCGAGTTGTAGCACAGAGACACCTATGGAGGCTGACAAAACACTTATTTATGTGAATTTGAAGAATCAATGCTTTCACGAACAAAGATTAGACCATTTTCCAGATAATTTTTCCAAAAACGTAGTTATGACCCTTCAAGATAGAAATGAGAGTGAATAGAAGTGTTTAGGTGTCAAAGTAGTTAAAGCATGCTACCAAGGTGGAGACGCAAGTCAAAGTAAGAAACAAGCATTATAGCTTATCCTAGAGTTATGTTCGTTCTTGGAATCTGATAGGAGTTTCTAATGATAAATTTTAGAGTTATAGCAAGAAGACACATATGGAGGCCGAATTAACACCTATTGATGAGAATATGAAGAATCAATGCTTTCATTGACAGAGATTTAACCATTTTTAAAACGATAGTCCCAAAAACGTAGTTATGACCCTTTTAAATAGAAATGAGAGTGAATAGAAAGGTTGAAGTGTCAAAGTAATTGAAGAATGCTACTAAGGTGGAGATGCATGACAAAGTAAGAAACAAGCTTTATAGCTTATCCCACAGTTCTATTAGGTTTTTGAATGTCATAGGAGTTTCTTTTGGTGAATTTTGGGAGTAGTAGTAAGGAGAAACCTATGCAGGCTAACACAATACCTATTGATGTGAATATTGTTGAAGTGAGGACTGATTATTGAAGTGAAGACTAGATGGGAATTATTGAAGTCAAGATTGAACTGGTCTTATAAGAAGAGAGGTCTGTTAACTCCTCATTTGACAAGTCAAACTGTGACTTTATATTTGCATGTCATTTTTCCCACATGTTAATTAATTTTAGCCACTTGTTTAGCTTGCTTAGAGTGGATATATGATTGTAAAGGACCCATACACGAAATTAATGAGATGAGATAAGAAGAAAAAATATCTCTCACTTTCTTCTTCTTCATTTTCGGGGTACTTGCTCATTACTCTCCAAAATTCTCCAAAATCTCAAACAACAGATCTCGGTATTTCTACATGGTATCAGAGCAATAAGCTCCTAAAGACCACGTTTTTTCTTAATCTTTCATTCTATCAAGCCTTTGTGATGGATAATCTCAAGTTCTTCACCTTACCTGTTGTTCCGAAGGGGACACTATCTCTGTGGTCCGTAACCACAAAGACAGCACTTAGAAGCCGTGGATTATGGATCCATTGTCTTACATCTGAGGAGATTCCTCTCGAGTCAAACAGAAGCTGGCACCACTTCGGGGGAGTTGAAGGGACTGGTGCTGTAGCTACAGAGGGAGAGCTAGAGTCTCCAGCCCAAATAAGCTCTAGCAAAGAGGATTCCAAGTGGATCCAAGAAGATCACAGTGGATCGTTTCTTCAGAGCTCCTTAGAGCCTAGCATCCTAGCATCTTATTCTTATGTAGAGACGGCAAAGGAGTTATGGGATACACTCTTGGGAGTGTATGGAAATGAATCCAACCTCAGTAGGATTTATGAGATCAAGAAGGCTCTCAAAGAATCTTCAACAAGGGGGAAGGATTTCAAGGATCTCTTTGGTGAGTTCAGGGGACTGTGGGCAGAGCTTGACGTGCTCAGGCCCCCCTACTATTGATATCAAGGAGATGGTGGAGAGGAGAGCGCAAGATCAAGTGTTTGGTTTGCTCCTCACTCTTGATGAGTCATACTTTGGACTGGTTCAGACATTCTCGAGGTTTGAGAAGCTGCCTACTCTCAACCAAGTGTGCATGATGATTCAAAAGGAGGAAGGCTCCAAGGGTCTCTTTACAGATAAGTGAAGTTGCTCATGTGAGCAAAGCAAAGGATGTCAGATTGATGGCTGACAAGAAGAACCTTGTGTATCATTTTAAGATGAAAGGACACACCAAGGATAAATGCTGGACTCTCTATCCGCATCTAAAGCCCAAGAACTTCAAAGTGGCGGGTCAGACGTCAAGGGGAGTGGCTGGAGTAGCTACATCCAACGTAGATGATGTGGTCAGAAAATCAGACCTAGATGCTCTAATCAAGAGCATCACCAAGCTGTTAGAATTCAGAGTTTAAGTTTGTTAGAAACTAGAATGAGAGTAGCTGAATGAATAATAAGAAGATTTAGAATAGAGAGATTTTATTATCTCTTATGAGATTTTATTATCTCAGTAGTTGTAAAGTGTTACAATGGATTACATATTTATAGAACTCTTAAACGCAAAAATAACTAGGTGTATCTTGTAGTTCAGAGTCTAATCTATCCGTTGGGAATAGTAATAGAGCCGTTGGAGTTCAAAATAGAGCTGTTGGAGACGAAAACAATTTGGGCGTCAGTTCTGGGCTTCTCTATTTAGGCCTTTCTTCTTTTATTCCTTGTTGGGTATTTGTTGCTTGATTAATACTCCCCCTCAAACTTAGCCGGAATGAGTGTGGAGACTAAGTTTGATTTTCCAGAAACAAATCCTCACAACTACCTCATTAAAAACCTCACAAGTACAAACCCCAATGGGAATAACTACTTGTGAGGAAAAGAGTGTAGTGTCTCCGGAAATGGAGAGGCATGATCAAGGATGAGTGAGATCTATTAGTCTCAAGCTTGCTCTGAATGTGGTTGCAAATCTTGAGACTTGTAGATTTGGTGAATATGTCAGAAGCTGATCTTCGCTTTAGTATAGCATGGGAGGATTACTCCTTCAATGATCTTCTCTCTAACTTTGTGACAATCCACTTCTATGTGCTTGGTTTGCTCATGGAAGACCGAGTTTAGTAGCAATGTGAATTGCTGCTTGATTGTCACAATGCATGGTAATGGGACTTGTGCTCTCAATTCCCAGGATCCTTTAGAAGCGCCTTTTAGCCATACTAGCTCATTTGTGAGCTTCTTCATTGCTCTATACTCACTTTCGAGGACTTGAGCATGAGACGACCTTTTGCTTCTTAGATTTCCAGGTTACTAAGTTCCCTCCAATAAATGTGCAATAGCCAGTTGTGGATTTTCTATCCATCGTATCCCCAGCATAATCCGCATCACAATAGCCCACAACTTCAGTATTATTATTCTTTCCCATCCAAACACCTTGCCTCGGTGATCCTTTTGATGTATCTCAGAATTCTTTCCACCATATTCCAAAGGGTGCACCAAGGGCTCTTTCATGTGTTGGCTCACCTGATTCACAAAGAAAGCTAGGTCAGGCCTTGTTATGGTTAAGTAAATTAACTTACCTACAAGCACCCGGTATTGAGCTGTATCTTCAAATGGTTTGTCAAGTAGATCTTGTCCTTTCTCCCCTTTCTCCCGACCTTGTAGCCATCTTCCGAGAGGTGTCTTGGCCGTTTAGAACCTAATTTTTTCTCTCCTAAAGTTAATCGAGTGAATATTTTCTTTGGGATAGAAACAAGCCTTCCGGAGAGCGGCATATCTCTATACCTAGAAAATATTTAAGTTCACCTAGATCTTTTATATCAAATACAGATTTAAGAAAAAGTTTGGTTTCTTTGAATACCTGCTGATCATTGCCTGGGAAATGATCAAGTCATCTACATATACCAAGACTACAATGATTCCTTGAGCACTTTGAGAAGTAAACAAGGTGTGATCAGCCTCTGATCTTTTAAATCCTTTGGCTGTTAAGGTTAAAGCTTAGCTTGGTACCAGGCTCTTGGGGATTGCTTCTAGCCAGAATGGCTTTTCTAAGTTTGAAAACTTTGCCATGAGGAATTGAACTTTCAAGACCTTGTGGAGGCTTCATGTACACTTCTTCTTCAAGCTCTCCTTGGAGGAATGCGTTTTGACATCCATTTGCCATAATTCCCAAGATAGATTGGTTGCCAATGATAAAATCACTCGAACTGTATGGAGCTTAGCCACTGGTGCAAAGGTGTCCGTGATAGTCTTCTCCATAAGTTTGAGTAAATCCCTTGCAACCATTCGAGCTTTATACCTTTCGATTTCTCCATTTCTGTGATACTTGATGGTGAATACCCATTTAGATGTCACAGCTCTTTTTTCCCAGGGTAGATCACTTACATCCCAAGTGTGATTTCTAACCATTGCTTCTATCTCAAGCATTCATAAAGCATCCATCCAGACCTTGATTTCTTTTTGCTTCTTCATAGGTCTTTTGGAATGTAATGCTGCTCTATCTTTCCAAGGAATGCTTGATGATCTGATGGCAAGAGGGCAAGAGAACACCGAGCTTGGATAGGGTGAGCCACAACTTGATGGTTATAATAGACCCTAGTTTGTTTCCAATGGTTGGGACCAAATCTTTGGCGTGTGCTTCTTCGCAAGGTTGGTGCTGGTGCCTCTTCTTCCTCATGAGATTCATTTTGCTTGAATATCAGCTTCTCGTGGAGTTTCTTGATTAACTCCCCCTTGTTCATTTACTCCTTCGATTCTCTTCTTCATTTTGAACATTTACCCCTTCTTCTTGAATCTGATCTTCTTGATTGTTTGCAGGGGCTGTTTGATCTTCATTCATTTGAGGAAGACCCATGTGACTGAAAATGTGTTGAAGAGAGGCTGCTCGATCTGTTGTAGAGTCAGCCAAGTCTTTCACACTTTCCCAGCCCGACTTCTCAAAATAACTTTGATTCTCAGTGCTTTTAGCATCTAACTTATTCCTTTGATCCGGCACTATACTAAGACAAAACAAAAACTACCAAACACACGTAAGTGATTAATATTTGGTTTGGTTTTGTTTAATACCTCAAATGGTGATAAGTCATCTAAGACTTTTGTTGGAATTCTATTAATGAGGTAGCATGCAGTCATGACAGCATCTCCCCAAAATATCCTTGGCATGTTTTTGTGGAACATCATTGATCTTGCTACTTCCATCAGATGCCTATTCTTCCTTTCGCCACTCCTTTTGTTGTGGAGTATAAGGACAGCTTGCTTGGTGAAGGATGCCATGATTTGCCAAATGAGCCTTTGAAAGTGTGGCTTGTGTATTCCCCTCCATTATCCGATCTTAGCACCTTAATTTTAGCATTGAAATGATTAGTCACATATGTTTGAAAGTTGACAAATGCCTCAAAAACTCTATCTTTAGAAGGTAACAATGGACCCATGTATATTTTGATTTTTCATCTATGAATGTCACAAAAGTATTTTAGGTTATCTCTAGATAGGCAAGGTGAGGTCCAAACATCAGAGTGAACTAAATCAAAACAATTCTCATATATTGATAAGAGTTTTGGAAAACACTTCTACAATGTTTTCCCAAAATACAAGACTCACACTTAGAGTTATCAAATACTACATTGGGCATAATTAATTTTAAAGCTCTAGAATGAGGATGGCCTAATCTAGCATGCCCAAAAATCATTTGAACTACTAGCTACATGACAGGAATTAATAAACGGCAAACTAGCAGAGTTGGAGCATCTAGAATGGTTCTTGAGATCTTCTAGAGTATACAACTCTCCCTTAGTGTTCCTTTGTCTTAAAACTTCACCAGTTTTAATATCCCGAAAATGAAAGTCATTAGGGTCCAAATATAGCATAAGCATTGAGATTGGTGGTAGCTCTTTTTACCGAGACCAAATTATTGCTAAATGTAGGCATGTAAAAAGCACTAGATTCATTTCCAAAGAGGTTTAAATTTCCCACGCCTTTAATTGGCACTCTAACTCCATTAGCAACTTCAACATGACCAGATGTGTTTTGAATATTATTTAGTAGATCAGAATCTTTAATCATATGGTGAGACGCCTCCTAATCTACTAAAAGAGTTTTTGAATAGTTAGAGGCTAGAAAGGTGATACCAGACTCCTTGCAAATTTGCATGGTCTTGATCATTGCCTCTA
>CM051375.1:12000045-12142563 GCA_028015245.1 Cardamine occulta
GGTACTATTCATCCCGAGACCCGAGATTACTATTCATCCCGTGAATCTATTGAGAAAAGGCATTCTATGAAGAAGGTCGGGTACTATTCATCTCGGGTACTATTCATCCCGAGACACGAGATTACTATTCATCCCGTCATTGTAAGTCCGGATTCATTATTGCTGCATTTTTTTATTTAGGGCTTCCTCCTTCAACTATAAAAAGGAGGAAACCCCTCCCTTGTAACCTAGTTGATAATTCCGCCTCCTTTGGTCTAAAAAGCCCTTAGGGGCTGCAGATTTTCATCTCTAGCTTCTCTCTAATTGTTCATGCTTATTCTCCTTTATTTACGCTTAATCTCTTATTCTCTCTAGTTTAATTTTGGATAATCTCCCATTCTCCTTTACTTGTTTTATGCATCTATTCTCTTAATTCTTCTATTCTCTTATGTTTATTTCTGCATTTTTTCTCACATGGTATCAGAACAGATGGTGATGAAGAGAAAGGATGGAGGCTTCGAAAGAGAATTGTTTGGGTGCTTAAAACTGCCTCTCCATTTCAATGGTTTTGGCTTAGCTCAACGTTTTTTCTTCATTCTTAAGCCCCAGCCTTTTCTCCAAGCCATGTTTATAGATCCTTTATGACAATGAGGAGAAGGAAGTGAGGTGTGGTGAAGAACCACAAGAGAAGAAAAGAAATCTGTTAGCAGAAAGCTCCTAGTGTGGTGATCTTTGGATCCATGGTTTGCTGGGCTCAGATTCTTTTCTCATCATCTCTAAGCCTCATTTGTCTTCTCTAAGTCATTGGTAGTTTTGAATAAGACTCAACATCGGTTTTTTTTTATCTTTAAAACCTTGGATGAATTTTTTAGTTCCATTGGAATGGAAAAGTGAAATCCATTGTAATTTTTGATTCAGATTATGACATTTGGGTGATTCAAAACAAGGGAACCACGATGAATGGTGCTTAATTTCTATAGATCTAATGCACCTAGTGTCGTGGATATATATGTTCATTTTATTCTGCTTTTGACAATGAAGAGATGAGTTTGGTGGCTGTGGATAATAAACCACAAAAGAGAGAAAGAGATAAGTATGCTACAAGCGCTTAATCCATGGATTCATGGTTTTGCTGGGCACTTAATCTACTCTCTTTAAACCCCATCTGAAATCTCTAAGTCATCCGTTTAGTGTCTTAAAGCTGTGTTGAAAATCGGTTAAAGGAAGGTGAACCGGGGTTCATTTTGCTCTTATGAGCGTAATGACCTTTGCTGAATCCAAGCTTCCAATTAAAGGGGAGGAGAACCCGGGTTCATTCAGCTTTTATGAGTGTAAATGACCTTGCTGAATCCAAGCTTCCTTGAGAAAGAGATTTATAAGAAAAGCTTATTCCTTGTGGAAACAAGCATAAACTGAAATTAAATCATCTTCTCTTCAAAAGCCGAAGTTGATTCTAGCTAAAGGAAAGAGAACCCCGGTTCATTATGTCCTTAGGGGTAGAAATGGCCTTGTTGAATCCGAATTCCTCTTTTGCTTTGAGAGAACCATAGTAAAATTTGCTTAACCCTTATGGATTGAAGCATGTGATGCTATGATGAATCCGCTTTAAGGAAAGAGAACCATGTCTCACTTAGCTCTTACGAGTATACATGAGCATGTTGCATCCAAATTTCCTTTTTAAATCAAAAAAGAATGAGAACCTTGATGAATCTGTAGCTAGAGTCCTAGAGGAACCTGAATCTTTTTAAATAAGGAGAGGAAACCTTAGGGATACTCAAGGCTGTAGAACCTTGCTGAATCCAAGTTCTTTTGATCAAAATCAGACCATGGACTACTTTCAAAATATTTTAAGTCCTTGGTTCCTTCAATATTTAAATTATTTTTAATTTCTGTTCCTTGAATTTAAAGCCAAAGGACCACTTCTAAGCATTGAAGTCCCTGGTTCTTGATTTTGCTCCCTAAGGTGAGTTAGGTCCGTATGAAATTCCTTGAGAATTGAAATACACCTAAGGCCATACATCACCCGAGCCAAAATCATGGTCCCGCTTCTAAAAGCACTTAAGGCCATGATTGTTTTTCAAAAGATGAACCTTAGTCTGATTTCCTTCTTATGAATGTGGAACACATAATGACTTTGGTTCACTTGTTTTTTTTCTGGATAAAGTTTTGTTTTGGGGGTTCCTATCTTTTGATAAGGGTACTAACCAAAGACAAAAGCTAAATCCTTTAGATTCCTTTGTGGTGAAGAGCCATGAAGAGAGAAATGCTAGAGCCACTCAACCATTGTTGATCTTAGCAGGAAATAAGATCAACAAGGTGTGGAAAAGACCTATGGAAGATAAGGATCGGTCAATTATAATTGAAAGCCCAAGAGGCATGTAGCAAATTCATCCAACGACTTTAAGTGTACAATGGAGGAATTGCTAAAACCCCTTGGTCTACATCATTAAAACTAGCAAAGATTGTGCTTGGTGATCTAAGTGTGGCATCCGTGATCTCCAAGCAATATATTGATTGAGTGGTGGTAACTCATCAATGAAAAGGGAGTACTCTAATCTCTAAACTCGGTATTTTGATTGAATATTTAGACTCTTGTGAATTATTGATCCCATTTCTTATATTTGTAAACCATTTTTTGCTTTAACCTTCTTAATCCCCTGGTAACTACTTATGAATTTAAATCTTCTATGAAAGGTTTAAACAAGGAAGGCTGGGACTATTCTTGGTGAGGAGTGTTAATTTAGAAGAAGGGGACACATAATGAGAAATGGAGTCAAGAAGTTTTGGGAGCATGGATAGTCAACAGATGGAGGAGGAGAAGCGTCACCCAAGAACGGTGGATGAGCAGAGCTAGACACGTTGCTTGGAAAAACCAAAGCGTGAAGTTGAGAAATATGTGGGAAGGATAAGAATCGGTGAATTCATTCCTTGCAGCACAAGTCAGTAAGAGGAAAGGGGAAGAATTCTTCCTCACTAGCCTTGATTCACTCTAAGACGTAGTCCTCAAAACCATTGGTTATTGGGTTATGAACAAGGCTACAACTGTGGTTATCTTCCTCTCCGTGTTACAAGCTTGATCAGATGGGTACATTGATGCATGATCAAGCCCGAGGGGGAGTATATGAGCACTATAGAGGAAAGGCGAGTGTGTTGATAAAGGCATGTGTTTATAAAGTGTGGTCAAGATGGCAAGGCATGATCGTTTGGGAAGGTTCTGATCGAAGCAAGTCAGGCAAGAAACTAAGCACTCCGAGGCATACCGTATGGAGAAACGAAGGATACCTTAAAAGAGGAGACCGGAAACGATATGAGTAGCCAAGCTAAACAAATGGAGGAAAGAAACAATGCCAAGTCATGAGACCAGCTAGATGAGGCACATGAAAACATCCATACCGGCCAAAACTATATCCTTGAAGAGGAAGTGAAAAGCAAGCTAAAGCAAGAGACCGGACAAGAAGGGAAGTTAGAGACCGGACAAGAAGAAGCATAGGAAAGTCGACATGGCTCAAAGCTATCTTTGAAGATCGAGGTACTTAAAGTCTTCACGCTACACTCTCATCCTTGATCATATCCCTACTCATAGACGTTATGCTTTTTTTCCTCATCATAGATTTTTTTCCCAAGTGGTTTTTTCTATGATGAGGTTTTTACCGAGGTAACGCCTATGTAGGTCCAAGCTTAGTCTTTGTTCACCGACGGCTAAGCTTGAGGGGGAGTATTGAGAAAAGGCATTCCGTGAAAAGGTCGGGTACTATTCATCTCGGGTACTATTCATCCCGAGACCCGAGATTACTATTCATCCCGTGAATCTATTGAGAAAAGGCATTCTATGAAGAAGGTCGGGTACTATTCATCTCGGGTACTATTCATCCCGAGACACGAGATTACTATTCATCCCGTGCTGTAAGCTGCGGATTCATTATTGCTGCAGTTTTTTTATTTAGGGCTTCCTCCTTCAACTATAAAAGGAGGAAACCCCTCCCCTTGTAACCTAGTTGATAATTCCGCCTCCTTTGGTCTAAAAGCCCTTAGGGGCTGCAGATTTTCATCTCTCTAGCTTCTCTCTAATTATTCATGCTTATTCTCCTTTATTTATGCTTAATCTCTTATTCTCTCTAGTTTAATTTTGCATAATCTCCCATTCTCCTTTACTTGTTTTATGCATCTATTCTCTTAATTCTCTCATTCTCTTATGTTTATTTCTGCATTTATTCTCACACAATGGAGGCTGACACAACGCCTAGTAATGTAAATCTGAAGCATCAATGCTTTCACTAACAAACATTTGACCATTTTCAAGATAATTGTTCAAAAATGTAGTTATGACCCTTCAAGATAGAAATGAGAGTGAATAGAAGTGTTTAGGTGTCAAAGTAGTTAAAGCATGCTACCAAGGTGGAGACGCAAGTCGAGGTAAGAAACAAGCAATATAGCTTATCCCCGAGTTATGTTAGTTCTTGGAACCTCATAGGAGTTTCTAATGGTGAATTTCAGAGTTCTAGCAAGAAGACACATATGGAGGCCGAATTAACACCTATTGATAAGAATATGAAGAATCAATGCTTTCATTGACAAAGATTTGACCATTTTAAAGACGATAGTCCCAAAAACATAGTGATGACCCTTCTAAATAGAAATGAGAGTGAATAGACAGGTTGAAGTGTCAAAGTAGTTAAAGAATGCTACTAAGGTGGAGACGCAAGACAAAGTAAAAAACAAGCATTATAGCTTATCCCACAGTTCTATTAGGTCTTTGAATCCCACAGGAGATTTTTATGGTGAATTTTGGGAGTTGTAGCAAAGAGACACCTATGTAGACTGACAGAATACCTATTGATGTGAATATGAACAATGAATGCGTTCACTAACAAAGATTTGACCATTTCCAAGATGATTGTCCCAAAAATGTAGTTATAAGCCTTTAAGATAGAAATGAGAAGGAATATAGGTGTTTAGGTGTCAAAGTAGTTGAAGCATGCTACCAAGGTGGAGAAGCAAATCAAAGTAAGAAACAAGCATGATAGCTTATCCCAGAGTTATGTTAGTTCTTGGAATCTCATTGGAGTTTCTAATGGTGAATTACAGAGTTATAGCAAGAAGACACATATGGAGGCCGAATTAACACATATTGATGAGAATAGGAAGAATCAATGCTTTCATTGACAAAGATTCAACCATTTTCATGACGATAGTCCCAAAAACGTAGTTATTATTGAGAAAAGGCATTCCGTCCATCTCGTGGGTACTATTCATCCGGGTACTATTCATCCCGAGAGTCGAGATCACTATTCATCCCGAGAGTCTTCGTCTACAAGTTCTAGGAATATATTCCCGACCCAGGTTACTGTTCATCCCGAGGGTCGGGTTACTATTCATACCGCTCATGTTTTTCATTTAGGGTTTCCCCTTCTCCTATAAAAAGGAAACCCCCCATTTGTAACCCTAAGTTGATTTTTGCCCTTTGGGGGGCTGTGCCTCCAATTCTCTTTTTTCATCAATTCTCTCTTTGATTCTTGTTGAATTCTCTCAATCTTTCAATCTTATTCCGCATAAACTTACATGGTATCAGAGCAAGGTTAGTCATGATCTTGGTTTGTATTCTCAAATCTTATTCACTCATTCTTGAATCTCTATTCTCGGCACAGCCCCCCCCCCCATGTTCTTGAACTGAATCAATCATCTCGGCTTAGCTCAATCAATCTGATGTTGTTCTAATCTCAGCCACAAAGTTCTGGTTCTGGTTCTAAGCTCAGGGAAGAAGTATTCTTGTTCTGGCTCTGATGGATGTTCTGGTTCTCAAGGTGATTTTCGGAGGTACTGTAGCACCTAATTCTGGTTCCTTTTGAGTCTTGTTCTGGTTATCTATTGGGTTTCACCAAGGTTCTTGAAAGGTTCTGGTCTTGGCAGAAGTATTGATTGTCTCCTCTTTAGCTGATTTGGTGTGTGGATCAACAAGGATTGGATTATTTCTCAATGTGATTTTCGGAGGTACTGTAGCAATTTTCGGAGGTACTGTAGCAATTGGTTCTGGTTCAGATTGTAGAAGCTGGTTCTGGAATTGGTCTGAAGCTGTTTCTGGTTGATTCTGGTTCTCACGGATTGTCAGGTTCTGGTCGGGTCCTACTTCAGGTTCTGGAGGTTATGGTTCTCACAGATTCTGGTTCTCACGGAAGCAAGGTTCAGCGTCTCACCAAGGTTCTTGTTAGGTTCTGGTCTTCGCGGAAGAATTGGTTGTCTCCTCTCAGCAAAAGATCAAGGAGGCAAAGGAAAAAGCTCTAGGAGGTTGCTGAGGCAGAGGAGAAAACAGCTAAAGTTGATGTCACCAAGAAAGCTGACCCAAATGCAAGGAGAGTCAAGTTAGTCCCGAGATGGCGGACCGAAAATGGCAGAACGGAAAGGCCTGGCAGACATTAGCATGTGGTTCGTGTGGTGATCCAAGCACGCTCCATGATCATTCCTTTGATGATGTAGATTCGTGCCAGCTTGAAAAAGATGAGTTGTTGAGGGACCCCAACCAAGGGTTGAGTAAGGTCTGGCCAGCCTAGTTTACAAGTTGTTGAGGGACTTCATTTGTTGAGAGAAAGATGGAGTAGACAAGTCATAGAACAAAAAGCTGAAGGCTCTTGGTGAGGAGACATGGGCTGGGCGCTGAGGAGTTCTTGGAGTTGAAAAAAAACCCATGGGGGGGGAGCAACTGGCTATAAGAAGAAGGGCTGGCTGATCTCCTCGGTTCTTAGCGAAGAAGAGGAAGTTTCAAAGGGTCCATCAAGTAGAAGTAAGTTCTTGAAGGGGTCACTATTCTTCCACCCGGTTGTCATCTCTTTTTAGGGGTGATCATTCTAGACCGTGTGGCGATCCTTGATGGAGAAAACTACAAGAAGAGGGCGGATTGAATCTCATATGTTCTGAGCAAAGAAGAAGGTTCATGAATTCCAAAACCAATGGGGTGTAGCATTCGGACAGCTTCTGGGGAATTGATCATAACTTTCAAACCGTGAATCCAAACGTTGATCCGTTTTTTCCTGGTGCTTAGTATGGCTGTTGGTGATGTCTCCACAAAGTTTCAGAATTTTCTGGGTTGGTTTACTATTTTTCCAACCCGCTGCATCAAGACAGCTATGCTAAATCCGAAAAATGGTCCAAGAAGCGAAATGTGTTATGGTGAGAAAATGGCGTTCCTTGTTGCTAACTCCGAACTGGCTAGTACCAAACGAAAGCTTGTCCAAGATGGCAAGTTGGAAAGGTAGTCCAGGAGGTGGTGGTTTCATTGGCGCAATCAAGTCACCTTTTCCCTTCATGACAGAGCTCTTCTTATACTCTGGCTAGTCTTAAGGGGGAGTGTTTGATAGAGGTCGTGGAGCTCCTCAAAATACTTAGGCTCAATGGTCTTCCTTGTCAAGTTTGGTTCTTCCCATACTCGAAACAATCTTGTGGGGGGAGTGTTGAAACTCAGACCGAAAGGACCAAGAGGCGAAGCACCGAGGAAGTCATGGGAGGCGAACTAAGCCAGGGCTGAACCGGTAAAGTGATACGAAGGCTACTCATTGAGGTAGACCGGAAACGATAATGAAGGCAGCACTTGGAATGTTAGGGAAACCGAAGGTGAAACCAATGAGTGGTGATCCGAGAAGCAGCAGGAAGTGGTGCCAACGGATAGAGGAAAAAAGGATCGGGCCAAATCAGTAAGAAGGCCAAGAAGACCAGAACAAAGGCCTAAGACACTGACTAAGGTTGCTGTCACAAGCAATCAGAACAAAGGCTAAGAAGAAAACATCAAGGAGTGAGTAATGGAACAACAATGAGCTCAACAAAGTCCAAGCAACACGACATAACCAGCAGACCGACTCACCACAAGGGACAGCCCTCTAAACTCTTGATATCATTGAATTCATGTGCTCATAAATTTTATCTTAACTTCTAAACCCCACGGCCAATGCTTTAAAATTTTGTATCTCATGATGAAGGTACAAAGGAGTAAGTGTCGTGACTATTCTCAAAGAAGTTCGGAGAGACAAAGAAAAGGATCACTTGAGAAGAAATGAAGTATTTCCGAGGTTGTGGTTGGTTCACCGAAGAAGTGGTCTGTCTGGTGAAATGAAAAGTGTTACTAGCCTTGATTCACTCTGAGACGTAGTTCCCAAAACCATTGGTTGTTGGGTTGTGAACAAGGCTAGAACTGTGGGTTACAAGCTTGATCATTTGGGTACATTGATGCATGATCAAGCTTGGAGGGGGAGTATATGAGCAAACCAAGGAAGGCGTGTGTTTTATAAAGGCATGTGTTTATGATGTGTGGTCAAGACGACAAGGCATGATGAGTTTGGGAAGGTTCCGATAAAAGCAATTCAGGCTGTAACCAAGCACTCTGAAGCAGCTTGGGAAGGTTCTGATCAAAGCTATTCAGGCAAAGAACCGAGCACTCTGAGGCATACCGTATGGAGAAATGATGGCTACCTTAAAAGAGGAGACCGGAAACGATATGAGGTTGCTTATGGATGAATGCTGAAGCTCAACCAAAAAAATCTCCACTCGAAGCTGGTTACAAAGCTAAACAAATGGAGGAAAGAAAGAATGCCAAGTCATGGGACCAGCTATATGAGGCACATGAAGAAAGCATCAACACCGCCAAAACTACATCCTTGAAGAGGAACTGAAAAGCAAGCGGAAGCAAGAGACAAGGCAAGACGGAAGCAAGAGACAAGACAAGAAGCGGAAGCAAGAGACCGCACAAGAAGAAGCCTAGGAAAGCCACGCATGGCTCAAAGCTATCTTTGAAGATCAAGGTACTTGAAGTCTTCACGCTTACTCTCTCATCCTTGATCATATCCCCTACTCGTAGACGCTAGGCTCTTTTCCTCATCATAGACTTTTTCCCACGTGGGTTTTTTCTATGATGAGGTTTTTACCGAGGTAACGCCATTTAGGTCCAATCTTAGTCTTTGTTCACCGACTCACTAAGCTTCGAGGGGAGTATTGAGAAAAGGCATTCCGTCCATCTCGTGGGTACTATTTATCCGGGTACTATTCATCCCGAGAGTCGAGATCACTATTCATCCCGAGAGTCTTCATCTACAAGTTCTAGGAATATATTCCCGACCCAGGTTACTGTTCATCCCGAGGGTCGGGTTACTATTCATACCGCTCATGTTTTTCATTTAGGGTTTCCCCTTCTCCTATAAAAGGGGAAACCCCCCCATTTGTAACCCTAAGTTGATTTTTGCCCTTTGGGGGGGGCTGTGCCTCCAATTCTCTTTTTTCATCAATTCTCTCTTTGATTCTTGTTGAATTCTCTCAATCTTTCAATCTTATTCCGCATAAACTTACAGTTATGACCCTTCTAAATAGAAATGAGAGTGAATAGAATGGTTGAACTGTTAAAGTAGTTAAAGAATGCTACTAAGGAAGAGACGCAAGACAAAGTAAGAAACAAGCATTATAGCTTATCCCACAGTTCTATTAGGTCTTTCAATGTCATAGGAGTTTCTTATGGTGAATTTTGGGAGTTGTAGCAAGGAGAAACCTATGCAGGCTGACACAATACTTATTGATGTGAATATGAACAATGAATGCTTTCACTAACAAAGATTAGACCATTTCCAAGATGATTGTCCCAAAAACGTAGTTATAACCCTTCAAGATAGAAATGAGAGGGCATATAAGTGTTTAGGTGTCCAAGTAGTTGAAGCATGCTACCAAGGTGGAGATGCAACTCAAAGTAAGAAACAAGCATTATAGCTTATCCCAGAATTATGTTAGTTCTTGCAATCTCATAGGAGTTTCTAATGGTGAATTTCAGAGTTATAGCAAGATGACACATATCGAGGCCGAAGTAACACCTCTTGATGAGAATATGAAGAATCAATGCTTTCATTGACAAAGATTTAACCATTTTCAAGACGATAGGCCCAAAAACGTAGTTATGACCTATCTAAATAGAAATGAGAGTGAATAGAAAGGTTGAAGTGTCAATGTAGTTGAAGACTGCTACAAAGGTGGAGACGCAAGACAATGTAAGAAACAAGCATTATAGCTTATCCCACAGTTCTATTACGTCTTTCAAAGTCATAGAAGTTTCTTGTGGTGAATTTTTAGAGTTGTAGCAAGAAGACACCTATGCAGGCTGACACAATACCTATTGATGTAAATATGAACAATCATTGCTTTCATTAAGAATGATTTGACCATTTCAGAGATGATTGTCCCAAAAACGTAGTTATAACCCGTCAAGATATAAATGAGAGGGAATAGAAGTGTTTAGTGGTCCAAGTAGTTGAAGCATGCTACCAAGGTGCAGACGCAAGTCTAAGTAAGAAAGAAGCATTATAGCTTATCCCACAGTTTTGTTAGGTCTTTGAATCTGTTAGGAGTTTCTTATTGTAAAATTGTGAGTTGTAGCAAAGAGACACCAATGGAGGCTGACACAACACCTATTAATGTGTATCTGAAGCATCAATGCTTTCACTAACAAGCATTTCACCATTTTCAAGATAGTTGTTCAAAAATGTAGTTATGACCCTTCAAGATAGAAATGAGAGTGAATAGAAGTGTTTAGGTGTCAAAGTTGTTAAAGCATGCTACCAAGGTGGAGACGCAAGTCTTAGTAAGAAACAAGCAATATAGCTTATCCCCGAGTTATGTTAGTTCTTGGAATCTCATAGGAGTTTCTAATGGTGAATTGCAGAGTTCTAGCAAGAAGACACATATGGAAGCCGAATTAACACCTATTGATGAGAATATGAAGAATCAATGCTTTCATTGACAAAGATTTGACCATTTTAAAGACGATAGTCCCAAAAACATAGTTATGACCCTTCTAAATAGAAATGAGAGTGAATAGATAGGTTAAAATGTCAAAGTAGTTAAAGAATGCTACTAAGGTGGAGACGCAAGACAAAGTTAGAAACAAGCATTATAGCTTATTCCACAGTTCTAATAGGTCTTTGAATGTCATAGGAGTTTCTTATCGTGAATTTTGGGAGTTGTAGCAAAGACACATCTATGCAGGCTGACACAATACCTATTGATGTGAATATGAACAATCAATGCTTTCACTTATTGAGAAAAGGCATTCCGTGCAGAAGGCTGGGTATTATTCATCCCGGGTACTATTCATCCCGAGACCCAAGATTACTATTCATCCTGAAGTATTGAGAAAAGGCATTCCGTGCAAATGCCTAGATACTATTCATCCCGGGTACTATTTATCTCGAGTCCCGAGATTACTATTCATCCCGTGAGTTTTTGTCTTCATGTTCGAGTAAGGTCACTAGTCATGCTGTAAACTGCTTTTCACTATTGCTGCAGTATATCACTATTGGTACTGCTTTTCACTTTTGCTGCAGTTTTTCATTTAGGGCTTCCTCCTTTAACTATAAAAGGAGGAAACCCCTCCCCTTGTAACCTAATCACTATTTTCGCCTCCTTTGGCTTAAAATGGCCCTTAGGGGCTGTAGATTCTCTCTAATTTATTGTTCTTTCTTAATCACCTATTCTCCTTAATTATTTACATTCAGCATTAATCTCTTATTCTCTCTAGTTTAATTTGCATAATCTCTCATTCTCCTTTACTTGTTTTATGCATCTATTCTCTTAATTCTCTCATTCTCTTATGTCTATTTCCGCATTTAATCTCACATGGTATCAGAGCAGATGGCGATGAAGAGAAAGGATGGAGGCTTGAAAGAATCGTTTGATGCTTAAAACTGCCTCTCCATTTCAATGGTATACATGAGCATGTTGAATCCAAATTTCCCTTTTAAATCAAAGGAATGAGAACCTTGATGAATCTGTGGCTAGAGTCCTAGAGGAATCTGAATCTTTTTAAATAAGGAGAGGAAACCTTAAGGATACTCATGGCTGTAGAACCTTGCTGAATCCAAGTTGTTTTGATCAAAATCAGACCTTGGACTACTTTCAAAATATTTTAAGTCCTTGGTTCCTTCAATATTTAAATTATTTTTAATTTATATTCCTTGAATTTAAAGCCAAAGGACCGCTTCTAAGCATTAAAGTCCCTGGTTCTTGATTTTGCTCCCCAAGGTGAGTTAGGTCCGTATGAAATTCCTTGAGAATTAAAATACACCTAAGGCCATACATCACCCGAGCCAAAATCATGGTCTGCTTCTAGAAAACACTTAAGGCCATGATTGTTTTTCAAAAGATGAACCTTAGTCTGATTTCCTTCTTATGAATGTGAAACACATAATGACTTTGGTTCACTTGTTTTTTTCTGGATAAAGTTTTGTTTTGGGGGTTCCTATCTTGTGATAAGGGTACTCACCAAAGACAAAAGCTAAATCCTTTAGATTCCTTTGTGGTGAAGGGCCATGAAGAGAGAAATGCTAGAGCCACTAACCATTGTTGATCTTAGCAGGAAATAGCATCAACAAGGTGTGGAAAAGACTGATGGAAGATAAGGATCGGTCAATTATAATTGACAGCCAAGAGGCATGTAGCAAATTCATCCAATGACTTAAGTGTACAATGGAGGAATTGCTAAAACCCCTTGGTCTGCATCATTAAAACTGGCAAAGAATGTGCTTGGTGATCTAAGTGTGGCGTCCGTGATCTCCAAGCAATATATTGATTGAGTGGTGGTAACTCATCAATGAAAAGGGAGTACTCTAATCTCTAAACTCGTATTTTGATTGAATATTTAGACTCTTGTGAATTACAGATCTCATTTCTTATATTTGAAAACCATTTTTTTTGCTTTAACCTTCTTAATCCCCCTGGTAACTACTTATGAATTTAAATCTTCTATGAAAGGTTTAAACAAGGAAGGCTGGGACCATCTTGGTGAGAGGAGTGCTAATTTAGAAGAAGGGGACACATAATGAGAAATGGAGTCAAGAAGTTTTGGGAGCATGTATTGTCAGCAAATGGAGGAGGAGAAGTGTCACCCAAGAACGGTTGATGAGAAGACCTTTACACTGAGCTTGGAAAAGCCAAAGCGTGAAGTTGAGAAATATGTGGGAAGGATAGGCATCGGTGAATTCATTCCTTGTACCACAAGTCAGTAACAGGAAAGGGGGAGAATTCCCTCACTAGCCTAAATTCACTCTGAGACGAAGTCCTCAAAACCATTGGTTGTTGGGTTGTGAACAAGGCTAGAACTGTGGTTATCTTCCCTCTCCGTGTTACAAGCTTGATCAGATGGGTACATTGATGCATGATCAAGCTTGAGGGGGAGTATGTGAGCACTATAGAGGAAAGGCGAGTGTGTTGATAAAGGCATGTGTTTATGAAGTGTGGTCAAGACGGCAAGGCATGAGACATTTGAGAAGGTTCTGATCGAAGTAATTCAGGCAGTAACTAAGCACTCCTAGGCATACCGTATGGAGAAACGAAGGCTACCTTAAAAGAGGAGACCGGGAAATGCATATGAGTAGCTAAGCTAAACAAATGGAGGAAAGAAAGAATGCCGAGTCATGAGACCAGCTAGATGAGGCACATGAAGAAACCATCCATACGTCAAAACTATATCCTTGAAAAGGAAGTGAAAAGCAAGCTGAAGCAAGAGACCGGACAAGAAGCGAAAGCTAGAGATTGGACATGAAACGGAAGCAAGAGATCAGACAAGAAGAAGCCTAGGAAAGCCGACGTGGCTCAAAGCTATCTTTGAAGATCACGGTACTTAAAGTCTTCACGCTACTCTCTCATCCTTGATCATATCCCCTACTCATAGACGTTACGCTCTTTTCCTCATCATAGATTTTTTTCCAAGTGGTTTTTTCTATGATGAGGTTTTTACTGAGGTAACGCCTAAGAGGTCCAAGCTTAGTCTTTGTTCACATACGGCTAAGCTTGAGGGGGAGTATTGAGAAAAGGCATTCCATGGAGAAGACTGGATACTATTCATCCCGAGACCCAAGATTACTATTCATCCCGAAGTATTGAGAAAAGGCATTCCATGCAAAAGGCCATATATTATTCATCCCGGGTACTATGCATCCCGAGTACCGAGATTACTATTCATCCCGTGAGTCTTTGTCTTCATGTTCGAGTAAGGTCACTATTCATGCTGTAAACTGCTTTTCACTATTGCTGCAGTATATCACTATTGGTACTGCTTTTCACTTTTGCTGCAGTTTTTCATTTAGGGCTTCCTCCTTTAACTATAAAAGGAGGAAACCCCTCCCCTTGTAACCTAATCACTATTTGCGCCTCCTTTGGCTTAAAATGGCCCTTAGGGGCTGTAGATTCTCTCTAATTTATTGTTCTTTCTTAATCACCTATTCTCCTTAATTATTTACATTCAGCATTAATCTCTTATTCTCTCTAGTTTAATTTGCATAATCTCTCATTCTCCTTTACTTGTTTTATGCATCTATTCTCTTAATTCTCTCATTCTCTTATGTCTATTTCCGCATTTATTTTCACATCACTAACAGAGATTTGACCATTTCCAAGATGATTGTCCCAAAAATGTAGTTATCACCCTTCAAGATAGAAATGAGAAGGAATATAAGTGTTTAGGTGTCAAAGTAGTTGAAGCATGCTACCAAGGTGGAGAAGCAAATCAAAGTAAGAAACATGCATTATAGCTTATCACAGAGTTATGTTAGTTCTTGGAATCTCATAGGAGTTTTTAATGGTGAATTTCAGTGTTATAGCAAGAAGACACATATGGAGGCCGAATAAACACATATTGATGAGAATATGAAGAATCAATGCTTTCATTGACAAAGATTTAACCATTTTCAAGACGATAGTCCCAAAGACGTAGTTATGACCCTTCTAAATAGAAATGAGAGTGAATAGAATGGTTGAAGTGTCAAGGTAGTTAAAGAATGCTACTAAGGTGGAGACGCAAGACAAAGTAAGAAACAAGCATTATAGCTTATCCCACAGTTCTATTAGGTCTTTGAATGTCATAGGAGTTTCTTATGGTGAATTTTGGGAGTTGTAGCAAGGAGACACCTATGCAGGCTGACACAATACCTATTGATGTGAATAAGAACAATGAATGCTTTCACTAACAAAGATTTGACCATTTCCAAGATGATTGTCCCAAAAACGTAGTTATAACCCTTCAAGATAGAAATGAGAGGGAATAGAAGTGTTTAGGTGTCAAAGTAGTTGAAGCATGCTACCAAGGTGGAGATGCAAGTCTAAGTAAGAAACATGCATTATAGCTTATCCCACAGTTTTGTTAGGTCTTTAAATCTCTTAGGAGTTTCTTATTGTAAAATTGCTAGTCGTAGCAAAGAGACACCAATGGAGGCTGACACAACACCTATTAATGTGAATCTGAACCATCAATGCTTTCACTAACAAACATTTGACCATTTTCAAGATAGTTGTTCAAAAATATAGTAATGACCCTTCAAGATAGAAATGAGAGTGAATAGGAAGTGTTTAAGTGTCAAAGTAGTTAAAGCATGCTACCAAGGTGGAGACGCAAGTCTAAGTAAGAAACAAGCAATATAGCTTATCCCCGAGTTATGTTAGTTCTTGGAATCTCATAGGAGTTTCTAATATAGAATTTCAGAGTTCTAGCAAGAAGACATATGAAGAATATGAAGAATTTCAGAGTTTCTAACACATATGGAGGCCGATTTAAGACATATTGATGAGAATATGAAGAATGAATGCTTTCATTGACAAAGATTTGACCATTTTAAAGACGATAGTCCCAAAAACATAGTTATGACCCTTCTAAATAGAAATGAGAGTGAATAGACAGGTTAAAGAATGCTACTAAGGTGGAGACGCAAGACAAAGTAAGAAACAAGCATTATAGCTTATCCCAGAGTTATATTATTTCTTGGAATCTCATAGGAGTTTCTAATGGTGAATTTCAGAGTTATAGCAAGAAGACACATATGGAGGCCGAATTAACACCTATTGATGAGAATATGAAGAATCAATGCGTTCATTGACAAAGATTTAACCATTTTCAAGACGATCGTCCCAAAAACGTAGTTATGACCCTTCTAAATAGAAATGAGAATGAATAGAATGGTTGAAGTGTCAAAGTAGTTAAAGAATGCTACTAAGGTGGAGACGCAATACAATGTAAGAAACAAGCATTATAGCTTATCCCACAGTTCTAATAGGTCTTTGAATGTCATAGGAGTTTCTTATGGTAAATTTTGGGAGTTGTAGCAAGGAGACACCTATGCAGGCTGACACAATACCTATTGATGTGAATATGAACAATGAATGCTTTCACTAACAAAGATTTGACCATTTCCAAGATGATTGTCCCAAAAACGTAGTTATAACCCTTCAAGATAGAAATGAGAGGGAATAGAAGTGTTTAGGTGTCCAAGTAGTTGAAGCATGCTATCAAGGTGGAGATGCAAGTCAAAGTAAGAAACAAGCATTATAGCTTATCCCAGAGTTATGTTAGTTCTTGGAATCTCATAGGAGTTTCTAATGGTGAATTTCAGAGTTATAGCAAGAAGACACATATGGAGGACGAATTAACACCTCTTGATGAGAATATGAAGAATCAATGCTTTCATTGACAAAGATTTAACAATTTTCAAGACGATAGGCCCAAAAACGTAGTTACGACCTATTTAAATAGAAATGAGAGTGAATAGAAAGGTTGAAGTGTCAATGTAGTTAAAGACTGCTACTAAGCTGGAGACGCAAGACAAAGTAAGAAACAAGCATTATAGTTTATCCCACAGTTCTATTAGGTCTTTCAATGTCTTTCAATGTCATAGGAATTTCTTATGGTGAATTTTTGGAGTTGTAGCAAGGAGACACCTATGCAGGCTGACACAATACCTATTGATGTAAATATGAACAATCAATGCTTTCACTAAGAAATATTTGACCATTTCCAAGATGATTGTCCCAAAAACGTAGTTATAACCCTTCAAGATAGAAATGAGAGGGAATATAAGTGTTTATGTGTCAAAGTAGTTGAAGCATGCTTCCAAGGTGGAGACGCAAGTATAAGTAAGAAACAAGCAATATAGCTTATTCCAGAGTTATGTTAGTTCTTGGAATCTCATAGGAGTTTCTAATGGTGAATTTCAGAGTTATAGCAAGAAGACATATAGGGAGGCCGAATTAACACCTATTGATGAGAATATTAGAAATCAATGCTTTCATTGACAAAAATTTAACCATTTTGAAGACGATTATCCCAAATTAGTTATGACCCTTCTAAATAGATATGAGACTGAATAGAAAGGTTGAAGTAACAAAGTAGTTAAAGAATGCTAATAAGGTGGAGACGCAAGACAAAGCAAGAAACAATCATTATAACTTATCCCACAGTTCTATTAGGTCTTTGAATGTCATAGGAGTTTCTAATGGTGAATTTTGGGAGTTGTAACAACAAGAAATATATGGAGGCCAAAACAACACATATTGATGTGAATATGAAGAATCAATGCTTTTATTGACAAAGATTTGACCATTTTCAAGATAATTGTCCCAAAGATGATGTTATGACCCTTCAACATAGAAATGAGAGTGAATAGAAAGTTGAACTTTCAAAGTAGTTGAAGCATGCTACTAAGGTGGGGACGCAAGACCAAGTAAGAAACAAGCATTATAGCTTATCTCACATTTCTATTAGGTCTTTAAATGTCATACGAGTTTCTAATGGTAAATTTGGGAGTTGTAGCAAGAAGAAACATATGGAGGCTAAAACAACATATATAGATGTGAATATGAAGAATCAATGCGTTCATGGACAAAGATTTAACCATTTTCAAGATGAGAGTTCCAAAAACGACATTATGACCCTTCAAGATAGAAATAAGAGTGAATAGAAAGGTTGAAGTATCAAAGTAGTTGAAGTATGCTACAGGCGGACACGTAAGACAAAGTAAGAAACAAGCATTATAGCTTATCCCACAGTTCTGTTAGGTCTTTGAATCTCTTTGGAGTTTCTTATTGTAAAATTGCGAGTTGTAGCAAAGAGACACCAATGGAGGCTGACACAACACCTATTAATGTGTATCTGAAGAATCAATGCTTTCACTAACAAACATTTGACCATTTTCAAGATAGTTGTTCAAAAATGTAGTTATGACCCTTCAAGATAGAAATGAGAGGGAATAGAAGTGTTTAGGTGTCCAAGTAGTTGAAGCATGCTACCAAGGTGGAGATGCAAGTCAAAGTAAGAAACAAGCATTATAGCTTATCCCAGAGTTATGTTAGTTCTTAGAATCTCATAGGAGTTTCTAATGGTGAATTTATGAGTTATAGCAAGAAGACACATATGGAGGACGAATTAACACCTCTTGATGAGAATATGAAGAATCAATGCTTTCATTGACAAAGATTTAACGATTTTCAAGACGATAGGCCCAAAAACGTAGTTATGACCTATTTAAATAGAAATGATAGTGAATAGAAAGGTTGAAGTGTCAATGTAGTTAAAGACTGCTACTAAGGTGGAGACGCAAGACAAAGTAAGAAACAAGCATTATAGTTTATCCCACAGTTCTATTAGGTCTTTCAATGTCTTTCAATGTCATAGGAGTTTCTTATGGTGAATTTTTGGAGTTGTAGCAAGGAGACACCTATGCAGGCTGACACAATACCTATTGATGTAAATATGAACAATCAATGCTTTCACTAAGAAATATTTGACCATTTCCAAGATGATTGTCTCAAAAACGTAGTTCTAACCCTTCAAGATAGAAATGAGAGGGAATAGAAGTGTTTAGGTGTCAAAGTAGTTGAAGCATGCCTCCAAGGTGGAGACGCAAGTCTAAGTAAGAAACAAGTAATATAGCTTATTCCAGAGTTATGTTAGTTCTTGGAATCTCATAGGAGTTTCTAATGGTGAATTTCAGAGTTATAGCAAGAAGACATATAGGGAGGCCGAATTAACACCTATTGATGAGAATATTAGAAATCAATGCTTTCATTGACAAGGATTTAATCATTTTCAAGACGATTATCCCAAATTAGTTATGACCCTTCTAAATGGATATGAGAGTGAATCGAAAGGTTGAAGTGTCAAAGTAGTTAAAGAATGCTACTAAGGTGGAGACGCAAGACAAAGCAAGAAACAATCATTATAGCTTATCCCATAGTTCTATTAGGTCTTTGAATGTCATAGAAGTTTCTAATGGTGAATTTTGGGAGTTGTAGCAACAAGAAATATATGGAGGCTAAAACAACACATATTGATGTGAATATGAAGAATTAATGCTTTTATTGACAAAGATTTGACCATTTTGAAGATAATTGTCCCAAAGATGATGTTATGACCCTTCAACATAGAAATGAGAGTGAATAAAAAGGTTGAACTGTCAAAGTAGTTGAAGCATGCTACTAAGGTGGGGACGCAAGACCAAGTAAGAAACAAGCATTATAGCTTATCTCACATTTCTATTAGGTCTTTAAATGTCATAGAAGTTTCTAATGGTAAATTTGGGAGTTGTAGTAAGAAGAAACATATGGAGGCTAAAACAACATATATAGATGTGAATATGAAGAATCAATACGTTCATGGACAAAGATTTAACCATTTTCAAGATGAGAGTCCCAAAAACGACATTATGACCCTTCAAGATAGAAATAAGAGTGAATAGAAAGGTTGAAGTATCAAAGTAGTTGAAGTATGCTACAGGCGGACACGTAAGACAAAGTAAGAAACAAGCATTATAGCTTATCCCACAGTTCTGTTAGGTCTTTGAATCTCTTAGGAGTTTCTTATTGTAAAATTGCGAGTTGTAGCAAAGAGACACCAATGGAGGCTGACACAACACCTATTAATGTGAATCTGAAGAATCAATGCTTTCACTAACAAACATTTGACCATTTTCAAGATAGTTGTTCAAAAATGTAGTTATGACCCTTCAAGATAGAAATGAGAATGAATAGAAGTTTTTAGGTGTCAAAGTAGTTAAAGCAAGCTACCAAGGTGGAGACGCAAGTCTAAGTAAGAAACAAGCAATATAGCTTATCCCCGAGTTATGTTAGTTCTTGGAATCTCATAGGAGTTTCTAATGGTGAATTTCAGAGTTCTAGCAAGAAGACACATATGGAGGCCGAATTAACACCTATTGATGAGAATATGAAGAATCAATGCTTTCATTGACAAAGATTTGACCATTTTAAAGACGATAGTCCCAAAAACATAGTTATGATCCTTCTAAATAGAAATGAAAGTGAATAGAAAGGTTGAAGTGTCAAAGTAGTTAAAGAATGCTACTAAGGTGGAGACCCAAGACAAAGTAAGAAACAAGCATTATAGCTTATCCCACAGTTCTATTAGGTCTTTCAATGTCATAGGAGTTTCTTATGGTGAATTTTGGGATTTGTAGCAAGGAGACACCTATGCAGGCTGACACAATACCTATTGATGTGAATATGAACAATGAATGCTTTCTCTAACAAAGATTTGACCATTTCCACGATGATTGTCCCAAAAAAGTAGTTATAACCCTTCAAGATAGAAATGAGAGGGAATATAAGTGTTTAGGTGTCAAAGTAGTTGAAGCATGCTACCAAGGTGAAGAAGCAAATCAAAGTAAGAAACAAGCATTATAGCTTATCCCAGAGTTATGTTAGTTCTTGGAATCTCATAAGAGTTTCTAATGGTGAATTTCTGAGTTCTAACAAGAAGACTCATGTGGAGGCCGAATTAACACCTATTGATGAGAATATGAAAAATCAATGCGTTCATTGACAAATATTTAACCATTTTCAAGAGGATAGTCCCAAAAACGTAGTTATGACCCTTCTAAATAGAAATGAGAGTGAATAGAATGGTTGAAGTGTCAAAGTAGTTAAAGAATGCTACTCAGGTGGAAACGCAAGACAAAGTAAGAAACAAGCATTATAGCTTATCCCACAGTTCTATTAGGTCTTTGAATGTCATAGGAGTTTCTTATGGTAAATTTTGGGAGTTTTAGCAAGGAGACACCTATGCAGGCTGACACAATACCTATTGATGTGAATATTGAACAATCACTGCTTTCACTAAGAAATATTTGACCATTTCCAAGATGATTGTCCCAAAAATGTAGTTATAACCCTTTAAGATAGAAATGAGAGGGAATATAGGTGTTTAGGTGTCAAAGTAGTTGAAGCATGCTACCAAGGTGGAGAAGCAAATCAAAGTAAGAAAGAAGCATTATACCTTACCCCAGAGTTATGTTAGTTCTTGGAATATTATAGGAGTTTCTAATGGTGAATTTCAGAGTCATAACAAGAAGACACATATGGAGGCCGAATTAACACCTATTAATGAGAATATGAAGAATCAGTACTTTCATTGACAAAGATTTAACCACTTTCAAGACGATAGTCCCAAAAATGTAGTTATGACCTTTTTAAATAGAAATGAGAGTGAATAGAATTGTTGAAGTGTCAAAGTAGAATGCTACTAAGGTGGAGACGCAAGACAAAGTGAGAAACAAGCATTATAGCTTATTTCACAGTTCTATTAGGTCTTTAAATGTCATAGGACTTTCTTATGGTGAATTTGGGGAGTTGTAGCAAGGAGACACTTATGCAGGCTGACACAATACCTATTGATGTGAATATGAATAATGAATACTTTCATTAACAAAGATTTGACCATTTCCAAGATGATTGTCCCAAAAACGAAGTTATAACCCTTCAAGATAGAAATGAGAGGGAATATAAGTGTTTAGGTGTCCAAGTAGTTGAAGCATGCTACCAAGGTGGAGATGCAAGTCAAAGTAAGAAACAAGCATTATAGCTTATCCCAGAGTTATGTTAGTTCTTGGAATCTCATAGGAGTTTCTAATGGTGAATTTCTGAGTTATAGCAAGATGACATATATAGAGGACGAATTAACACCTTTTGATGAGAATATGAAGAATCAATGCTTTCATTGACAAAGATTTAACAAATTTCAAGACGATAGGCCCAAAAACGTAGTTATGACCTATTTAAATAGAAATGAGAGTGAATAGAAAGGTTGAAGTGTCATTGTAGTTAGAGACTGCTACTAAGGTGGAGACGCAAGACAAAGTAAGAAACAAGCATTATAGCTTATCCCACAGTTCTATTACGTCTTTCAATGTCATAGGAGTTTCTTATGGTGAATTTTTGGAGTTGTAGCAAGGAGACATCTATGCAGGCTGACACAATACCTATTGATGTAAATATGAACAATCAATGGTTTCACTAAGAAAGATTTGACCATTTCCAAGATGATTGTCCCAAAAACGTAGTTATAACCCTTTAAGATAGAAATGAAAGGGAAGATAAGTGTTTAGGTGTCAAAGTAGTTGAAGCATGCTACCAAGTGGAGAAGCAAATCAAAGTAAGAAACAAGCATTATAGCTTATCCCAGAGTTATATTATTTCTTGGAATCTCATAGGAGTTTCTAATGGTGAATTTTAGAGTTATAGCAAGAAGACATATATGGAGGCCGAATTAACACCTATTGATGAGAATATGAAGAATCAATGCTTTCATTGACAAAGATTTAACCATTTTCAAGACGATAGTCCCAAAAACGTAGTTATGACCCTTCTAAATAGATATGAGAGTGAATAGAATGGTTGAAGTGTCAAAGTAGTTAAAGAATGCTACTAAGGTGGAGACGGAAGACAAAGTAAGAAACAAGCATTATAGCTTATTCCACAGTTCTACTAGGTCTTTGAATGTCATAGGACTTTCTTATGGTGAATTTTGGGAGTTGTAGCAAGGAGACACTTATGCAGGCTGAAACAATACCTATTGATGTGAATATGAACAATGAATGCTTTCATTAACAAAGAGTTGACCATTTCCAAGATGATTGTCCCAAAAACGTAGTTATAACCCTTCAAGATAGAAATGAGAGGGAATAGAAGTGTTTAGGTGTCCAAGTAGTTGAAGCATGCTACCAAGGTGGAGATGCAAGTCAAAGTAAGAAACAAGTATTATAGCTTATCCCAGAGTTATGTTAGTTCTTGGAATCTCATAGGAGTTTCTAATGGTGAATTTCAGAGTTATAGCAAGATGACATATATAGAGGACGAATTCACACCTTTTGATGAGAATATGAAGAATCAATGCTTTCATTGATAAAGATTTAACAATTTTCAAGACGATAGGCCCAAAAACGTAGTTATGACCTATTTAAATAGAAATGAGAGTAAATAGAAAGGTTGAAGTGTCATTGTAGTTAGAGACTGCTACTAAGGTAGAGACGCAAGACAAAGTGCGAAACAAGCATTATACCTTATCCCACAGTTCTATTACGTCTTTCAATGTCATAGGAGTTTCTTATGGTGAATTTTTGGAGTTGTAGCAAGGAGACATCTATGCAGGCTGACACAATGCCTATTGATGTAAATATGAACAATCAATGGTTTCACTAAGAAAGATTTGACCATTTCCAAGATGATTGTCCCAAAAACGTAGTTATAACCCTTTAAGATGGAAATGAGAGGGAATATAAGTGTTTAGGTGTCAAAGTAGTTGAAGCATGCTACCAAGGTGGAGAAGCAAATCAAAATAAGAAACAAGCATTATAGCTTATCCCGGAGTTATGTTATTTCTTGGAATCTCATAGGAGTTTCTAATGGTGAATTTCAGAGTAATAGCAAGAAGACACATATGGAGGCCGAATAAACACCTATTGATCAGAATATGAAGAATCAATGCTTTCATTGACAAAGAGTTAACCATTTTCAAGACGATAGTCCCAAAAACGTAGTTATGACCCTTCTAAATAGATATGAGAGTGAATAGAATGGTTGAAGTGTCAAAGTAGTTAAAGAATGCTACTAAGGTGGAGACGCAAGACAAAGTAAGAAACAAGCATTATAGCTTATTCCACAGTTCTACTAGGTCTTTGAATGTCATAGGATTTTCTTATGGTGAATTTTGGGAGTTGTAGCAAGGAGACACTTATGCAGGCGGAAACAATACCTATTGATGTGAATATGAACAATGAATGCTTTCATTAACAAAGAGTTGACCATTTCCAAGATGATTGTCCGAAAAACGTAGTTATAACCCTTCAAGATAGAAATGAGAGGGAATAGAAGTGTTTAGGTGTCCAAGTAGTTGAAGCATGCTACCAAGGTGGAGATGCAAGTCAAAGTAAGAAACAAGCATTATAGCTTATCCCAGAGTTATGTTAGTTCTTGGAATCTCATAGGAGTTTCTAATGGTGAATTTCAGAGTTATAGCAAGATGACATATATGGAGGACGAATTAACACCTTTTGATGAGAATATGAAGAATCAATGCTTTCATTGACAAAGATTTAACAATTTTCAAGACGATAGTCCCAAAAACGTATTTATGACCCTTCTAAATAGAAATGAGAGTGAATAGAATGGTTGAAGTGTCAAAGTAGTTAAAGAATGCTACTAAGGTGGAGACGCAATACAAAGTACGAAACAAGCATTATAGCTTATCCCACAATTCTAATAGGTCTTTGAATGTCATAGAAGTTTCTTATGGTAAATTTAGGGAGTTTTAGCAAGGAGACACCTATGCAGGCTGACACAATACCTATTGATGTGAATATGAACAATGAATGCTTTCACTAACTAAGATTTGACCATTTCCAAGATGATTGTCCCAAAAACGTAGTTATAACCCTTCAAGATACAAATGAGAGGGAATATAGGTGTTTAGGTGTCAAAGTAGTTGAAGCATGCTACCAAGGTGGAGAAGCAAATCAAAGTAAGAAACAAGCTTTATAGCTTACCCCAGAGTTATGTTAGTTCTTGGAATATTATATGAGTTTGTAATGGTGAATTTCAGAGTTATAGCAAGAAGACACATATGGAGGCCGAATTAACATCTATTAATGAGAATATGAAGAATCAATACTTTCATTGACAAAGATTTAACCATTTTCAAGACGATAGTCCCAAAAACGTAGTTATGACCCTTCTAAATAGATATGAGAGTGAATAGAATGGTTGAAGTGTCAAAGTAGTTAAAGAATGCTACTAAGGTGGAGACGGAAGACAAAGTAAGAAACAAGCATTATAGCTTATTCCACAGTTCTACTAGGTCTTTGAATGTCATAGGACTTTCTTATGGTGAATTTTGGGAGTTGTAGTAAGGAGACACTTATGCAGGCTGAAACAATACCTATTGATGTGAATATGAACAATGAATGCTTTCATTAACAAAGAGTTGACCATTTCCAAGATGATTGTCCCAAAAACGTAGTTATAACCCTTCAAGATAGAAATGAGAGGGAATAGAAGTGTTTAGGTGTCCAAGTAGTTGAAGCATGCTACCAAGGTGGAGATGCAAGTCAAAGTAAGAAACAAGTATTATAGCTTATCCCAGAGTTATGTTAGTTCTTGGAATCTCATAGGAGTTTCTAATGGTGAATTTCAGAGTTATAGCAAGATGACATATATAGAGGACGAATTCACACCTTTTGATGAGAATATGAAGAATCAATGCTTTCATTGATAAAGATTTAACAATTTTCAAGACGATAGGCCGAAAAACGTAGTTATGACCTATTTAAATAGAAATGAGAGTAAATAGAAAGGTTGAAGTGTCATTGTAGTTAGAGACTGCTACTAAGGTAGAGACGCAAGACAAAGTGCGAAACAAGCATTATACCTTATCCCACAGTTCTATTACGTCTTTCAATGTCATAGGAGTTTCTTATGGTGAATTTTTGGAGTTGTAGCAAGGAGACATCTATGTAGGCTGACACAATGCCTATTGATGTAAATATGAACAATCAATGGTTTCACTAAGAAAGATTTGACCATTTCCAAGATGAGTGTCCCAAAAACGTAGTTATAACCCTTTAAGATGGAAATGAGAGGGAATATAAGTGTTTAGGTGTCAAAGTAGTTGAAGCATGCTACCAAGGTGGAGAAGCAAATCAAAATAAGAAACAAGCATTATAGCTTATCCCGGAGTTATGTTATTTCTTGGAATCTCATAGGAGTTTCTAATGGTGAATTTCAGAGTAATAGCAAGAAGACACATATGGAGGCCGAATAAACACCTATTGATCAGAATATGAAGAATCAATGCTTTCATTGACAAAGATTTAACCATTTTCAAGACGATAGTCCCAAAAACGTAGTTATGACCCTTCTAAATAGATATGAGACTGAATAGAATGGTTGAAGTGTCAAAGTAGTTAAAGAATGCTACTAAGGTGGAGACGCAAGACAAAGTAAGAAACAAGCATTATAGCTTATTCCACAGTTCTACTAGGTCTTTGAATGTCATAGGACTTTCTTATGGTGAATTTTGGGAGTTGTAGCAAGGAGACACTTATGCAGGCTGAAACAATACCTATTGATGTGAATATGAACAATGAATGCTTTCATTAACAAAGAGTTGACCATTTCCAAGATGATTGTCCGAAAAACGTAGTTATAACCCTTCAAGATAGAAATGAGAGGGAATAGAAGTGTTTAGGTGTCCAAGTAGTTGAAGCATGCTACCAAGGTGGAGATGCATGTCAAAGTAAGAAACAAGCATTATAGCTTATCCCAGAGTTATGTTAGTTCTTGGAATCTCATAGGAGTTTCTAATGGTGAATTTCAGAGTTATAGCAAGATGACATATATGGAGGACGAATTAACACCTTTTGATGAGAATATGAAGAATCAATGCTTTCATTGACAAAGATTTAACAATTTTCAAGACGATAGGCCGAAAAACGTAGTTATGACCTATTTAAAAAGAAATGAGAGTGAATAGAAAGGTTGAAGTGTCATTGTAGTTAGAGACTGCTACTAAGGTAGAGACACAAGACAAAGTACGAAACAAGCATTATACCTTATCCCACAGTTCTATTACGTCTTTCAATGTCATAGGAGTTTCTTATGGTGAATTTTTGGAGTTGTAGCAAGGAGGCATCTATGCAGGCTGACACAATGCCTATTGATGTAAATATGAACAATCAATGGTTTCACTAAGAAAGATTTGACCATTTCCAAGATGATTGTCCCAAAAACGTAGTTATAACCCTTTAAGATGGAAATGAGAGGGAATATAAGTGTTTAGGTGTCAAAGTAGTTGAAGCATGCTACCAAGGTGGAGAAGCAAATCAAAATAAGAAACAAGCATTATAACTTATTCCGGAGTTATGTTATTTCTTGGAATCTCATAGGAGTTTCTAATGGTGAATTTCAGAGTAATAGCAAGAAGACACATATGGAGGCCGAATAAACACCTATTGATCAGAATATGAAGAATCAATGCTTTTATTGAGAAAGATTTAACCATTTTCAAGACGATAGTCCCAAAAACGTATTTATGACCCTTCTAAATAGAAATGAGAGTGAATAGAATGGTTGAAGTGTCAAAGTAGTTAAAGAATGCTACTAAGGTGGAGACGCAATACAAAGTAAGAAACAAGCATTATAGCTTATTTCACAGTTCTAATAGGTCTTTGAATGTCATAGGAGTTTCTTATGGTAAATTTTGGGAGTTGTAGCAAGGAGACACCTATGCAGGCTGACACAATACCTATTGATGTGAATATGAACAATGAATGCTTTCACTAACAAAGATTTGACCATTTCCAAGATGATTGTCCCAAAAACGTAGTTATAACCCTTCAAGATAGAAATGAGAGGGATTATAAGTGTTTAGGTGTCCAAGTAGTTGAAGCATGCTACCAAGGTGGAGATGCAAGTCAAAGTAAGAAACAAGCATTATAGCTTAACCCAGAGTTATGTTAGTTCTTGGAATCTCATAGGAGTTTCTAATGGTGAATTTCAGAGTTATAGCAAGAAGACACATATGGAGGACGAATTAACACCTCTTGATGAGAATATGAAGAATCAATGTTTTCATTGACAAAGATTTAACCATTTTCAAGACGATTGGCCCAAAAACGTAGTTATGACCTTTTTAAATAGAAATGAGAGTGAATAGAAAGGTTGAAGTGTCAATGTAGTTAAAGACTGCTACTAAGGTGGAGACGCAAGACAAAGTAGGAAACAAGCATTATAGTTTATCCCACAGTTCTATTAGGTCTTTCAATGTCTTTCAATGTCATAGGAGTTTCTTATGGTGAATTTTTGGAGTTGTAGCAAGGAGACACCTATGCAGGATGACACAATACCTATTGATGTAAATATGAACAATCAATGCTTTCACTAAGAAATATTTGACCATTTCCAAGATGATTGTCCCAAAAACGTAGTTATAACCCTTCAAGATAGAAATGAGAGGGAATAGAAGTGTTTAGGTATCAAAGTAGTTGAAGCATGCTTCCAAGGTGGAGACGCAAGTCTAAGTGAGAAACAAGCAATATAGCTTATTCCAGAGTTATGTTAGTTCTTGGAATCCCATAGGAGTTTCTAATGGTGAATTTCAGAGTTATAGCAAGAAGACATATAGGGAGGCCGAATTAATACCTATTGATGAGAATATTAGAAATCAATGCTTTCATTGACGATTATCCCAAATTAGTTATGACCGTTCTAAATAGATATGAGAGTGAATAGAAAGGTTGAAGTGTCAAAGTAGTTAAAGAATGCTACTAAGGTGGAGACGCAAGACAAAGCAAGAAACAATCATTATAGCTTATCCCATAGTTCTAATAGGTCTTTGAATGTCATAGGAGTTTCTAATGGTGAATTTTGGGAGTTGTAGCAACAAGAAATATATGGAGGCTAAAACAACACATATTGATGTGAATATGAAGAATCAATGTTTTTATTGACAAAGATTTGACCATTTTCAAGATAATTGTCCCAAAGATGATGTTATGACCCTTCAACATAGAAATGAGAGTGTATAGAAAGGTTGAACTGTCAAAGTAGTTGAAGCATGCTACTAAGGTGGGGACCCAAGACCAAGTAAGAAACAAGCATTATAGCTTATCTCACATTTCTATTAGGTCTTTAAATGTCATACGAGTTTCTAATGGTAAATTTGGGAGTTGTAGCAAGAAGAAACATATGGAGGCTAAAACAACATATATAGATGTGAATATGAAGAATCAATGCTTTCATGGACAAAGTTTTAACCATTTTCAAGATGAGAGTCCCAAAAACGATATTATGACCCTTCAAGATAGAAATGAGAGTGAATAGAAAGGTTGAAGTATCAAAGTAGTTGAAGTATGCTACAGGCGGACACGCAAGACAAAGTAAGAAACAAGCATTATAGCTTATCCCACAGTTCTGTTAGGTCTTTGAATCTCTTAGGAGTTTCTTATTGTAAAATTGCGAGTTGTAGCAAAGAGACTCCAATGGAGGCTGGCACAACACCTATTAATGTGAATCTGAAGAATCAATGCTTTCACTAACAAACATTTGACCATTTTCAAGATAGTTGTTCAAAAATGTAGTTATGACCCTTCAAGATAGAAATGAAAGTGAACAGAAGTGTTTAGGTGTCAAAGTAGTTAAAGCATGCTACCAAGGTGGAGACGCAAGTCTAAGTAAGAAACAAGCAATATAGCTTATCCCCGAGTTATGTTAGTTCTTGGAATTTCATAGGAGTTTCTAATGGTGAATTTCAGAGTTCTAGCAAGAAGACACATATGGAGGCCGAATTAACACCTATTGATGAGAATATGAAGAATCAATGCTTTCATTGACAAAGATTTGACCATTTTAAAGACGATAGTCCCAAAAACATAGTTATGACCCTTCTAAATAGAAATGAAAGTGAATAGAAAGGTTGAAGTGTCAAAGTATTTAAAAAATGCTACTTAGGTGGAGACGCAAGACAAAAAAAGAAACACGTATTATAGCTTATCCCACAGTTCTATTAGGTCTTTCAATGTCATAGGAGTTTCTTATGGTGAATTTTGGGAGTTGTAGCAAGGAGACACCTATGCAGGCTGACACAATACCTATTGATGTGAATATGAACAATGAATGCTTTCACTAACAAAGATTTGACCATTTCCAAGATGATTGTCCCAAAAACGTAGTTATAACCCTTCAAGATACAAATGAGAGGGAATATAGGTGTTTAGGTGTCAAAGTAGTTGAAGCATGCTACCAAGGTGGAGAAGCAAATCAAAGTAAGAAACAAGCTTTATAGCTTACCCCAGAGTTATGTTAGTTCTTGGAATATTATAGGAGTTTGTAATGGTGAATTTCAGAGTTATAGCAAGAAGACACATATGGATGCCGAATTAACATCTATTAATGAGAATATGAAGAATCAATACTTTCATTGACAAAGATTTAACCATTTTCAAGACGATAGTCCCAAAAACGTAGTTATGACCCTTCTAAGTAGAAATGAAAGTGAATAGAAGTGTTTAGGTGTCAAAGTAGTTGAAGCATGCTACTAAGGTAGAGACGCAAGACAAAGTAAGAAACAAGCATTATAGCTTATCCCACAGTTCAGTTAGGTCTTTGAATGTTATAGGAGTTTTAATGGTGAATTTGGGAGTTCTAGCAACAAGAAAAATATGGAGGCTAAAACAACACATATTGATGAGAATATGAAGAATCAATGCTTTCATGGACAAAGATTTAACCATTTATAAGATAAACAGTCCCAAACACGGCGTTATGACCATTCAAAATAGAAATGAGAGTGAGTATAAAGGTTGAAGTGTGAATGTAGTTGAAGTATGCTACCAAGGTGGAGACACAAGACATAGTTAGAAACAAGCATTATACCTTATCCCACAGTTTTGTTAGGTGTTTGAGTCTCTTAGGAGTGTCTAATGGTAAATGATATGATCTTAGAAAGCCTAAATAACTTGGAGCATGAACCGGAGCATGAACCAGACGAAGCTAAGCTTGTAGCTGAGGATGCACTTGGAGATGAGGATGTTGATGTAAGGACTCGGACACCAGACCAAACAGAGGACGTATTAGTTGTATCACGAGGACCAATGACCCGAGGAAGAACCAAGCTAGTCAACCAAGCCATTGGAGGAATGCTTAGCCGCTTAAGCATGGAGCTAGAAGACAGTGCTTGTCAAGCCATTCTGGTTTTGATTCAAGCTGAGTGATCCCAACAATGGGAAAGGAGTTTCGGTGTGACTGCTTTTGGTGTGTCATATCCAAGCAGAATCAAGCCTGAAAGTTCAAAGGACCTTCCACAACCTTTGAAAGTTTCACTCAAACCCTAAAACGTCACTATCCTTCTCTCAATTGCACGGAGTGTATTCTAGGGGCTGGGATCTCATCAGATAAAGATTCTATCAAGTGGTATCAGAGCCACTTCGTGTCAGGTTGAGAAGTTAAGTCATTCCGTCTGTGTTCTTTTATTAATTTTTATTATTATTTGGCTTGTGTTAAAATCGTGCAACCAATTGGATCTAAATTGAATTTGAGTCTAGTATTTGTTAAAATTGATTTCGGAATTTTTGGATGTGTTTTAATAATTTTTCGAGATCGATTTCTGAGAACAGTCGCTGTTTGGGTTGTTAAGTCATTCCGTCTGTGTTCTTTAATTAATTTTTATAATTAATTGGCTTCTGCTAAAATCGTGAAATCAATTGGATCTGAATCGACTTTGAGTCTAGTATTTGTTAAAATTGATTTTGGAGTTTTTTGATGCGTTTTAATAATTTTTCAAGATGGATTTCTGAGAACAGTCGCTGGTAGGGTTCATCAGATGTAATTGATTACCAAGAGTTTTTTTTGTGTCCTTAAGTATTAGAGTCGATTCTGTTGTCAAAAGAACTTGTTACTGGTGAGTTTGGGAAATATTTCAGGATGTCTGAAGCAGAGGAAGAAACCAGGGTTCTTCGAAACAACAAGCTGCTGATGGATGCTATGATGACTCGTATGCAGCAGATGATGAACACCACTCTTGATGATAAATTCGAAACTTTCGACAAGAACAACAACAGCCTAAAGAACCTGAGCATAATGATAATCAATAAAGGAGAGTTCATAGAGAAATAAGAAACCAACAAAGGCGACATGATGATGAAGAAGCTGCAAGCTACTACAGCCAAGAAAGTGATTCATCTCGAGGCAGTCAGAGAAGTCATAGACGAGCTAGAGAAGTCAGAATACAGCCACGAGATAATCTTGGAGGTCTTAAGCTTAGAATTCCTCCATTCCATGGGAAAAATGACCCTGATGCCTATTTGGAGTGGGAGAAGAAAATAGAATTAGTCTTCGAATGTCAATACTATACAGAAATCAATCGAGTGAGAGTAGCAGCAACTGAATTCTATGATTATGCCCTTAGCTGGTGGGATCAGCTAGTTACTTCTCGAAGACGTAATGGAGAATATTCGGTGGAAACTTGGACAGAAATAAAAACTATCATGAGAAAGAGGTTTGTTCCCAGCCATCACCACCGAGAACTGCAAAACAAGCTTAGAACACTTACTCAAGGAAATCGCAGCGTAGAAGACTACTATCAAGAGCTAGAAACTGTTATGATCCGTGCTGATGTATCTGAAGATAGTGAAGCCACTATGTCAAGGTTCTTTGGTGGTTTGAACAGAGACGTGCAAGACAGATTAGACAACACTATGTTGATTTGGAAGAAATGCTACACAAAGCTATTTTGGTCGAGCAACAACTTAAGAGAAGGAGCGGGGTTAAAACCAACTATGGATTCAGCTCAGCCAACACCAGACCTAGCTATCGAAGTGGAACTACTGTAGGAAAAGCAAGCTATCAAAGGGAAGAAAAGCCTAATACTTTTCAGCGGGAAGGAAAACAGATTGTGACCCCAAGGACAGAAACTAAGCCATATGCAGCAAATCAAGATCATAGAGGCAAGGCAAAAGTTACTACAAGGTTTCGTGATGTTAAATGCTTCAAGTGTCAAGGCAGAGGTCATTACGCTAATGAGTGCATCAACAAGAAGGTCATGATCATGCTAGACAATGGTGACATAGAATCTGAAGAAGAAAAGCTAGAGCCTGAATTGCTTTCTGAGAGTGAAGAGCTACCAACTCGTGGCGAATTGCTAGTAACCCGGAGATCTTTAAGTTTGCAAACCAAGGCTGAAGAGCAAGAGCAGCGGGAGAACTTATTTCACACACGGTGCCTGGTACAAGGGAAGGTTTGTAGCCTTATTATTGATGGAGGTAGCTGCACCAATGTTGCAAGTGAAACAATGGTTAAGAAGCTGGGATTCACAATAAACAAACATCCAAAACCATATCCGCTTCAATGGCTTAACGATGAGGGTGAGATGAAAGTGAAAAATTAAGTGTTAGTTCCCCTCTCTATTGGCAAGTATGAAGATGAGGTTCTGTGTGATGTGCTTCCTATGGCTGCAGCACATATCTTACTTGGAAGACCTTCGCAATCAGATCGTAGGTGATACATGATGGCTTCTCCAATCGCCATTCATTTGAATTTAAAGGAAGGAAAACAACTCTGATTCCAATGACACCAAAGGAAGTTCACCAAGATCAGCTGAGTCTCAAACTCAAAGAAACTGAAGCCTCTACAAAGAAACACTCAAACTTCTTTGCAAAGGCTGGTGAGGTAAAGAAAGCTCTAACTTCTAAACAACCTTTACTCTTGTTTGTTTTCAAGGAAGCTCTTACAAGGTTATCTAACCTTGCACCGGTGTTGCCGAGTGAGCTGAAATCTCTATTGCAGGAGTATGAGAATGTGTTCCCTGAAGATAATCCAAAGGAGCTGCCACCAATTAGAGGTATTGAACACCAAATTGATTTCATACCGGGTTTAACCCTTCCAAACCGTCCAGCATACAGAGCTAATCCGGTGGAGACTAAAGAGCTGCAAAGACAAGTCAATGAGCTTATGGAGAAAGGCCATATCCAAGAAAGTATGAGTCCTTGTGTTGTACCAGTTCTGCTCGTACCTAAGAAAGATGGTAGCTGGCGCATGTGCATTGATTGTAGAGCTATCAATAATATTACGGTGAAGTATCGACATCCCATACCTAGATTAGATGATATGCTTGATGAGTTAAACAGCTCTAGAATTTTTTCTAAAATTGATTTGAAAAGTGGCTATCATCAGATTAGGATGAGAGAAGGGGATGAATGGAAAACTGCATTTAAAACAAAACATGGGTTATATGAATGGTTAGTAATGCCATTCGGGCTAACAAATGCACCTAGTACATTCATGAGGTTAATGAATCACATTCTGAGATCATTCATAGGCGTTTTTGCTGTAGTATACTTTGATGATATTTTGATTTACAGCAAAAGCCTAGGAGGACATGTTAATCATTTGCAATCTGTTTTGGACGTGCTTAGAAAGGAAAAACTGTTTGCTAATATTAAAAAATGTACCTTTGGAGCAGATCACCTTGTTTGTTTAGGTTTTGTTGTGAGTGCAGAAGGGATCAAATTAGATGATGAGAAGGTCAAGGCGATTCGAGACTGACCTAGTCCAAAATCAGTAGGGGAAGTACGAAGCTTTCATGGTCTTGCCGGATTTTATAGACGATTTGTTCGAGACTTTAGCACTCTTGCTGCACCCGTTACTGAAGTAATCAAGAAGGACGTTGGTTTTAGATGGGAAGCAGCACAAGAAGAAGCATTTCAGGCCTTGAAAGAGAAGCTTACTCACACTCCTATCTTAGCTCTACCTGATTTTCTTAAAACTTTTGAGATTGAGTGTGATGCTTCTGATGTAGGAATTGGTGCTGTTTTAATGCAGGATAAGAAGCCTATAGCATTCTTCAGCGAGAAACTAGGAGGTGCCACCCTCAACTATCTAACATATGACAAGGAGCTGTATGCATTAGTGAGAGCACTCCAAAACATGGCAGCATTATCTATGGCCAAAAGAATTTGTCATACACACTGATCACAAGTCTGTCAAGCATCTAAAAGGACAGCACAAGCTCAACAAGAGACAAGCTAGGTGGGTAGAGTTTATTGAGACATTCTCTTATGTCATCAAATACAAAAAAGGTAAGGACAAGGTAGTTGCCGATGCATTGTCTCGAAGGGAAGCTCATGGAGGAGATCTCATGGGTCATTTTGGTATTGCTAAAACAGTTGAGGTAATGAGAGACCATTTCTATTGGCCCAGTATGAGGAGAGATGTCGAAAGGGTCTTTGGTAGGTGCGTAATTTGTAAACAAGCCAAATCAAAGGTTCAGCCAAACGGTTTGTACACTCCTTTACCTATTCCTATGGATTTTGTGCTTGGATTGCCTAGGACTAAGACTGGAAAGGATTCAATATTTGTTGTGGTTGATAGATTTTCAAAAATAGCACATTTCATTGCATGTAATAAAACGAATGATGCATCCCATATAGCAAGTCTGTTCTTTAAAGAAATTGTTAGGTTGCATGGAATGCCTAGGACTATAGTTTCTGATAGAGATACTAAGTTCCTTAGCTACTTTTGGAAAACTTTGTGGTCTAAATTGGGAACTAAGCTTTTGTTTTCTACGACTTGTCACCCCCAAACTGATGGCCAGACCGAAGTTGTTAATAGGACCTTAGGTGCTCTCTTGCGTGCATTGATTAAAAAGAATCTTAGAACTTGGGAAGATTGTTTGCCGCATATAGAATTTACATATAATCATGTGGTGCATTCGGCTTCTAAGTATTCACCCTTCCAGATTGTTTATGGCTTTAACCCTATATCACCTTTGGATCTAATGCCTTTACCTTTGAGTGAAAGAGTTAGCCTGGATGGAAAGAAGAAGTTAGAATTGGTTAAGCATATCCATGAGCAAGCTAGAAAGAACATAGAAGAGAAGACCAAGCTTTATGTTAAGCAAGCTAACAAGGGGAGGCGCCAACTAATTTTGGAGGAAGAGATTTTGTATGGGTTCATTTGAGGAAACAGAGATTTCCAGCTGAAAGGAAATCAAAGCTCATGCCAAGGATCGATGGACCTTTCAAGATAATCAAGAGGATTAGCGACAATGCATACCAGCTGGATCTCCAAGGTAAGTATATTGTGAATTCTAGTTTCAATGTTTCTGATTTAGTTCCTTTCACTGCAGATGAAACAGATTTGAGGTCAAATCCTTTTCAAGAGGGAGAGGATGATATGAGCTTAGAAAGCCTAAAGAACTTGGAGCATGGCCCAGAGCATGAACCAGAGGAAGCTAGGCTTGTAGCTGAGGATGCACTTGGAGATGAGGATGTTGATGTAAGGACTCGGACACCAGACCAAACAGGGGATGTGTTAGTTGTATCACGAGGACCAATGACCCGAGGAAGAACCAAGATATTCAACCAAGCCATTAGAGGAATGCTGAGACGCTTAAGCATGGAGCTAGAAGATGGTGCTTGTCAAACCATTTTGCTTTTGATTCAAGCTGAGTGATCTCAACAATGGGAAAGGAGTTTCGGTGAGTGCTCTTTTCCCTTGTTAAGTTTTTCCCACTGGGTTTTCTTGACAAGGTTTTAGCGAGACTTCCAAACTTCCTTTACGCCATTACCCATTGTTGAAATCCAACTATGTGGCCCAGCCCATTTTAGCCCTATGTCATACTTCTTTTTATTTTATTTCTATTTTAATTCTGGATGAGATAGGTGTCAGTCATACATGAGTTATGTTCATGTAGATCTGATCTCTTTAAAACTCTCTTTCTTCTTCTATTTCGGATTATCAAACATTTTTATCAAAAATCTCTTTCTAAATTCGTTCGATCACGAGCTTGTGTGTGTAATATCACATTCTCAACTTGTGACTGCTTTTGGTGTGTCATATCCAAGCAGAATCAAGCCGGAAAGTTCAAAGGACCTTCTGCAACCTTTGAAAGTTTAACTCAAACCCTAAAACATCACTATCCTTCTCTGAATCGCATGGAGTGAATTTTAGGTGCTGGAATCTCATTAGATAGAGATTCTATTAGTAAATTTGCGAGTTGTAGCAAAGAGACACCTATGGAGGCTGACACAACACCTATTAATGTGAATTTCAAGAATCAATGCTTTCATTGACAAAGCTTTAACCATTTTCAAGATAATGGTCCCAAAAACGGCGTTATGACCCTTCATGATAGAAATGAGAGTGAATATAAAGGTACAAGTGTCAATGTAGTTCAAGTATGCAACCAAGGTGGAGACGCAAGACAAAGTACGAAACAAGCATTATAGCTTATCCCACTGTTTTTTTAGGACTTTGAATCTCATAGGAGTTTCTAATGGTAAATTTGGGAGTTGTAGCAAGGAGACACCTATGCAGGCTGACACAACAACTATTGATGTGAATATGAAGAATCAATGCTTTCACTAATAAAGATTTCAACGTTTTCAAGATGATTGTCCCAAAAACGTAGTATGACCGTTCAAGATAAAAATGAGAGTGAATAGAAGTGTTTAAGTGTCAAAATAGTTGAAGCAAGCTACCAAGGCGGAGACGCAAGTCAAAGTAAGAAACAAGCATTATAGCTTATCCCGTAGTCATGTTAGTTCCTTGAATCTCATAGGAGTTTGTAATGGTGAATTTTTAAGTTATAAGTATTGATGTGAATATGAAGAATCAATGCTTTCATTGACAAAGATTTATCCCAGAGTTATGTTAATTCTTGGAATCTCATAGGAGTTTCTAATGGTGAATTTCAGAGTTATAGCAAGAAGACACATATGGAGGCCGAATTAACCCCAATTGATGAGAATATGAAGAATCAATGCTTTCATTGACAAAGGTTTAACAATTTTCAAGACGATAGTCCCAAAACGTAGTTATGATCCTTCTATATAGAAATCAGAGTAAATAGAAATGTTGGAGTGTCAAAGTAGTTGAAGAATGCTACTAAGGTGGAGAGCGAGACAAAGTAAGAAACAAGCATTATAGCTTACCCCGTAGTTCTGTTAGGTCTTTTAATGTTATAGGAGTTTTAATGGTGAATTTCAGAGTTATAGCAAGAAGACACATATCGAGGCCGAATTAACACCTATTGATGAGAATATGAAGAATCAATGCTTTCATGGATAAAGATTTAACCATTTTCAAGATAATAGTCCCAAAAACGTAGTTATGGCCCTTCTAAGTAGAAATGAAAGTGAATAGAAGTGTTTAGGTGTCAAAGTAGTTGAAGCATGCTACTAAGGTGGAGACGCGAGACAAAGTAAGAAACAAGCATTATACCTTATCCCATGGTATAGGAGTTTCAAATGGTGAATTTGGGAGTTCTAGCAACAAGAAACATATGGAAGCTAAAACAACACATATTGATGTGAATATGAAGAATCAATGCTTTCATGGATAAAGATTTAACCATTTTCAAGATAATTGTCCCAAAAACGGCGTTATGACCCTTCATGATAGAAATGAGAGTGAATATAAAGGTACAAGTGTCAATGTAGTTGAAGTATGCTACCAAGGTGGAGACGCAAGACGAAGTGCGAAACAAGCATTATAGCTTATCCCACAGTTTTTTTAGGACTTTGAATCTCATAGAAATTTGCGAGTTGTAGCAAGGAGACACCTATGCAGGCTGACACAACAACTATTGAAGTGAATATGAAGAATCAATGCTTTCACTAATAAAGATTTGAACATTTCCAAGATTATTGTCCCAAAAATGTAGTTATGATCCTTCTAAATAAAAATCAGAGTGAATAGAAAGGTTGGAATGTCAAAGTAGTTGAAGAATGCTACTAAGGTGGAGATGCGAGACAAAGTAAGAAGCAAGCATTATAGCTTATTCCATTGTTCTGTTAGGTCTTTTAATGTTATAGGAGGTTTAATGGTGAATTTCAGAGTTATAGGAAGAAGATACATATGGAGGCCGAATTAACACCTATTGATGAGAATATAAAGAATCAATGCTTTCATTGACAAAGATTTAACCATTTTCAAGACGATAGTCCCAAAAACATACTTATGACCCTTCTAAATAGAAATGAGAGTGAATAGAAAAGTTCAAGTGTCAAAGTAGTTAAAGAATGCTACGAAGGTAGAGACACAAGACAAAGTAAGAAACAAGCATTATAGCTTATCCCACAGTTCTATTAGGTCTTTGAATGTCATAGGAGTTTCTTATGGTCAGTTTTGGGAGTTGTAGCAAGGAGACACCTATGCAGGCTGACACAATATCTATTGATGTGAATATGAACAATCAATGCTTTCACTAACAAAGAATTGACCATTTCCAAGATGATTGTCCCAAAAACGTAGTTATAACCCTTCAAGATAGAAATGAGAGGGAATAGAAGTGTTTAGGTGTCCAAGTAGTTGAAGCATGCTACCAAGGTGGAGATGCATGTCAAAGTAAGAAACAAGCTGATATGAGCATGGCCAAGGATAAGGAACTAGAACCAGAAGCTGTACTCGGTCACCAGACCAAGTGGTGCAAGCCAAGTGGACCAATGACGCGTGCTAGGACCCGGAAGCTTGAGGAGACTATCCATTCTCTACTTACGCACTGGGAGACTATCCATTCTCTATTTGAGGAGACTATCCATTCTCTAGCTTCTGAGGTGACGATTTTGGAGTAGAATCATATTAAGTGGTATCAGAGCCACTTTGGAAGCTAAGTACTCTTAGATCTGTTGGTTTTAATCTTGTTTGTCATTATGTTTCATGTGGATCTAGGTATTCTGCAAATTTTTCATCTTGTGACTTTTGAAATTCTAGATCTGCAGGAAAATCGATTTCGAACTGTTTTCGCGAATAGTTTTTGTTTCATTTGTTCAAATTGAATAAAACTACCCAGATCGTGTTATTTAGTGTCTCAACTATAAGATCGACATTTGAATCGTATTTTTCTGAAACTTTTTCTCTGATTTATAGTTGTTTAAATTTTGGATCTGCAGGAAAATCGATTTCGGAATGTTATCGCGAATCTTTTTTGTTTTGTTTGTTCAAACTGAATAAAACTACCCAGATCGTGTTATTTAGTGTCTTAACTATAAGATCGAGATTTGATTCGTATTTTTCTGAAAAAATTTCTCTGAGTTATAGTTGTTTCAATTTCGGATCTGCAGGGAAAACGATTTAGAACTGATTTTGCGAAATTGTCTATTCATCTTCTCAATCTAGTTTGATATGTTCTAAAGTATCCCAAAGAACATCTTACTGTGTGTATTGTTAAACTGTTACAGATCCGATGGTGCATTCAGAAGAGGAAGAAGAGTCTACTAACTCCAGACGCGATAAACTCTTCCTTGAAGCTATAACATCAAGAATGCAAAAGATGATGGATGAAAGATTTGCTGCTTATGAGGACAGGGACAGAACCAGAACTGATACTAGACAGACTCAAGAACAAGATGGCAGGGTTCGTGATGCTGCTACAGATCAATACTATCAGAGGAGAAGTGATGCCTCACAAGGTAGCCAGAGGAGAAGCAGACGTAGCAGAACTCAAGGTGAACTTCTGAGGGACAATCTCAAGGGTTTGAAGATCAGTATCCCTCCCTTTCATGGCAAAACTGATCCTGATGCTTATCTAGAATGGGAAAAGAAGATTGAGTTGGTCTTCAATGTTCAGCAATACATAGAGCTTAATAGAGTCAAGATCGCTGCAACAGAATTTCATGACTATGCTCTGAGCTGGTGGGATCAGCTAGTCACAAACAGAAGAAGAAATCAAGAGTTACCTGTTGAGACTTTGTCAGAAATGAAAAGTCTGATGAGAAAAAGGTTTGTACCTAGCCACTATCACAGGGAATTGCATCAGAAACTGAGACAACATGTTCAAGGATCTCGAACAATAGAAGAATATTATCATGAGTTGGAAGTGTTGATGCTGCGAGCTAACATAGCAGAGGATCAAGAAGCTACAATGTCACGGTTTATGGGGGGTTTGAACCAGGACATTCAAGACCGATTAGAAACTGAGCGTTACATGGAACTTGAGGATATGTTGCACAAGGCTATTCTGTTTGAACAACAGATTAAAAGAAAAAGAGCCTCTCGTTCAAGCTACGGTCATACTTCATCATACACAAGGCCAAGTTATTCCAAACAAGACAGAAGCTCGGTTATTAAAGACTTCAAACCGACAGTGTACTCTCAACCTCTTCAAGCGACGAAAGTTACTACTTCAGCACCTGCAGACTACAAAGGAAAAGCAAAAGAAGGTGTTACTCGATCTAGAGATATCAGCTGCTTCAAATGCCATGGAAAAGGACATTATGCAAGTGAGTGTTCTAACAAGCGTGTGATGATACTTTTGGAAAGTGGTGAGGTGGAATCTGTTGATGAGTATCCAGAGACTTCTAGTGAGGATGAGCAGGAGATCTTACATGTTAAAGGAGACTTGTTAGGAGCCAGGAGAACTCTAAGTGTGCAGAACAAGACTCAAGAGCAAGAACAAAGAGAAAATCTGTTCCACACAAGATGCAATGTTCAGGGCAAGGTCTGTAGTTTGATCATCGATGGAGGTAGCTGTACGAATGTAGCTAGTGAGACCATGGTCAAGAAGCTGGGATTAAAGACTACAAAGCATCCTCAGCCGTTTAAACTTCAGTGGCTTAATGATAGTGGCGAGATGAGCATCTGCAAGCAAGTTTTGGTTCCTATCTCTATTGGTAAGTATGAGGACGAAATTCTTTGTGATGTTCTGCCTATGGAAGCTAGTCATATACTGTTAGGACGTCCTTGGCAATCAGACAGAAAGGTTATACATGATGGCTTTTCCAATCGCCATACTTTTGAGTATAAAGGGAAGAAGACTACACTAGTTCCTATGACTCCACATGAGGTTTATCTTGATCAGAAGAAGGATTCTCCTCAGCCTAAGTGCCCAAATTTCTTTGCAAAGTCTAGTGAAGTTAAGAAAGCTTACTACTCTAATCCTTCTATGCTCCTATTTGTTTATAAAGAGTCATTGCTTAATCTGTCTAACCTTACACCGGTGCTACCGAGTGAAATGACTAATCTTTTGCAGGAGTACAGTGATGTCTTTCCTGAAGAAACTCCACAAAGCTTACCACCGATCAGAGGAATTGAGCATCAGAATGACTTTGTACCTGGATCTTCTCTCCCACACAGACCAGCGTATAGGACTAGTCCGGTGGAAACTAAGGAGCTTCAGAAGCAGATCAGTGAACTGATGGAAAAGGCCATATTCGCGGGAGTATGAGTCCTTGTGCAGTGCCAGTCTTGCTTGTACCTAAGAAAGACGGAAGCTGGCGAATGTGTGTTGATTGTTGAGCAATCAACAATATTACGGTGAAGTATCGACAACCTATTCCTAGATTAGATGATATGCTTGATGAATTGCATGGTTCTAGCATATTTTCTAAAATCGATCTTAAGAGTGGTTATCACCAGATTAGGATGAAAAAAGGTAATGAATGGAAAACTGCATTTAAGACTAAGCATGGTTTATATGAGTGGTTAGTTATGATTGACTAATGCTCCTAGTACTTTTATGCGCTTGATGAATCATGTGCTTAGAGCTTATATAGGCCAGTTTGTTGTTGTCTATTTTGATGATATTCTTATATACAGCAGAAGTCTTGATGAGCATACTGAACATGTTAAGATGGTGCTAGACACGCTTAGGAAAGAAACATTGTTTGCGAATTTTAAGAAATGTACTTTTTGCACAGATAATGTGGTTTTTCTAGGCTTTGTTGTGAGTGCAGATGGAATCAAAGTAGATGAAGCAAAGGTGAAAGCAATCAAGGAATGGACAAGTCCTAAGACAGTAGGAGAAGTCCGAAGCTTTCATGGCCTAGCTGGTTTCTACAGACATTTTGTGAGAGATTTCAGCACTATAGCAGCTCCCTTAACCGAAGTCATCAAGAAAGATGTAGGATTCAAATCGGAGGAAGCTCAGGAAACAACGTTTCAATTCCTAAAAGAGAAGCTTATTCATGCTCCTGTTTTATCATTACCTGACTTTGTAAAAGCTTTTGAGATTGATTGCGATGCTTCTGGTGTAGGAATTGGAGCGGTCCTAATGCAAGACAAGAAGCCAATAGCGTTCTTCAGCGAGAAGCTTGGAGGAGCAACTCTCAACTATCCAACATATGACAAGGAACTGTACGCCTTGGTTAGAGCTCTCCAAACATGGCAGCATTATCTCTGGCCAAAGGAATTCGTCATTCACACAGACCATGAGTCTCTAAAACACTTGAAAGGTCAACAAAAACTCAACAAGAGACATGCTCAGTGGGTTGAGTTCATAGAAACATTCCCATACGTCATCAAATATAAGAAAGGTAAGGATAATGTTGTAGCCGACGCATTATCCAGGAGGTACACTCTTCTCTCTACTCTTGACGCTAGACTTTTGGGTTTCGAACAGATTAAAGAACTCTATCCTACTGATCTTGATTTTCAGGAAATCTATAGATCTTGTGAAAAATTTGCTTTTGATCATTATTTCAGACAAGATGGATTTCTTTTCTATAAAACTAGACTGTGTATTCCTAATTGTTCCCTTCGAGAATTGTTTACTGGGGAAGCACATGGAAGAGCGTTAATGGGACACTTTGGCATTGCTAAGACTCTAGAAGTGATGAAAGCTCATTTCCATTGGCCACGCATGAAACATGATGTTGAAAGGATCTGTAACAGGTGTACTGTTTGCAAACATGCCAAATCTAAGGTTCAGCCTAACGGTTTGTATACACCTCTCCCGATTCCTACTCATCCTTGGAATGATATTTCTATGGATTTCATGATGGGTTTGCCTAGGACTAGGACAGGGAAAGATTCTATATTTGTTGTGGTTGATAGGTTCTCAAAAATGGCTCACTTCATTGCTTGCAATAAGACTGATGATGCATTGCATGTTTCTAACTTGTTCTTTAAAGAGATTGTGCGTTTGCATGGCATGCCTAAGTTTATTGTATCTAATAGAGATACCAAGTTTCTTAGCTATTTTTGGAAAACTAGGAACTAAACTTATGGTTTCTACTACTTGTCATCCGCAAACTGATTGTCAGACTGAAGTAGTTAATAGGACTCTTGGTACTCTCTTGCGTGCTTTGATTAAGAAAAATCTTAAGAGTTGGGAAGATTGTTTGCCTCACATTGAGTTTGCATATAATCATGCTATTCATTCTGCATCTAAGTACTCTCCTTTCCAGATTGTTTATGGCTTTAACCCTCTGTCTCCTTTGGATCTAATGCCTTTACGCTTGAGTGAAAGATCTAGTGTAGATGGACACAAAAAGGCAGAAATGGTTAAGCAGATTCACGAGAAGGCTAGGCAGAATTTGGAAGAAAAGACTAAGCTCTATCAAAAGCAGGCAAACAAAGGCAGGCGTAAGATGATCTTTGAAGTTGGCGACCAAGTGTGGGTACATCTACAGAAAGAACGGTTTCCAGAAGAGAGAAAATCCAAACTGATGCCTCGTATTGATGGTCCCTTTATGATCACAAGAAGAATCAATGACAATGCATATCAAGTGGATCTCAAAGGTAAGTATACTGTGAGTTCTAGCTTTAATGTTTCTGATCTCTCTCCTTTTATTGCAAATGAAGCAGATTTGAGGACAAATCCTTTTCAAGAGGGAGGGGATGATATGAGCATGGCCAAGGATAAGGAACTAGAACCAGAAGCTGGACTCGGTCACCAGACCGAGTGGTGCAAGCCAAGTGGACCAATGACGCGTGCTAGGACCCGGAAGCTTGAAGAGACTATCCATTCTCTACTTACACACTCGTGAATCATTTTGGAGAAAGAGATGCTTATCAAACCTCCCTGGTTTTGATTCAAGCTGCATGATTTCAGCAAATGGGTAAGGTGAGCAATTATACTCTTTTTCTCTTGACAAGCTTTGTCCCACTGGGTTTTCTTGTCAAGGTTTTTAATGAGGTAGTTGTTCATCTCGCTAACCCCATTAGTTGGACCAAGACCGGCCGGAAGCTTATACACCTTCCGCCGCCTGTTTTTATCTTATTTTTTATTATTATGTCATTTCAGTTTGGGCCTATCTGTTTGGGCCTTAAAAATGTGTTAGGGGTTTTCCTTTCTCAGTTCTCTATTTAAACTCATGTAAACCTCAGTTTTATCTATGTAGCTTTCTTTTCTCAAACTCTTTGAATCTAGATTCAAAACCGGTAAATCAAAGGAGTTTCATTCCCTTTGTGTGACCCATCGATCCATTGGTAAATCTAAGGAATTCCTCAGCCTTAGTGTGACCACTACACTCCACTGTTACTCAAATCCACCCGATCTATCTCATCATTCCATCGAGTTCCTCTATGCTAGCTTCTGAAGTGACGATTTTGGAGTAGAATCATATTACAAGCATTATAGCTTATCCCACAGTTCTGTTAGGTCTTTGAATGTTATAGGAGTTTCTAATGGTGAATTTGGGAGTTATAGCAAGAAAACACATATGGAGGCCGAGTTAACACCTATTGATAAGAATATGAAGAATCAATATTTTCATTGACAAAGATTTTACCATTTTCAAGAAGATAGTCCCAAAAACGTAGTTATGGCCCTTCTAAAGAGAAATGAAAGTGAATAGAAGTGTTTAGGTGTCAAAGTAGTTGAAGCATGCTACTAAGGTGGAGACGTGAGAGAAAGTAAAAAACAAGCATTATAGCTTATCCCATAGTTCTGTTTGGTCTTTTAATGTTATAGGAGTTTCAAATGGTGAATTTGGGAGTGCTAGCAACAAGAAACATATGGAGGCTAAAACAACACATATTGATGTGAATATGAAGAATAAATGCTTTCATGGACAAAGATTTAACCATTTTCAAGATAATGGTCCCAAAAACGGCGTTATGACCCTTCATGATAGAAATGAGAGTGAATATACTACAAGGAAATGATATTGCAATACTACAAATGTGTTGCAATAGGTCAATATTTTGTTGCAAATATGAGATTGCAATAAAATTGAGACGGAATTTATAATGTTGCTGTTTGATCGTTGCAAATTTGTATTTGTCGCACAAATGTAGCAAAATTTGTAATGAATTTATTTCTTGCTGTATATGTTGTATTTATGCAATAATAGTTTTATAACAAATTTGTTGTATAATTGCAACATATGAACGCAACTATAGATTGTTGCACATTTTTGCTACATAAAAGTATGGTAAATATCGAAACAAATTTGTAATGAATAATTTCTTGCTATATATGTCACCAAAATGCATCGACATATGTGTAGAAAATTTATGGTAAAATTACGACATTTGTTTGCAACTATAAATTGTCATAAATAAGTGTTACGTAAAACATATAGCAAATATTGTTGCAAATTTTTAATTATTTTTTTTAAATATATATTTTTTCCACATATTTTACGAGAATGATCTAAGCAAAATCTGTTGCAAATATTTCCACGTGATATATGTGCACTTAATATTTCGTTGCATTAGTACTACAATATAGTAGTCTTAATTTCATTGCGTATTTCTAAGAATTCAATTTGTTTTGCACCATTAATCTTTGTGACAATAGTTTTGTAATATTTTTTTGTTTGGCACTTGATTTATTAAATTTTAATTGTTTATTTAATATTTTATAGTAAAAATATTCTCTAATAATAAATAATTGAAAGAAATAACAATTTAATGAATTAATCAAATATAAAAATATCCAACGATGCATAAATCCAAAAACTGTAGAAAATAACCAACGAGATATGAAAACCAAATAAGATAATAAAACTTAAAAATAAAACTAAATCATCTAAGTAAACACTTAGTTGTTCACACTGCGCCTGATGATGGACGAGGACAAAGGAGGTCAAGCATTTTCTCCAACCCTTCAAGCGTGATGAGTCTTTCTTTGATTTCTGCATTCTCTCGATATAACTCTTCTAACTTTTGTTTAAGTACCTCAAATTCCAAGTGATTTTCGATAGTGGGTGGCGCTTCACCGTTGATTGAGAGTTCAGTAAGAAGTGCTCCTAGACCAAACACATGACCATTTGCTGCCTAAACAATCTGTATTATAGTAAAAGTATTTGTAAAACAACTTATTTATGATAACTTCTTGACAATTGATAATAATTTTGAAGAAAGTATTATATTACCTTCAAATAGATTTCATTCTTTTTCTCAGCCGTTAGCTCCTCTATTGTTGGGATATTACCATCAAGCATAAGATCAACCACATTCTTCTCAAATCCCTCACTGATGAGCCTTGCCCTTTCATCAACAAATGATCCATCGGATTTCTTGTGTGTTTCCCGAAGAACATCAATGTATGATGCGTCTCCCGTCTTTTCTTTCTACAAAATATCAACATAAAAATTTAAGTAAAAAGTGTTAGGAAAAAATATATATATATATATATATATATATATATATATATTTCTTACCAAAATATCAGCAACTTTAGCATATGAACGTGAACCCGCTCGATGTTTATGAGGTCCCAAACCATTTCGATCAGACATCCGACTATTGGAAGCTTTTTTACTTTTTTCCTTTGATTTTTCTGTTCCCCAATACTCCACCAAATCTTTGTACTGATCGTCGAGGATCCAATAGGGTTGCTTACCCCTTTCTTTAACACGGCTAATCATATCAATCAGCTTTGTTGCAGCACATTTGTGAAACATTCTCTTCACTTCAGATTCAATTGCAGGATTCCAATTAAATTTTCTCTGAAAAAATTTGAAAACAAATTTAGGCAAATTATAGAGTTATAAAAAATATATCTACTAATAATACATTGAATTATGTTTAAAAATTAAGATATATTTATATAAAAATATGTGCGTTGACTCTAGATAACCATCAATTTCTATGTCTCATAGTATGAGGCAGGGGCATTATTGCCTTCGGGCATGTAGTCTTTCATCATCTGAGCAATGGAATCCATACATTTCTCCGATAAATTATAATCTGTTTTCAGAGTCATATATCGAAACGCCAGTGACAATTGTGAGAGCCCTTCTCTACATCCATTATATATTGGATTCTGGCTTGCATTTAACAAGTTAAAAAACTTTTTGGCTTCTTCGTTGGGCTCTTCTTCCATATTGTGATTGGATGACGTACGTCCATCAAAAGCATCAGTTACCATCTCGACGTAAGAGCTTGGATCATTCATGGTTATATTTTCCTCAGTATAACCTGGTTCATTGTCAGCCTCATAGTGCTCTCCGTGCGCAACCCAAACAAAATAGTTGGCCATAAACCCTCTGTTATATAAGTGACCAGCAACTATATCCTCAGCAAAAAACTTTCTATTCTCACACTTAATGCAGGGACAAACAATTTTCTTCTTCTGAATAAATAAGCCATTGCTTTTAGCAAAAATCATGAAATATTTCAATCCTTCTATGAATGCATCTGAGACTTGACTAGTTGTCTGATCAATTCTTTCATACATCCATTTCGTCAAACCATTATGATCTGTACTCGAAGACATTTAAGAAATCAAGAAATTCTGCAAACACACAAAAAACACGTATCAAAATTATAATCTACTACTTATCTAAGATCGATCAACTTAATTAATTATGTTATTGTTCCACCTAAATGTAAAATTGACGCTTCTCTCTAATTGAAACGAATAAGGAGCAGAGTGTAAAACCTTACCAGCTGGGAAATTTTGTGTTTGAATTGGATAAGTAAAGTAAAACTTGCGTCTGTAATTCTTCGTATCCTTTGAGCTAAAAAAACTACAACCAAACCAAAGCTAGTTAAATCCAAAATAAACCCAAAGAAAACAAAACAAAGATAATAGTATACGAAAGTATACCCAAAATCAAATTAAATAGGAGAAACAAACTTACCTTAATTAAATATGAACAAACACCAAAGATAGACTGAAAGATTCGAAATTAAATATGAAGTACAAGATTTTTCGGTCTCCAATTTTCTTAATCGATGCTTCTTCTCCCCCGAATCTTCTTTGACTTTTTACTGTCATGCGATCAACTCTTCACAAATTTAAAACAAGCGTAGTCAACCAAGGAAAAAAATAAAGTGTGTTTACCTTTTACCTTATTCACGGTAATCATAGTAAATTATCAAATTCCTGTTTAATTTGAAAAGAATGAAAACGTTGATGCTTGGAATCTTAGTCAACGCTTCTTATAAGTTTTGGACCTTAGTTATAACTTTCGTAATCAGCTCTTATATAATTAGGTATATTTAGTTATGTATTTTTTTCTTAGGATTTATCTTTAAGAAAAAGAAAATAATAAAAAAAAGAAAATTACAAAGGTCATTTAACTTATTCCGTAATGACCTAAAATAATTTTATAAACTCCCCTAAAAAATTTTAACCACAAAACTCTACATTTTACTTACCTTCAAGGAGGCACCACCGACAAGAAATCCATCAATGTCTTCTTCTTTGGCGAGCTCTGCACAGTTGCCTCCATTGACAGAACCTGGCAAATTGAGTAGGAAGTAATCAACATAAAGCTTTCTTTTGCGAGAAGAAAACTAAACTCAACCCACCTCCGGAGGTAATCCGTATATGATTCTAGTTTTGGAAGCGACTTCCTCAGAAACATTCTTCTTGAGCCAACCGCGGACAGCTACATGGACTTCATGTGCTTGCTGAGGAGATGCAACTTTACCAGTTCCAATTGCCCATACAGGCTCGAATGCAACAACTACATTGTCCCAGCTAGGCACAGCATCTGAAATAACAAATAAAGTTTTGAGTTTAGACATGATATGGAACATGAGAGACAGATAAATATCAGAACTTCCCGTAAAATAATTTTCGACACATAGAGACTTCGGTTCATGTTATTTACATTTAATATGACATATTACATATATATTCATAGAAAGTATTTGTTGCAAATCAATAATTAAATTTTTGCAAATGTAGTGACAAAAATGTCATATATTTTGCTACATAAATCTACAACAATTTTCTTGCACAATAGCAAGAATTCAGAATCGTTGAATGATTCTTGTAAAATTTGCAACTGATTTCCACATGTAGTAAAAATTTTGCAGATTAGTAAGGAATATTTGCAACGAAAACCTTTGTTGTAATTTAACAATGAATTTATAACAAAATTGCAATATATATTTATCATTGCAAAAAAATTGCAAAATATGTTACAAAATTGTAACAAAATCGAACGTTACATAAATGTGTTGCAATATATATAAAGGTACAAGTGTCAATGTAGTTGAAGTATGCTACCAAGGTGGAGACGCAAGACAAAGTACGAAACAAGCATTATAGCTTATCCCACAGTTTTTTTAGGACTTTGAATCTCATAGGAGTTTCTAATGGTAAATTTGGGAGTTGTAGCAAGGAGACACCTATGCAGGCTGACACAACAACTATTGATGTGAATATGAAGAATCAATGCTTTCACTAATAAAGATTTGAACGTTTCCAAGATGATTGTCCCACAAACGTAGTTATAACCCTTCAACATAGAATTGAGAGGGAATAGAAGTATTTTGGTGTCAAAGTAGTTGAAGCATGCTACCAAGGTGGAGAAGCAAGTCAAAGTAAGAAACAAGCATTATAGCTTATCCCAGAGTTATGTTAGTTCTTGAAATCTCATAGGAGTTTCTAATGGTGAATTTCAGAGTTATAGCAAGAAGACACATATGGAGGCCGAAGTAACACCTATTCATGAGAATATGAAGAATCAATGCTTTCATTGACAAAGATTTAACCATTTTCAACACGATAGTCCCAGAAACGTAGTTATGATCCTTCTAAATGTAAATCAGAGTAAATATAAAGGTTGGAGTGTCAAAGTAGTTGAAGAATGCTACTAAGGTGGAGACGCGAGACAAGGTAAGAAACAATCATTATAGCTTATCCCGTAGTTCTGTTAGGTCTTTTAATGTTATAGGAGTTTTAATGGTGAATTTCAGAGTTATAGCAAGAAGACACATATGGAGGTCGAATTAACACCTATTGATGAGAATATGAAGAAGCAATGCTTTCATTGACAAAGATTTAACCATTTTGAAGACGATAGTCCCAAAAACATAGTAATGACCCTTCTAAATAGAAATGAGAGTGAATAGAATGTTTGAAGTGTCAACATAGTTAAAGAATGCTACTAAGGTGGAGACGCACGACAAAGTAAGAAACAAGCATTATAGCTTATCCCACAGTTCTATTAGGTCTTTGAATGTCATAGGAGTTTCTTATGGTGAATTTTCCGAGTTGTAGCAAGGAGACACCTATGCAGGCTGACACAATACATATTGATGTGAATATGAACAATCAATGCTTTCACTAACAAAGATTTGACTATTTCCAAGATGATTGTCCCAGAAACATAGTTATAACCCTTCAAGATAGAAATGAGAGGGAATAGAAGTGTTTAGGTGTCAAAGTAGTTGAAGCATGCTACCAAGGTTGAGAAGCAAGTCAAAGTAAGAAACAAGCATATAGCTTATCCCACAGTTCTGTTAGGTCTTTGAATGTAATAGGAGTTTCTAATGGTGAATTTGGGAGGTATAGCAAGAAGACACATATGGAGGCCGAGTTAACACCTATTGATGAGAATATGAAGAATCAATGCTTTCATTGACAAAGATTTAACCATTTTCAAGACGATAGTCCCACAAACGTAGTTATTATTGAGAAAAGGCATTCCCTGAAGAAGGTCGGGTACTATTCATCTTGGGTACTATTTATCCCGAGACTCGAGATTACTATTCATCCCGTGAATCTATTGAGAAAAGGCATTCCATGAAGAAGGTCGGGATACTATTCATCTCGGGTACTATTCATCCCGAGACACAAGACTACTATTCATCCTGTGCTGTAAGCTGCGTTTTCATTATTGCTGCAGTGTTTTTTTATTTCGGGCTTTCTCCTTCAACTATAAAAGGAGGAAATCGCTCCCCTTGTAACCTAATTACTATTTGCGCCTCCTTTGGCTTAAAATGGCCCTTAGGGGCTGCTCTCTCTATTGTTCTTGCTTAATCTCTGATTCTCCTTAATCATTTACATTCAGCATTAATCTCTTATTCTCTCTAGTTTAATTTGCATAATCTCCTATTCTCCTTTACTTGTTTCATTAAGCATTCAATCTCTCAATCTCTTAGTTTATATTTCTGCATCAATTCCAACATGGTATCAAAGCAGATGGTGATGAAGAGAAAGGATGGAGGCTTGAAAGAATCGTTTGGTGCTTAAAACTGCCTCTCCATTTCAATGGTTTTGGCTTAGCTCAACGTTTTCTCTTCATTCTTAAGCCCCAGCCTTTTCTCCAAGCCATGTTTATAGATCCTTTATGACAATGAGGAGAAGGAAGTGAGGCGTGGTGAAGAACCACAAGAGAAGAAAAGAAATCTGTTAGCTGAAAGCTCCTAGCTGTTGGTATCTTTGGATCCATGGTTTGCTGGGCTCAGATTCTTTTCTCATCATCTCTAAGCCTCATTTGTCTTCTCTAAGTCATTGTTAGTTTTGAATAAGACTCAAAATCGTTCTTTTGTTTCTCTTTAAAACCTTGGATGAATTTTTAGTTCCATTGGAATAGAAAAGTGAAATCCATTGTAATTTTTGATTCATATTTGCGATTTGGGTGATTCAAAACATGGGAACCATGCTGAATGGTGCTTAATTTCTATAGATCTAATGCACCTAGTGTCGTGGTATATATGTTCGTTTTATTCTGCTTTTGACGATGAAGAGATGAGTTTGGTGGCTGTGGATAATAAACCACAAAAGAGAGAAAGAGATAAGTATGCTACAAGCGCTTAATCCATGGATTCCATGGTTTTGCTGGGCACTTAATCTACTCTCTTTCAACCCCATCTGAAATCTCTAAGTCATCCGTTTAGTGTCTTAAAGCTGTGTTGAAAATCGGTTAAAGGAAGGTGAACCTGGGTTCATTTTGCTCTTATGAGCGTAAATGATCTTGCTGAATCCAAGCTTCCAATTAAAGGGAGGAGAACCTGGGTTCATTCTGCTCTTATGAGTGTAAATGACCTTGCTGAATCCAAGCTTCCTTGAGAAAGAGATTTCTAGTAAAAGCTTCTTCCTTGTGGAAACAAGCATAAACTAAAATTAAATATTTTCTCTTCAAAAGCCGAGTTGATTCCAGCTAAAGGAAAGAGAACCCTGGTTCATTATGCCCTTGTGGGTAGAAATAGCCTTGTTGAGTCCGAATTCCTCTTTTGCTGAGAACCATAGTAAAATTTGCTTAACCCTTATGGATTGAAGTATGTGAAGCTATGATGAATCCGGCTTTAACGAAAGAGAACCATGTCTCATTTAGCTCTTATGAGTTTACATGAGCATGTTGAATCCAAATTTCCCTTTTAAATCAAAAGAATGAGAACCTTGATGAATCCGTAGCTAGAGTCCTAGAGGAACCTGAATCTTTTTAAATAAGGAGAGGAAACCTTAAGGATACTCATGGCTGTAGAACCTTGCTGAATCCAAGTTTCTTTGATTAAAATCAGACCTTGGACTACTTTCAAAATATTTTAAATCCTTGGTTCCTTCAATCTTTAAATTATTTTTCATTTCTATTCCTGGAATTTAAAACCTTGCACCGCTTCTAAGCATTGAAGTCCATGGTTCATGATTTTGCTCCCTAAGTTGAGTTAGGTCCGTATGAAATTCCTTGAGAATTGAAATACACCTAAGGCCATACATCACCCGAGCCATAATCATGGTCTGCTTCTAGAAAGCACTTAAGGCCATGATTGTTTTTCAAAAGATGAACCTTAATCTTATTTCCTTCTTATGAATGTGAAACACATAATGATTTGGGTTCACTTATTTTTTTTGATAAAATTTTGTTTTGGGGGTTCCTATCTTGTGATAAGGATACTCACCATGGACAAAAGCTAAATCCTTTAGATTCCTTTGTGGTGAAGAGCCATGAAGAGAGAAATGCTAGACCCACTAACCATTGTTGATCTTAGCAGGAAATAGCATCAACAAGGTGTGGAAAAGACCGATGGAAAATAAGGATCGATCAATTATAATTGATAGCCAAGAGGCATGTACCAAATTCATCCCACGGCTTAAGTGTACAGTGGAAGAATTGCTAAAACCCCTTGGTCTGCATCTTTAAAACCGGTAAAGAATGTGCTTGGTGATCTAACTGTGGCATCCATGATCTCCAAGCAATAAATTGATTGAGTGGTGGTAACTCATCAATGAAAAGGGAGTACTCTAATCACCAAATCTACAAGTCTCAAGATTTGCAACCACATTCACAGCAAGCTTGGACTAATAGATCTTATTCATTCTATCTCAGCTTTCTTTCAATTTAAACTCTGAATTCTAACATGGTATCAGAGCTTTGTGTTAGAATTCAGAGTTTAAGTTTGCTAGAAACAAGAATGAGAGTAACTGAATGAATAATAATAAGATTGAGAATAGAGAGATTTTATTATCTCTTATGAGATTTTATTATCTCAGTAGTTGTAAAGTGTTACAATGGATTACATATTTATAGAACTCTTAAACGCAAAAAATAACTAGGTGTATCTTGTAGTTCGTGAGTCTAATCTATCCGCTGGGAATAGTAATAGAGCCCTGGAGTTCAAAATAGAGCTGTTGGAGACTAAAACAATTAGGGCCCGGTTCTTCTTGGGCCTCTTCTTTTATTCCTTGTCGTATTTGTTGCTTGATTAATACCCCCCTCAAACTTAGCCGAATGAGCGTGGAGACTAAGTTTGATTTTCCAGAAACAAATCCTCATAACTACCTCATTAAAAAACCTCACAAGTACAAACCCAAAGGGGAAAAACTCCTTGGAGGAAAAGAGTGTAGGTCTCCCGGAAATGGAGAGGCATGATCAAGGATGAGTGAGATCTATTAGTCCAAGCTTGCTCGAATGTGGTTGCAAATCTTGAGACTTGTAGATTTGGTGAATATGTCAGCAAGCTGATCTTCGCTTTTGTGTAGCATGGGAGGATTACTCCTTCAATGATCTTCTCTCAACTTTGTGACAATCCACTTCTATGTGCTTGGTTCGTTCATGGAAGACTGAGTTTAGTAGCAATGTGAATTGCTGCTTGATTGTCACAATGCATGGTAATGGGACTTGTGCTCTCAATTCCCAGATCCTTTAGAAGCGCCTTTTAGCCATACTAGCTCATTTGTGAGCTTTTTTCATTGCTCTATACTCACTTTCAGCGCTTGAGCATGAGACGACCTTTTGCTTCTTAGATTTCCAGGTTACTAAGTTCCCTCCAATAAATGTGCAATAGCCAGTTGTGGATTTTCTATCCATCGTATCTCCAAAGCATAATCCGGCATCACAATAGCCCACAACTTCAAGTATTATTATTCTTTCCCATCCAAACACCTTGCCCTCGGTGATCCTTTGATGTATCTCAGAATTCTTTCCACCATATTCCAGTGGTGCACCAAGGGCTGTTTCATGTGTTGGCTCACCTGATTCACAAGAAAGCATAGGTCAGGCCTTGTTATGGTTAAGTAAATTAACTTACCTACAAGCCGCCGGATTGAGCTGGATCTTCAAATGGTTTGTCAAGTGGATCTTGTCCTTTCTCCCCTTTCTCCTGACCTTGTAGCCATCTTCCGGAGGTGTCTTGGCCGGTTTAGAACCTAATTTTCCTGTTTCGTAAGCAAATCAAGTGAATATTTTCTTTGGGATAGAAACAAGCCTTCCGGAGAGCGGCATATCTCTATACCTAGGAAATATTTAAGTTCACCTAGATCTGTTATATCAAATACAGGGTTAAGGAAAAGTGTGGTGTCTTGAATACCTGCTGTATCATTGCCGAAAATGATCAAGTCATCTACATATACCAAGACTACAATGATTCCTTGAGCACTTTGAGAAGTAAACAAGGTGTGATCAGCCTCTGATCTTTTAAATCCTTTGGCTGTTAGTGTAAAGCTTAGCTTGTGGTACCAGGCTCTTGGGGATTGCTTCAAGCCATAAATGGCTTTTCTAAGTTTGAAAACTTTGCCATGAGGAATTGAACTTTCAAGACCTGGTGGAGGCTTCATGTACACTTCTTCTTCAAGCTCTCCTTGGAGGAATGCGTTTTTGACATCCATTTGCCATAATTCCCAAGATAGATTGGTTGCCAATGATAAAATCACTCGAACTGTATGGAGCTTAGCCACTGGTGCAAAGGTGTCCGTATAGTCTTCTCTATAAGTTTGAGTAAATCCCCTTGCAACCATTCGAGCTTTATACCTTTCGATTTCTCCATTGCTGTGATACTTGATGGTGAATACCCATTTAGATGTCACAGCTCTTTTTCCCAGGTTGAGATCACTTACATCCCAAGTGTGATTTCTAACCATTGCTTCTATCTCAAAGATCTATAGCATCCATCCGCACCTTGATTTCTTTTGCTTCTTCATAGGTCTGTTGGATGTAATGCTGTTCTATCTTTCCAAGGAATGCTTGATGATCTGATGGCAAGAGGGCAAGAGAACACTGAGCTTGGATAGGGTGAGCCACAACGTGAGGGTTATAAGAGACCCTAGTTTGTTTCCAATGGTCTGGACCAAATCTTTGGCGTGCTTCTTCGAAAGTTGGTGCTGGTGCCTCTTCTTCCTCATGATATTCATTTTCCGAATATCAGCTTCGTGGAGTTTCTTGATTATCTCCCCTTGTTCATTTACTCCTTCGTCATCCTCTTGCTCATCTTGAACATTTACCCCTTCTTCTTGAATCTGATCTTCTTGATTGTTTGCAGGGGCTGTTTGATCTTCATTCATTTGAGGAAGACCCATGTGACTTAAAATGTGTTGAAGAGAGGCTGCTCGATCTGTTGTAGAGTCAGCCAAGTCTTTCACACTTTCTCAGCCCGACTTCCCAAAAATAACTTTGATCTTCTAGGAATTTTACATCTCTAGACGTCATGATGCTTGGTGCTTGGATCATAGCATCTTGAACCTTTTTGAGTAGTGGAGTATCCAATGAACACGCTTCTAGTGCTTTTAGCATCTAACTTATTCCTTTGATCCCTTGGCACTAAGACAAAACAAACACTACCAAACACACGTAAGTGATTAATATTTGGTTTGGTTTTGTTTAATACCTCAAATGGTGATAAGTCATCTAAGACTTTTGTTGGAATTCTATTTATGAGGTAGCATGCGGTCATGACAAAGCATCTCCCCAAAATCTCCTTGGCATGTTTTTGTGGAACATCATTGATCTTGCTACTTCCATCAGATGCCTATTCTTCCTTTCGCCACTCCATTTTGTTGTGGAGTATAAGGACATCTCGTTTGGTGAAGGATGCCATGATTTTCCATATGAGCCTTGAAAGTGTGGCTTGTGTATTCCCTCCATTATCCGATCTTAGCACCTTAATTTTAGCATTGAAATGATTAGTCACATATGTTTGAAAGTTGACAAATGCCTCAAATACTCTATCTTTAGAAGGTAACAATGTGACCCATGTATATTTTGATTTTTCATCTATGAATGTCACAAAGTATTTTAGGTTATCTCTAGATAGGCAAGGTGAGGTCCAAACATCAGAGTGAACTAAATCAAAACAATTCTCATATATTGATAAGGAGTTTTGGAAAACACTTCTGCAATGTTTTCCCATAATACAAGACTCACACTTAGAATTATCAAATACTACATTGGGCATAATTAATTTTAAAGCTCTAGAATGAGGATGGCCTAATCTAGCATGCCATAAATCATTTGAACTACTAGCTACATGACAGGAATTAATAAACGGCAAACTAGCAGAGTTGGAGCATCTAGAATGGTTCTTGAGATCTTCTAGAGTATACAACTCTCCCTTAGTGTTCTCCTTGCCTAAAACTTCACCAGTTTTAATATCTTGAAAATGAAAGCTGTCAGGTCCAAATATAGCATAAGCATTGAGATCGGTGGTAGCTCTTTTTACCGAGACCAAATTATTGCTAAATGTAGGCATGTAAAAGGCACTAGATTCATTTCCAAAGAGGTTTAAATTTCCTACGCCTTTAATTGGCACTCTAACTCCATTAGCAACTTCAACATGACCAGAGGTGTTTTGAATATTATTTAGTAGATCAGAATCTTTAATCATATGGTGAGAAGCTCCTGAATCTACTAAAAGTTTTTTTGAATAGTTAGAGGCTAGAAAGGTGATACCAGACTCCTTGCAAATTTGCATGGTCTTGATCATTGCCTCTAAGTCTGCTCTGCTCATGGTGATCATGCCATTGTTCTCTGAAGTAGAGGCTTGATTAGAATGGCCGTTTGGAGCACTTGGGTTCATACCGAGTGCTGTAGTTGGTTGAGTGGCTAGAGCATAATTTGAAGCGTTTGCTTCATTTGCTTGTTGCCTTGCTCTGAAGTTGGCTCTGAGATGAGGATGAAGGATAAAGCATTCCTCCTTGGTGTGTCCTCTCCCTTGGTTGAATTTGCCAATATTCTTGCAATGTTCACATTACTTTGTTGTTCCTTTCTTGTTGGAACTGAATGGGGGTTTGTAAAACCCTTTGTTTGCCGTTGGCAACTCTCCTTTGCTGAAGAGATCTAAGGAGCCTTGCTTCTTTTGAATTTGAGAGCAGACGTTCTCAAGGCTTGGTAGCTTCTCCTCCCTTAAAATGTACTTTATAAGGTCATTAAATTTCGGATGGAGAGATTGGAGAAGTCCAAATACTCGATCTTGCTCTTTTCATTCCTCTATAATTTTGAGGTCTTTTGTGCTTGGCCTCAGCATATCCAGTTCAGCAAGTAATGATCTATATTTACCAAAGTGTTTGGTAAAATCTTGATCTTCTTGAGTGAGGTTGCTGAGATCTTTCTTCACTTCGAATACTCTTGAAAGATTGGTGATGTCTCCATACACCTTCTTTAGAGTTTCCCAAAGTTCTTGAGCTGTCTCGCAATATGAGTAAGATTCAAATATTGAATCACTCAAGGAGCTGTGGATTATGCTGAGCACCATTTGATCTTTTTGCAGCCACTTTTCCCGAGCTTCTTCATCTCCTTCTTGAAGCTCTTTTTCTTTTGCTGGTTCAACCTGATTCCACAAGCCGCGTCCGTACAAGTTGGATTTTGTCGATCGTGACCATATGAGATAGTTCTCTCCTCTTAGGGTGACTCTTATTGCGGTTGGTTTTGTCTCCTCCATGATAAAAAAATATGACTAACCGTTTGATACTACACTGCCTCAAATTCACTAACTCGTCTAGGATGAATTAACTTCAATCTCAGAGTTGGGAAAATGTTCTTTGAGAAATCTCCAGAAATAAACCACTCTAACTTCACACAGCTCTTCTAGGATGAGGAAGAGCTGGCCTTCTCTTCTTGGGCCTCTCTTCTTTTATTCCTTGTTGGGTATTTGTTGCTTGATTAATACTTTGATCCATAGACAAGATCAAGTTTTTGATTTCCTCATTCTCTTCCTCATCCTAGAAGAGCTGTGTAAAGTTAGAGTGGTTTATTTCTGGAGATTTCTCAAAGAACATTTTTCCAACTTTGGGAAACTCTAAAGAAGGTGTATGGAGACATCACCAATCTTTCAAGAGTATTCGAAGTGAAGAAAGATCTCAGCAACCTCACTCAAGAAGATCAAGATTTTACCAAACACTTTAGTAAATATAGATCATTACTTGCTGAATTGGATATGCTGAGGCCAAGCACAAAATACCTCAAAATTATAGAGGAAAGAAAAGAGCAAGATCGAGTATTTGGACTTCTCCAATCTCTCCATCCGAAATTTAATGACCTTATAAAGTACATTTTAAGGGAGGAGAAGCTACCAAGCCTTGAGAACGTCTGCTCTCAAATTCAAAAGAAGCAAGGCTCCTTAGATCTCTTCAGCAAAGGAGAGTTGCCAACGGCAAACAAAGGGTTTTACAAACCCCCATTCAGTTCCAACAAGAAAGGAACAACAAAGTAATGTGAACATTGCAAGAATATTGGCAAATTCAACCAAGGGAGAGGACACACCAAGGAGGAGTACTTTATCCTTCATCCTCATCTCAGAGCCAACTTCAGAGCAAGGCAACAAGCGAATGAAGCAAACGCTTCAAATTATGCTCCTGCCACTCAATCAACTACATCACTCGGTATGAACCCAAGTGCTCCAAATGGCCATTCTAATCAAGCCTCTACTTCAGAGAACAATGGCATGATCACCATGAGCAGGGCAGACTTAGAGGCAATGATCAACACCATGCAAATTTGCAAGGAGTCTGGTCATGTTGAAGTTGCTAATGGAGTTAGAGTGCCAATTAAAGGCGTAGGAAATTTAAACCTCTTTGGAAATGAATCTAGTGCCTTTTACATGCCTACATTTAGCAATAATTTGGTCTCGGTAAAAAGAGCTACCACCGATCTCAATGCTTATGCTATATTTGGACCTGACAGCTTTCATTTTCAAGATATTAAAACTGGTGAAGTTTTAGGCAAGGGGAACACTAAGGGAGAGTTGTATACTCTAGAAGATCTCAAGAACCATTCTAGATGCTCCAACTCTGCTAGCTTGCCGTTTATTAATTCCTGTCATGTAGCTAGTAGTTCAAATGATTTTTGGCATGCTAGATTAGGCCATCCTAGAGCTTTAAAATTAATTATGCCCAATGTAGTATTTGATAACTCTAAGTGTGAGTCTTGTATTTTGGGAAAACATTGTAGAAGTATTTTCCAAAACTCCTTATCAATATATGAAAATTGTTTTGATTTAGTTCACTCTGATGTTTTGACCTCACCTTGCCTATTTAGAGATAACCTAAAATACTTTGTGACATTCATAGATGAAAAATCAAAATATACATGGGTCACATTGTTACCTTCTAAAGATAGAGTATTTGAGGCATTTGTCAACTTTCAAACATATGTGATTAATCATTTCAATCCTAAAATTAAGGTGCTAAGATCGGATAATAGAGGGGAATACACAAGCCACACTTTTAGGGCTCATTTGGCAAATCATGGCATCCTTCACCAAACGAGCTGTCCTTATACTCCACAACAAAATGGAGTGGCCGAAAGGAAGAATAGGCATCTGATGGAAGTAGCAAGATCAATGATGTTCCACAAAAACATGCCAAGGTGATTTTGGGGAGATGCTGTCATGACCGCATGCTACCTCATAAATAGAATTCCAACAAAAGTTTTAGATGACTTATCACCATTTGAGGTATCAAACAAAACCAAACCAAATATTAATCACTTACGTGTGTTTGGTAGTGTTTGTTTTGTCTTAGTGCCAAGGGATCAAAGGAATAAGTGACATACTAAAAGCACCAGAAGCGTGTTCATTGGATACTCCACTACTCAAAAAGGGTACAGATGCTATGATCCAAGCACCAAACGCATCATGACGTCTAGAGATGTAAAATTCCTAGAAGATCAAAGTTATTTTATGAAGTCGGGCTGGGAAAGTGTGAAAGACTTGGCTAACTCTACAGCAGATCAAGCAGCCTCTCTTCAACACATTTTAAGTCACATGGGTCTTCCTCAAATGAATGAAGATCAAACAGTCCCTGCAAACAATCAAGAAGATCAAATTCAAGAAGAATGGGTAAATGTTCAAAATGAGCAAGAGAATGACGAAGGAGTAAATGAACAAGGGGGAGTTAATCAAGAAACTCCACTAGAAGCTGATATTCAGGAAAATGAATATCATGAGGAAGAAAAGGCACCAGCACCAACTTTGCAAAGAAGCACACGCCAAAGATTTGGCCCAGAACATTGGAAACAAACTAGGGTCTATAATAACCATCAAGCTGTGGCTCACCCTATCCAAGCTCAGTGTTCTCTTGCCCTCTTGCCAACTGATCATCAAGCATTCCTGGGAAAGATAGAGCAGCATTACATTCCAAAGACCTATGAAGAAGCAAAAGAAATCAAGGTCTGGATGGATGCTATAGATGCTGAGATAGAAGCAATGTTAGAAATCACACTTGGGATGTGAATGATCTACCTTTGGGAAAAAGAGCTGTGATATCTAAATGGGTATTCACCATCAAGTATCACAACAATGGAGAAATTGAAAGGTATAAAGCTCGCATGGTTGCAAGGGGATTTACTCAAACTTATGGCGAAGACTATACAGACACCTTTGCACGAGTGGCTAAGCTCTATACTGTCCGAGTGATTCTATCATTGGCAACCAATCTATCTTGGAAATTATGGCAAATGGATGTCAAAAATGCATTCCTCCAAGGAGAGCTTGAAGAAGAAGTGTACATGAAGCCTCCACCGGGTCTTGAAAGTTCAATTCCTCATGGCAAAGTTTTCAAACTTAGAAAAGCCATTTACGGCTTGAAGCAATCCCCAAGAGCCTGGTACCACAAGCTAAGCTTCACATTAACAGCTAAAGAATTTAAAAGATCTGAGGCTGATCACACCTTGTTTACTTCTCAAAGTGCTCAAGGAATCATTGTAGTCTAGGTATATGTAGATGACTTGATCATTTCCGGCAATGATCAAGCAGGTATTCAAGAAACCAAACTTTTCCTTAAATCTGTATTTGATATAAAAGATCTAGGTGAACTTAAATATTTTCTAGGTATAGAGATATGCCGCTCTCCGGAAGGCTTGTTTATATCCCAAAGAAAATATTCACTCGATTTACTTACAGAGACAGGAAAATTAGGTTCTAAGCCGGCCAAGACACCTCTGGAAGATGGCTACAAGGTCAGGAGAAAGGAGGAGAAAGGACAAGATGCACTTGACAAACAATTTGAAGATCCAGCTCAATATCGGCGGCTTGTAGGTAAGTTAATTTACTTAACCATAACAAGGCTTGACTTATATTTTGCTGTGAATCAGGTGAGCCAACACATGAAAGAGCCCTTGGTGCACCACTGGAATATGGTGGAAAGAATTCTGAGATACATCAAAGGATCATTAGGGCAAGGTGTTTAGATGGGAAAGAATGATAGTACTGAAGTTGTGGGCTATTGTGATGCGGATTATGCTGGAGATACGATAATAGAAAATCCACAACCGGCTATTGCACATTTATTGGAGGGAACTTAGTAACCTGGAAATCCAAGAAGCAAAAGGTCGTCTCATGCTCAAGCGCTGAAAGTGAGAATAGAGCAATGAAGAAGCTCAGAAATGAGCTAGTATGGCTAAAGGCGCTTCTAAAGGATCTGGAAATTGAGAGCACAAGTCCCATTACCATGCATTGTGACAATCAAGCAGCAATTCACATTGCTACAAACTCAGTCTTCCATTAACGAACCAAGCACATAGAAGTGGATTGTCACAAAGTTAGAGAGAAGATCATTGAAGGAGTAATCCTCCCATGCTACACAAGAAGCGAAGATTAGCTCGCTGACAAATTCACCAAATCTACAAGTCTCAAGATTTGCAACCACATTCACAGCAAGCTTGGACTAATAGATCTCACTCATCCTTGATCACGCCTCTCTATTTCCAGAGACACTACACTCTTTTCCTCACAAGGAGTTTTTCCCACTGGGTTTGTACTTGTGTGAGGTTTTTAATGAGGTAGTTTTGAGGATTTGTTTCTGGAAAATCAAACTTAGTCTCCACACTCATTCCAGCTAAGTTTGAGGGGGAGTATTAATCAAGCAACAAATACCCAACAAGGAATAAAAGAAGAGAGGCCCAAGAAGAGAAGCCCAGAAATGACACCCAAATTGTTTTCTTCTCCAACAGCTCTAGTTTGAACTCTAACGGCTCTATTACTATTCCCAACGGATAGACTAGACTCTGAACTACAAGATATGCCTAGTTATTTTTGCGTTTAAGAGTTCTATAAATATGTAACTTATTGTAACACTTTACAACTACTGAGATAATAAAATCTCATAAGAGATAATAAAATCTCTCTATTCTCAATCTTATTATTATTCATTCAGCTACTCTCAATCTCGTTTCTAGCAAATTTAAACTCTGAATCCCAAGATGATTGTCCCAAAAACATAGTTATAACCCTTCAAGATAGAAATGAGAGGGAATAGAAGTGTTTAGGTGTCAAAGTAGTTGAAGCATGATACCAAGGTGGAGAAGCAAGTCAAAGTAAGAAACAAGCATTATAGCTTATCCCAGAGTTATGTTACTTCTTGGAATCTCATAGGAGTTTCTAATGGTGAATTTCAGAGTTCTAGCAAGTAGACACACATAGAGGCCGAGTTAACACCTATTGATGAGAATATGAAGAATCAATGCTTTCACGATAATAGTCCCAAAAATGGCGTTATGACCCTTCATGATAGAAATGAGATTGAATATAAAGGTACAAGTGTCAATGTAGTTGATGTATGCTACCAAGGTGGAGACGCAAGACAAAGTAAGAAACAAGCATTATAGCTTATCCCACAGTTCTGTTAGGTCTTTGAATGTTATAGGAGTTTCTAGTAGTGAATTTGGGAATTCTAGCAACAAGAAAAATATGGAGGCTAAAACAACACATATTGATGAGAATATGAAGAATCAATGCTTTCATGGACAAAGATTTAACCATTTATAAGATAAATAGTCCCAAACACGACGTTATGTCCCTTCAAAATAGAAATGAGAGTGCATATAAAGGTTGAAGTGTCAATGTAGTTGAAGTATGCGACCAAGGTGGAGACGCTAGACAAAGTAAGAAACAAGCATTATAGCTTATCCCACAGTTGTTTGGTCTTTGAATCTCATAGAATTCTCTAATGGAAAATATTCGAGTTGTAACAAGGAGACACCTATGGAGGCTGACACGCGCCACCTATTAATGTAAATATGAATAATCAATGCTTTCACTAACTAATATTTGACCATTTCCATGATGATTGTCCCAAGCACGTAGTTATGACCTTTAAAGATAGAAATGAGAGTGAATATAAGTGTTTAGGTGTCAAAGTTGTTGAACTATGCTACTAAGGTGGAGATGCAAGAAAAAGTAAGAAACAGGCATTATAGCTTATCCCACAGCTTTGTTAGGAGTTCGTAATGGTGAATTTGGGAGTTATAACAAGAATACACATTTGAAGGCTAACACAACACCTATTGATGTGAATATGAAGAATCAATGTTTTCATTGACAAAGATTTAACCATTTTCAAGACGATAGTCCCAAAAACGTAGTTAGGATCCTTCTAAATAGAAATTAGAGAGAATAGAAAGGTTGAAGTGTCAAATTAGTTGAAGAATGCTACTAAGGTGGAGACGCAAGACAAACTAAGAAACAAGCATTATACCTTATCCCACAGTTTTGTTAGGTCTTTGAATGTTATAGGAGTTTCTAATGGTGAATTTGGGAGTTCTAGCAAGAAGAATCATATGGAGGCTAAAACAACACATATTGATGTGAATATGAAGAATCAATGCTTTCATGGACAGAGATTTAACCATTTTCAAGATAATAGTCCCAAAAACGGCGTTACGACCCTTCATGATAAAAATGAGAGTGAATATAAAGGTACAGGTGTCTATTTAGTTAAAGTATGCTAGCAAGGTGGAGAGGCAAGACAAAGTAAGAAACAAGTATTATAGTTTATCCCACAGTTCTTTTATGACTTTGAATCTCATAGGAGTTTCTAATGGTAAAGTTGGGAGTTGTAGCAAGGAAACACCTATGCTGGCTGACACAACAACTATTGATATGAATATGAAGAATGAATGCTTTCACTAATAAAGATTTGATCATGTCCAAGATGATTGTCTCAAAAACGTAGTTATGACCCTTCAAGATAAAAATGAGTGTGAATGGAAGTGTTTAGGTGTCAAACTAGTTGAAGCATATTACTAAGGCGGAGACGCAAGTCAAAGTAAAAAACAAGCATTATAGCTTATCCCATAGTTATTTTAGTTCCTTGAATCTCATAGGAGTTTGTAATGGTGAATTTTTAAGTTATAGCAAGAAAACACATATGAAGGCTAACACAACACCTATTGATGTGAATATGAAGAATCAATGCTTTCATTGACAAAGCTTTTACCATTTTAAGGAAGATAGTCCCAAAAACGTAGTTATAACTCTTCTAAATAGATATGAGGTAGAATACAAAGGTTATATTTTCAAAGTAGTTGAAGCATTATACCTTATCCCTTAGTTCCGTTAGGTCTTAAATGTCATACGAGTTTCTATTGGTGAATTTAGGAGTTGTGGCAACAAGAAACACATGGAGGCTAAAACAACACATATTGATGTAAATATGAAAAATCAATGCTTTCATCGACAAAGATTTAACCATTTTCAAGATGATAGTCCCAAAAACGACTTTATGACCCTTCAATATAGAAATGAGAGTGACTATAAAGGTTGGTAGTTGAAGCATGCTACTAAGGTGGAGATGCAAGACAAAGTAAGAAACAAGCTTTATAGCTTATTCCACAGTTCTGTTAGATTTTTGAATGTCATAGGAGTTTCAAATGATGAAAAACATATTGAGAGTAAAAAAAACATATGGAGGTAAAACAAACACATATTGATGAATGAATATGAAGAATCAAAGTATTTCATGGACAAAAATTTAATAAAGTGAAGTGTCAAAGTAGTTGAAATATGCTACCAAGGTGGAGACACAAGAGAAAGTAAGAAACAAGCATTATAGCTTATCCGATAGTTCTGTTAGGTCTTTGAATATCATAGGAGTTTCTAATGGTGAATTTGGGAGTTGTAACAAGAAGAAACATAAACAGGCTGACACAACAACTATTGATGTGATTATGATTAATCAATGATTTAACTAACAAAGATTTGACCATTGCGAAGATGATTGTCTAAAAAATGTAGTTATGACCTTTCAAGATAGAAATGAGAGTGAATAGAAGTGTTTAGGTGTCAAAGTAGTTCAAGTATGCTACCAAGGTGGAGACACAAGACAAAGGAAGAAACAAGCATTATAGCTTATCCCACAGTTCTGTTAGCTCTTTGAATGTCATAGGAGTTTCTAATGGTGAATTTAGGAGTTGTAGCAACAAGAAACACATGGAGGCTAAAACAACACATATTGATGTGAATATAAAGAATCAATGCTTTCATTGACAAAGATTTAACAATTTTCAAGACGATAGTCCCAAAAACATATTTATGACCCTTCTAAATAGAAATGAGAGTGAATAGAAAGGGTGAAGTGTCAAAGTAGTTAAAGAATGCTACTAAGGTGGAGACACAAGACAAAGTAAGAAACAAGCATTATAGCTTATCCCACAGTTCTATTAGGTCTTTGAATGTCATAGAAGTTTCTAATGGTGAATTTTGGGAGTTGTAGCAAGGAGACACCTATGCAGGCTGACACAATACCTATTGATGTGAATATGAAGAATCAATGCTTTCATGGACAAAGATTTAACCATTTCCAAGATGATTGTCCCAAAAATTTAGTTATAACCCTTCAAGATAGAAATGAGAGGGAATACAAGTGTTTTGGTGTCAATGTAGTTGAATTATGCTACTAAGGTGGAAACACAAGACAAAGTAAGAAACAAGCACTATATCTTATCCCACAGTTTTGTTAGGGGTTTCTAATGGTAAATTTGGGAGTTATAGCAAGGAGACACCTATGCAGACTGACACAACAACTATTGATGTGAATATGAAGAATCAATGCTTTCACTAATAAACATTTGATCATTTCCAAGATGATTGTCCCAAAAACGTAGTTATGACCCTTCAAAATAAAAATAAGTGTGAATTGAAGTGTTTAGGTGTCAAAATAGTTGAAGCATATTACTAAGGCGGAGACGCAAGTCAAAGTAAAAAACAAGCATTATAGCTTAACGCATAGTTATGTTAGTTCCTTGAATCTCATAGGAGTTTGTAATGGTGAATTTTTAAGTTATAGCAAGAAAACACATATGAAGGCTAACACAACACCTATTGATGTGAATATGAAGAATCAATGCTTTTACAATTTTTAGGAAGATAGTCCCAAAAACGTAGTTATAACCCTTCTAAATAGATATGAGGTAGAATACAAAGGTTAAAATTTCAAAGTAGTTGAACCATGCAACTAAGGTGGAGATGCAAGACAAAGTATGAAACAAGCATCATACTTTATCCCTTAGTTCCGTTAGGTCTTTGAATGTCATAGGAGTTCCTAATGGTGAATTTAGGAGTTGTAGCAACAAGAAACACATGGAGGCCAAAACAACACATATTGATGTGAATATGAAGAATCAATACTTTCATGGACAAAGATTTAACCATTTATAAGATAAATAGTCCCAAACACGGCGTTATGTCCCTTCAAAATAGAAATGAGAGTGAATATAAAGGTTGAAGTGTCAATGTAGTTGAATTATGCTACTAAGATGGAGACGCAAGACAAAGTAAGAAACAAGCTTTATAGCTTATTCCACAGTTCTGTTAGGTTTTTGAATGTCATAGGAGTTTCAAATGGTGAATTTGGGATTTGTAGCAACAAGAAACATATGGAGGTAAAACAAACACATATTGATGTGAATATGAAGAATCAATGTTTTCATGGACAAAAATTTAACCAATTTCAAGATGATAGTCCCAAAAACGACATTATGACCCTTCAAGATAGAACTGAGAGGGAATATAAAGGTTGAAGTGTCAAAGTAGTTGAAATATGCTACCAAGGTGGAGACACAAGAGAAAGTAAAAAACAAGCATTATAGCTTTTCCGACAGTTCTGTTAGGTCTTTGAATCTCATAGGAGTTTCTAATGGTGAATTTGGGGGTTGTAGCAAGAAAAAACATAAACAGGCTGACACAAGAACTATTGATGTGATTAGGAACAATCAATGATTTAACTAACAAAGATTTGACCATTGCCAAGATGATTGTCCCAAATAGAAATTAGAGTGAATAGAAGTGTTTAGGTGTCAAAGTAGTTGAAGTATGCTACCAAGGTGGAGACACAAGACAAAGGAAGAAACAAGCATTATAGCTTATCCCACAGTTCTGTTAGGTCTTTGAATGTCATAGGAGTTTCTAATGGTGAATTTAGGAGTTGTAGCAACAAGAAACACATGGAGGCTAAAACAACACATATTGATGTGAATATGAAGAATCAATGCTTTCATTGACAAAGATTTAACAATTTTCAAGACGATAGTCCCAAAAACGTAGTTATGACCCTTCTTAATAGAAATGAGAGTGAATAGAAAGAGAGAAGTGTCAAAGTAGTTAAAGAATGCTACTAAGGTGGAGACGCAAGACAAAGTAAGAAAAAAGCATTATAACTTATCCCACTGTTCTATTAGGTCTTTGAATGTCATAGCTTTTTCTTATGGTGAATTTTGGGAGTTGTAGCAAGGAGACACCTATGCAGGCTGACATAATACCTATTGATGCGAATATGAAGAATCAATGCTTTCATGGACAAAGATTTAACCATTTCCAAGATGATGGTCCCAAAAACGTAGTTATAACCCTTCAAGATAGAAATGAGAGGGAATACAAGTGTTTAGGTGTCAAAGTAGTTGAAGCATGCCACCAAGGTGGAGAAGCAAGTCAAAGTAAGAAACAAGTATTATAGCTTATCCCAGAGTTATGTTAGTTCTTGGAATCTCATAGGAGTTTCTAATGGTGAATTTCAAAGTTATAGCAAGAAGACACATATGGAGGCCGAGTTAATACCTATTGATGAGAATATGAAGAAGCAATGCTTTCTCGATAATAGTCCCAAAACGGCGTTATGACCCTTCATGATAGAAATGAAAGTGAATATAAAGGTACAAGTGTCAATGTAGGTTAAGTATGCTACCAAGGTGGAGACGCAAGACAAAGTAAGAAACTAGCATTATAGCTTATCCCACAGTTCTGTTAGGTCTTTGAATGTTATACGAGTTTCTAATGGTGAATTTGGGAGTTCTACCAACAAGAAAAATATGGAGGCTAAAACAACACATATTGATGAGAATATGAAGAATCAATGCTTTCATGGACAAAGATTTAACCATTTATAAGATAAATAGTCCCAAACACGGCGTTATTTCCCTTCAAAATAGAAATGAGAGTGAATATAAAGGTTGAAGTGTCAATGTAGTTGAATTATGCTACTAAGGTGGAGACGCAAGACAAAGTAAGAAACAAGCATTATAGCTTATCCCACAGTTTTGTTAGGTGTTTAAGTCTCTTAGGAGTTTCTAATGGTAAATATGCGAGTTGTAGCGAAGAGACACCTATGGACGCTGACTCAACAACTATTGATGTGAATATGAAGAATCAATGCTTTCACTAATAAAGATTTGATCATTTCCAAGATGATTGTCCCAAAAACGTAGTTATGACCCTTCAAAATAAAAATAAGTGTGAATTGAAGTGTTTAGGTGTCAAAATAGTTGAAGCATATTACTAAGGCGGAGACGCAAGTCAAAGTAAAAAACAAGCATTATAGCTTATCCCATAGTTATGTTAGTTCCTTGAATGTCATAGGAGTTTGTAAGGGTGAATTTTTAAGTTATAGCAAGAAAACACATACGAAGGCTAACACAACACCTATTGATGTGAATATGAAGAATCAATGCTTTTACCATTTTAAGGAAGATATTCCCAAAAACGTAGTTATAACCCTTCTAAATAGATATGAGGTAGAATACAAAGGTTAAAATTTCAAAGTAGTTGAACCATGCTACTAAGGTGGAGATGCAAGACAAAGTATGAAACAAGCATTATACCTTATCCCTTAGTTCCGTTAGGTCTTTGAATGTCATAGGAGTTTCTAATGGTGAATTTAGGAGTTGTAGCAACAAGAAAACACATGGAGGCCAAAACAACACATATTGATGTGAATATGAAGAATCAATGCTTTCATGGACAAAGATTTAACCATTTATAATATAAATAGTCCCAAACACGGCGTTATGTCCCTTCAAAATAGAAATGAGAGTGAATATAAAGGTTGAAGTGTCAATGTAGTTGAATTATGCTACTAAGATGGAGATGCAAGACAAAGTAAGAAACAAACTTTATAGCTTATTCCACAGTTCTGTTAGGTTTTTGAACGTCATAGGAGTTTCAAATGGTGAATTTGGGATTTGTAGGAACAAGAAACATATGGAGGTAAAACAAACACATATTGATGTGAATATGAAGAATCAATGCTTTCATGGATAAAGATTTAACCAATTTCAAGATGATAGTCCCAAAAACGACGTTATGACCCTTCAAGATAGAAATGAGGGGGAATATATAGGTTGAAGTGTCAAAGTAGTTGAAATATGCTACCAAGGTGGAGACACAAGAGAAAGTAAAAAACAAGCATTATAGCTTTTCCGACAGTTCTGTTAGGTCTTTGAATCTCATAGGAGTTTCTAATGGTAAATTTGGGAGTTGTAGCAAGAAGAAACATAAACAGGCTGACACAACAACTATTGATGTGATTAGGAACAATCAATGATTTAAATAACAAAGATTTGACCATTGCCAAGGTGATTGTCCCAAATAGAAATGAGAGTGAATAGAAGTGTTTAGGTGTCAAAGTAGTTGAATTATGCTACCAAGGTGGAGACACAAGACAAAGGAAGAAACAAGCATTATAGCTTATCCCACAGTTCTGTTAGGTCTTTGAATGTCATAGGAGTTTCTAATGGTGAATTTAGGAGTTGTAGCAACAAGAAACACATGGAGGCTAAAACAACACATATTGATGTGAATATGAAGAATAAATGCTTTCATTGATAAAGATTTAACAATTTTCAAGACGATAGTCCCAAAAACGTAGTTATGACCCTTCTAAATAGAAATGACAGTGAATAGAAAGGGAGAAGTGTCAAAGTAGTTAAAGAATGCTACTAAGGTGGAGACGCAAGACAAAGTAAGAAACAAGCATTATAACTTATCCCACTGTTCTATTAGGTCTTTGAATGTCATAGCTTTTTCTTATGGTGAATTTTGGGAGTTGTAGCAAGGAGACACCTATGCAGGCTGACATAATACCTATTGATGCGAATATGAAGAATCAATGCTTTCATGGACAAAGATTTAACCATTTCCAAGATGATGGTCCCAAAAACGTAGTTATAACCCTTCAAGATAGAAATGAGAGGGAATACAAGTGTTTAGGTGTCAAAGTAGTTGAAGCATGCTACCAAGGTGGAGAAGCAAGTCAAAGTAAGAAACAAGTATTATAGCTTATCCCAGAGTTATGTTAGTTCTTGGAATCTCATAGGAGTTTCTAATGGTGAATTTCAGAGTTATAGCAAGAAGACACATATGGAGGCCGAGTTAACACCTATTGATGAGAATATGAAGAATCAATGCTTTCTCGATAATAGTCCCAAAACGGCGTTATGACCCTTCATGATAGAAATGAAAGTGAATATAAAGGTACAAGTGTCAATGTATGTTAAGTACGCTACCAAGGTGGAGACGCAAGACAAAGTAAGAAACAAGCATTATAGCTTATCCCAAAGTTCTGTTAGGTCTTTGAATGTTATACGAGTTTCTAATGGTGAATTTGGGAGTTCTACCAACAAGAAAAATATGGAGGCTAAAACAACACATATTGATGAGAATATGAAGAATCAATGCTTTCATGGACAAAGATTTAACCATTTATAAGATAAATAGTCCCAAACACGGCGTTATTTCCCTTCAAAATAGAAATGAGAGTGAATATAAAGGTTGAAGTGTCAATGTAGTTGAATTATGCTACTAAGGTGGAGACGCAAGACAAAGTAAGAAACAAGCATTATAGCTTATCCCACAGTTTTGTTAGGTGTTTGAGTCTCTTAGGAGTTTCTAATGGTAAATATGCGAGTTGTAGCAAAGAGACAGCTATGGAGGCTGACTCAACAACTATTAATGTGAATTTGAAGAATCAATGCTTTCACTAACAATGATTTGACCATTTTCAAGATAATTGTTCCAAAAACGTAGTTATGACCCTTCAAGATAGAAATGAGAGTGAATAAAAGTATTTAGGTGTCAAAGTAGTTGAAGTATGCTACCAAGGTGGAGACGCAAGACATAGTAAGAAACCGGCATTATAGCTTTCCCACAGTTCTGTTAGGAGTTTCTAATGGTGAATTTTGGAGTTATAGCAAGAAGAAACATATGAAGGCTAAAACAACGCTTATTGATGTTAATTTGAAGAATCAATGCTTTCATGAACAAAAATTAAACCATTTTCAAGATGATAGTCCCAAAAACGTAGTTATGTCCCTTCAAGATAAAAATGAGAGTGAATAGAAAGGTTAAACTGTCAAAATAGTTGAAGCATGCTACTAAGGTGGAAGCGAAAGACAAAGTAAGAAACAAACATTATACCTTATCCCACATTTCTGTTAGGTCTTTGAATGTCATAGGAGTTTCAAATGGTGAATTTCGGAGTTGTAGCAAGAAGAAACATATAGTGGCTAAAACAACACATATGGATGTGAATATGAAGAATCAATGCTTTCATGGACAAAGATTTAACCATTTTGATGATGATAGTCCCAAAAATGACGTTATGACCGTTCAAGACAGAAATGAGAGTGAATAGAAAGATTGAAGTGTCAAAGTAGTTGAAGTATGCTACCAAGGTAGAGACGCTAGACAAAGTAAGAAACAAGCATTATAACTTATCCCACAGTTGTTCCGTCTTTGAATCTCATAGGATTCTCTAATGGTAAATATGCGAGTTGTAACAACGAGACACCTATGGAGGCTGACACACCACCTATTAATGTAAATATGAAGAATCAATGCTTTCACTAACAAAGATATGACAATTTCCAAGATGATTGTCCCAAACACGTAGTTATGACCTTTGAAGATAGAAATGAGAGTGAATAGAAGTGTTTAGGTGTCAAAGTTGTTGAAGTACGCTACCAAGGTGGAGACGCAAGAAAAAGTAAGAAACAAGCATTATAGTTTATCCGACAGCTCTGTTAGGAGTTCATAATGGTGAATTTGGGAGTTATAACAAGAATACACATATGAAGGCTAACACGACACCTATTGATTTGAATATGAAGAATCAATGCTTTCATTGACAAAGATTTAACCATTTCAAGATGATAGTCCCAAAAACGTAGTTAGGATCCTTCTAAATTGAAATCAGAGAGAATAGAAAGGTTGGAGTTCAAGAAAGCTACTAAGTGGGAGACGCAAGACAAAGTAAGCAACAAGCATTATAGCTTATCCCACAGTTCTGTTAGGTCTTTGAATGTTATAGGAGTTTCTAATGGTGAATTTGGGAGTTCTAGCAAGAAGAAACATATGATGGCTAAAACAACACCTATTGATGTGAATCTGAAAAATCAATACTTTAATGAACATATATTTAACCATTTTCAAGATGATAATCCTGAAAACGGGGTTATGACCCTTCAAGATAGAAATGAGAGTGAATATAAAGGTTTAACTTTCAAAGTAATTGAACCATGCTACTAAGGTGGAGACGCAAGACAAAGTAAGAAACAAGCATTATAGCTTATCCGACAGTACTGTTAGGTCTTTGAATATCATAGGACTTTCAAATGGTAAATTTTGGAGTTGTAGCTAGGAGACACCTATCCACACTGACGCAAAAAGTATTGATGTGAATATGAAGAATCAATGCTTTCACTAACAAAGATTTGATCATTTCCAAGATGGTTGTCCCAATAAATTAGTTATGACCTTTCAAGATAGAAATGAGAGTGAATAGAAGTGTTTAGGTGTCAAAGTAGCTGAAGCATGCTACCAAGGTGGAGAAACAAGTCAAAGTAAGAAACAAGCATTATAGCTTATTCCACTGTTATGTTTGTTCTTTGAATCTCATAGGAGTTTGTAATGGTGAATTTGGGAGTTATAGCAGGAAGAAACATATAAAGGCTAAAACAACACTTAATGATGTGAATCTGAAGAATCAGTACTTTAATGAACAAATATTTAACCATTTTAAAGATGATAGTCCCAAAAACGTAGTTATGACCCTTCAAGATAAAAATGAGAGTGAATATAAAGGTTGAAGTATCAAAGTAGTTGAAAAATTGCTACTAAGGTGGAGACGCAAGACAAAGTAAGAAACAAGCATTATAGCTTATATCCCACAGTTCTGTTATGTCTTTGAATGTCATAGGAGTTTCTAATGGTGAATTTGGGAGTTGTAGCAACTAGAAACATATGGAGGCTAAAACAACACGTATTGATGTAAATATGAAGAATCAATGCTTTCCTGGATAAAGATTTAACAATTTTCAAGATAATAGTCCCAAAAACGGCGTTATGACCGTTCAAGATAGAAATGAGAGTGAATATAAAGGTGGAAGTGTCAATGTAGTTGAAGTATTCTACGAAGGTCAAGAGGTAAATTAAGAAACAAGCATTATAGCTTATACATAGTTTCTAATGATAAATTTGGGAATTGTAGCAAGGAGACACCTATGCAGGCTGACACAGCAACTATTAATGTGAATATGAAGAATCAATACTTTCACTAACAAATATTTGACCATTTCCAAGGTGATTGTCCCAAAAACGTAGTTATATCCCTTCAAGATAGTAATGAGAGGGAGTATAAGTGTTTAGGTGTAAAAGTAGTTGAAGCATGCTACCAAGGTGGAGAAACAAGTCAAAGTAAGAAACAAGCATTATTGCTTATCCCAGAGTTATGTTAGTTTTTGGAATCTCACAAGAGTTTCTAATGGTGAATTTCAGAGTTATAGCAAGAAGACACATATAGAGGCCGAATTAACACCTATTGATGTGAAATGAAGAATCAATGCATTCATTGACAAAGCTTTAACCATTTCCATGATGATAGTCCCAAAAATGTAGTTATGACCCTTCTAAATAGAAATGTGATGCGATCCTCCCAAAGATTCGACACTTTCATGTTATGGAAATGGATAGATGGATAGATGATGGATCGAATGGTCGCACAGGAGATGCAGAATAGCTCCTGATATACCTCAATGTCTCCTAGGATATGACACACCTAGACAAGACAAGGTTTGATTGTTGGATATTACACACCAAGCAATCGAAAGTTCTAAAAGAACAAAAGAGATTCACTCTAAAATATGTTGAAAAGAAAGTTGATTGATTATTGTGATAGTCTAGGCGTGCTTATATAGCACAAGAAAGTAAAAAATATCTAAGCAGATTTAAATGCTGAAAATAAACTAAAAATAATAAAAATGATGAAAATATCTCTTCCTTCTTCAGCTTCCACGAAATTAAGTCTTTATTTGGGCCAAGAGAACTTTTGTGGGCTTTGGATAAGCTCTCTTATAAACTTGATGAACAAGTGATCCAATTTGCCTCATTAAAACCTTCCTTTGGAAAACCTAATGGGAAAAAACCAAAGGTTAGGAAAAAGAGTACAAATAGATCACCCTCTTTGTTAGTCCATTTGAGAAGGTGTTGCCATAAGCAAATTCTGATATCCAATGTACGTAGTGAAGTCCTTAGATGCTTGATGATTGTGCACTTGAGTGAGAAGTCCATTGATTGAATTCTGAAGTGCCTTAACTCTTGCTCTTGTCATAGGTCCGCTTGGTACAACCAATATATTCTCAACTCCATGTATGCTCTCCTTAGGTTCATGCTGCATTTGATTGTTCTCCACGATCACATCATCCCCCTCTTCTTGAAAAGGATTTGACCTCAAATCGTTTTCATCTGCAACAAAGGGAATTAAGTCAGCAACATTAAAACTGGAACTCACTTTGTACTTACTTTGTAGATCAAGTTCGTAAGCTTTGTCACTGATCCTCTTTGCGACTCGGAAAGGACCATCAATTCTTGGTTTCAGTTTGGAATTCCTTTCAGCTGGAAATATTTCTTTCCTCAAATGTATCCACACTAGCTCTCCTTCCTCAAAGATCTTCTTATGCCGGCCCTTGTTGGCATATTTTTCATACAGCTTGGTTTTCTCCTCTATGTTCTTCCGAGCTTTCTCATGGATCTGTTTAACAAGTTCAGCTTTTCTTTTCCTATCTATGCTTGCTCTTTCACTCAAAGGTAAAGGGGTTAGATCCAAAGGAGAAATAGGATTAAATCCATAGACAATTTCGAATGGAGAAAACTTTGTGGCTGAATGCATTGAGCGATTATATGCAAATTCAACATGCGGCAAACAATCTTCCCAAGTTTTCAAGTTCTTTTTGATCAAGCACGTAAAAGAGTAGACAAAATTCTGTTCACAACTTCAGTTTGCCCATCAGATTGAGGATGACAAGTAGTTGAAAATAACAACTTAGTTCCTAGCTTAGACCAAAGTGTTTTCCAAAAGTAGCTCAAGAACTTAGTATCCCTATCACTAACAATAGTTCTGGGCATGCCATGAATCCTAACTATCTCTTTAAAGAACAAGTTAGCAACATGAGAAGCATCATCAGTTTTATGACAAGCAATGAAATGTACCATTTTAGAAAACCTATCAACAACAACAAAGATGGAGTCTTTTCCAGTCCTAGTTCTAGGCAATCCAAGCACAAAATCCATAGATATTTCATTCCAGGGCTGAGTAGGGATTGGTAAAGGGGTGTACAAACCTTGAGACTGTACCTTTGATTTGGCTTGTTTGCAAGTGACACATCTTCCGCAGACTCTCTCCACATCTCTCTTCATATGCGGCCAATAGAAATGCTCTTGCAGTACTTTGAGAGTTTTAGCAATTCCAAAATGCCCCATTAAGCCTCCTCCATGCGCTTCCCTGACTAGCAAATCTCTCACAAAGCAATTAGGCACACACAAAGGATTTTCAAAGAATAAGAATCCTTCATGCCTAAAATACTTCCCAAAAGCGAATTTTACACAAGACTTGTAAATTTCTTGAAATTCAGAATCAGTCTCGTATAAACCTTTTAGTTGCTCAAAACCTAACAACTTAGCATCCAAAGTAGTAATCATATTGAGATAAGGCATCGGCAACAATGTTTTCTTTACCTTTTTTGTACTTGATTACATACGAAAATGTTTCAATGAACTCTATTCACCTAGCATGCCGTTTGTTAAGCTTTTGTTGACCTTTCAAATGCTATAAGGACTCATGATCAGTATGGATGATGAACTCCTTTGGCCATAGGTAGTGCTGCCATGTTTGCAAAGCCCGAACCAAAGCATACAATTCTTTGTCGTAGGTCGGATAGTTCAAAGTGGCTCCTCCAAGCTTCTCACTGAAAAAGGTAATGGGTTTCTTCTCTTGCATCAAAACCGCACCAATACCTACACCAGATGCATCACATTCAATTTCAAAAGTTTTCATAAAATCTGGTAAAGACAAAAGGGGTGCATTGGTAAGTTTCTCTTTCAAGGTTTGGAATGCTTTTTCTTGTGCTTCTTCCCATTTGAATCCCACACTTTTCTTAATCACTTCAGTAAGTGGAGCAGCTATGGTGCTAAAATCTTTCACAAATCTCCTATAAAATCCGGCAAGCCCATGGAAACTCCTCACTTCGCTCACGGTACTAGGACTTGGCCATTCACAGATAGCTTTCACTTTTTCTTCATAAACCTGTATACCCTGTGCACTCACAACAAATCCTAAAAACGCAAGATTATCCGTGCAAAAGGTACACTTCTTTAGGTTAGCAAACAACTTTTCTGTCCTTAGAATTTCTAAAACAGATTTCAAATGCCTAACATGATCGTCTAAGCTTTTGCTATAAACCAGAATGTCATCAAAGTAGACAACAACAAAAACTCCAATGAAAGCTCTTAAGATATGGTTCCTTAATCTCATAAAAGTGCTGGGTGCATTAGTTAATCCAAAAGGCATTACTAACCACTCATATAATCCATGTTTTGTTTTAAAAGCAGTTTTCCACTCATCACCCTCTTTCATGCGAATTTGGTGATATCCACTTTTAAGATCAATTTTAGAAAACACACTAGAGCCATACAGTTCATCTAGCATATCATCTAAACGAGGAGTAGGATGGCGATACTTAACTGTTACGTTGTTGATGGCTCGACAATCAATGCACATCCTCCATGTTCCATCCTTCTTTGGTACAAGTAGAACCGGCACAGCACAAGGGCTCATGCTCTCTTGGATGTATCCCTTATCCATGAGTTTGCTCACTTGTTTTTGCAACTCCTTGGTCTTAACCTGGTTGGTTCTATAAGCTGGCCTGTTGGGAAATGAAGCTCCCGGCACGAAATCTGTTTGGTGCTCAATCCCACGGATAGATGGTAGTCCCTTGGGGTTCTCCTCCGGAAAGATGTCTTCAAATTCCTGCAAAAGAGAAGTAACCTTACTCGGCAATTCCGGTGAGAGGTTAGTATGATTCATAAGTGCTTCTTTGTAAACAAATAGAAGAATGGGTTGTTTAGAGAAAAGAGCTCTCTTAACCACATTAGATCTCACAAAGAAGTTAGAATGCCTCACGGGTTTACTCTCACAGGCCTTTTTCTTGGTTTTTCTCAAACTCTCTTTTTCTTTTTGTGGTGAAGTGTTTAGGGGGTCACTCACAGTTGTTTTTCCTTGTTGTTTCAGCTGGATCTGGTCTTGGTAAACTTCATGTGGTGCTAGAGGAGCAAGGACTGTTTTCTGGCCTTTGTACTCAAAAGAATACCTATTGGTGAAACCATCATGCAAAACCCTTCTATCAAACTGCCATTTGCCTATGGTTATGGGAACCAATACTTGGCTGTTCACCGCCATCTCACCAGCATCATTTAGCCATTGAAGCTTATAAGGCTTCGGATGCTCAATGACTTTCAACCCTAACTTCCTCACCATTCTTTCACTAGCTACGTTGGTGCAGCTTCCTCCATCAATTATAAGGCTGCAAAGCTTTCCTTCAACAATGCATCTAGTATGAAACAAATTTTCTCTTTGATCGTGTTCATTTACCTTAATTTGAACACTCAATGATCTCCGTGTTACCAAAAGCTCTCCCACGGCTGGTAACTCCAGTTGCTCTTCTTCTTCCGAGGCTGAATCATTCTCCTCCTCTTCCTCGGTCTCAATCTCACCATTCTCCAAGAGAATCATAATCTTCTTGTTAATACATTCATTGGCGTAGTGCCTTTTCCCTTGACACTTAAAACATCGAACTTCTCTAGGTTTAGAAGGGGCTGCCTCGGCTTTACCTTTAGGGTTCAGATTGGTGGTGGATGGTCTTGACTTGGTCTTTGGTTTAGCAATGGTTTTGTCCTCTTTATGATAACTGGTCCTAGCATGAGATGCTCCAGCCCCATATGACGTTTTAGAGCTACTCCTCCTCTTGATTTGTTGTTCTACTAGAACTGCCTTATGAAGCATTTCCTCCAATCCTTCATATGTTTGTAGCTCCATTCTGTCTTGGATGTCACGGGACAAACCACTAAGGAACCTTGCCATTGTTGCTTCAGAATCTTCCTCTATGACGGCTTTGATCATAAGAGACTCTATTTCTTGAAAATAATCATCCACACTCTTTCTTCCTTGGCTTAATCTCCTAAGCTTTGGATGCAACTCATGGTGGTAATGACTCGGAACAAACCTCTTTCTCATCAGATTTTTCATCTCTTCCCAAGTCTCCACACGTGGTTCATGGTTGCGTTTCCTACTTGTCACAATTTGATCTCACCAGTTGATGGCATAGTCATAGAATTCGGTTGGGGCAAGTTGGACCTTCTTGTATTCCAAATATGTTTGACAATCAAACACCAGCTCTACCTTCTTCTCCCACTCTAGGTAAGCATTCGGATCACTCTTCCCATAGAATGGTGGTATTTTCAAATTCAGACCATTGATATTGTCTTCATTTTGGCCTCTTGCTTCGTGATCACGTCTAGGTCTTCGATGAGTCCTATTAGAGATTCGGCTACCTCCACTGTAATAATCATCTTCCTCCTCAGCTCTTCCTTGCCTAAGTTGCTCTCTCCTTCTCCTAACAACATTTCCCCGTTGTACCAATAGTGGTGGTACTTCAGATTGCCCTTGGATATATTCTTGGATTTTATCCTCTCATGAACTGCACCTAGTTCTGTCCTCAGCATGCGCCTCATTTCCCCCATAATAGCTTGCAGTTCTAGATTAGGAATTCTAGAAGCATGCTCTCTGTTGGCATTATCAGAATTATCTCCTTCACTCGCCATTTATTTTTCCCTGCAAAACAGAATGGTTAGTAATAAAAGCTCACAAAAGTTTTCTTCCTCAAGTGTTTCTCGCAAGTGTTTCTCTCAAGTGTTTCACTCAGCTCTCATAAATGATCTCACTAGTAGCGAAATCTCAACAGTTCTTATCAAACTAATCAATCAAACTCGGTGGAAAACCAACAAACAAGCAGAAAGTTTGATTTTAGATAGAAAGACAAGATTTTCGGAAAAATGAGAGATTTGAAAGACTAGAATTCTGGGAAAATGATATAGAACAGATATGATCAAGAATATATATATATATTTTTTTGAGTAGTGATTGATCAGATCACGAAATGATGTAGGAAATTTTTTTTTTTTTTTTTGAATAAAAACGTAACTGACACGAAACTGATCGGATAGGGAGTTAATCAGTCCCTTTTGAGTGTTTAAATTTTTTTTTTTTTTTTGACTGCAGATCAGACTAGATCTCTTAGGGTAGAAGAACAGAAAGGTAGAAAAGAGTTTTAAGAAAGGAGGGAAGGTGAGAAGATGATAGAAAATAGATACAAACTCGAAAATCTGCTCTGATACCACTTGATGTGATCCTCCCAAGGATTCGACACTTTCGAGTTGTGGAAATGGATAGATGGATAGATGATGGATCGAATGGTCGCACAGGAGATGCGAAATATCTCCTGATATACCTCAATGTCTCCTAGGATATGACACACCTAGACAAGACAAGGTTTGATTGTTGGATAATAAACACCAACCAATCAAAAGTTCTAAAAGAACAAAAGAGATTCACTCTAAAATATGTTGAAAAGAAAGTGGATTGATTATTGTGATAGTCTAGGCGTGCTTATATAGCACAAAAAAGTAGAAAATATCTAAACACACTTAAATGCTGAAAATAAAAGTCCATTGATTGAATTTTGAAGTGCCTTAACTCTTGCTCTTGTCATAGGTCCGCTTGGTACAAACAATATATCCTCAACTCCCTGTATGCTCTCCTCAGGTTCATGCTGCATTTGATTGTTCTCCATGATCACATCAAAATGAGAGTGAATAGAAAGGTTGAAGTGTCAAAGTAATTGAAGAATGCTACTAAGGTGGAGACGCAAGACAGTAAGAAACAAGCATTATAGCTTATCCCACAGTTGTGTTAGGTCTTTGAATGTCATAGGAGTTTCTAAAACTGAATTTAGGAGTTGTAGCAAGAAGAAACATATGGAGTTCAAAACAATACATATTGATGTGAATATGAAGAATCAATGCTTTCATCGACAAAGATTTACCCATTTTTAAGATGATAGTCCGAAAAACGGTGTTAAGACCCTTCAAGATAGAAATGAGAGTGAATATAAAGGTTGTAGTGTCAAAGTAGTTGAAATATGCTACGAAGATGGACACCCAACACAAAGTAAGAAACAAGCATTATAGCTTATGCCACAGTTCTGTTAGGTCTTTGAATCTCATAAGAGTTTCTAATGGTAAATTTGGGAGATGTACCAAGGAGACACCTATGCATGCTGACACAACAACTATTGATGTATATATGAATAATCAATGATTTCACGAATAAAGACTTGACCATTTTCAAGATGATTGTCCCAAAAACGTAGTTATGACCTTTTAAGATAAAAATGAGACAGAATATAAGTGTTTAGGTGTCAAAGTAGTTGAAGTATGCTACAAATATGGAGACGCAAGACAAAGTAAGAAATCTTAGATGGACAATGATTTAACCATTTTCAAGATAATTGTCCCAAAAATGGTGTTATGACCCTTTAAGATAGAAATGAGAGTGAATATAAAGGTTGAAGTGTAAAAATATAGTTGAAGTATGCAACCAAGGTGGTGACGCAAGACAAAGTAAGAAACAAACATTATAGCTTATCCCACAGTTCTTTTAGGAATTTGAATCTCATATGAGTTTCTAATAATAAATTTGGGAGTTGTAGCAAGGAGACACCTATGTAGGCTGACACAACAACTATTGATGTAAATATGAAGAATCAATCCTTTCGATAACAAAGATTTGACCATTTCCAAGATGATTCTCCCAAAAACGTAGTTATGAACCTTCAAGGTAGAAATGAGAGTGAAGATAAGTGTTTAGGTGTCAAAGTAGTTGAAGGATGCTACCAAAGTGGAAAAGCAAATCAAAGTAAGAAACAAGTATTATAGCTTATCTTACAGTTATCTTAGTTCTTTGAATCACATAGGAGTTTCTAATGGTGAATTTGAGAGTTATAGCAAGAAGAAACATATGAAGGCTAAAACAACAACTATTGATGTGAATATGATGAATCAATACTTTCACTAACAAACATTTGACATTTTCCAAGAGATAGTCCCAAAAACATAGTTATGACCCTTTAAGATAGAAATAAGAGTGACTAGAAGTGTTTAGGTGTCAAAGTAGCTGAAGCATGCTACCAAGGTGGAGAAGCAAGTCAAAGTAAGAAACAAGCATTATAGCTTATCCCACTGTTATGTTAGTTCTTTGAGTCTCATAGGAGTTTCTAATGGTGAATTTGGGAGTTATAGCAAAAAAAAACCTTTGAAGGCTAAAACAGCCCCTATTGATGTGAATATGAAGAATCAATGCTTTCAGGAACAAAAATTTAACCATTTTCAAGATGATAGTCCCAAAAACGTAGTTATGACCCTTCAAGATAGAAATGAGAGTAAATAGAAAGGTTCAAGTGTCAAAGTACTTGAAGCATGCTACTAAGGTAGAGACGCAAGACAAAGTAAGAAAAAAGCATTATAGGTTATCCCATAGTTTTGTTAGGTCTTTGAATGTCATAGGAGTTTGTAATGGTGAATTTGGGAGTTATAGCAAGAAGAAACATATGAAGGCTAAAACAACACTTATTGATGTGAATCTTAAGAATCAATACTTTAATTAACAAATATTTAACCATTTTCAAGATGATAGTCCCAAAAACATAGTTATAACCCTTCAAGATAGAAATGAGAGTGAATATAAAGGTTCAAGTGTTAAAGTAGTTGAAGTATGCTACCAAGGTGGAGAGGCAAGACAACGTAAGAAATAAGCATTATAGCTTATCCCACAGTTCTGTTAGGTCTTTGAATCTCTTACGAGTTTCTAATGGTAAATTTGTGAGTTGTAGCAAAGAGACACCTATGGAGGCTGACACAACACCTATTAATGTGAATATGAAGAATCAATGTTTTCATGGACAAAGATTTACCCATTTTTAAGATGATAGTCTGAAAAATGGTGTTAAGACCCTTCAATATAGAAATGAGAGTGAATATAAAGGTTGAAGTGTCAAAGTAGTTGAAAAAATGCTACTAAGGTGGAGACGCAAGACAAAGTAAGAAACAAGCATTATAGCTTATCCCACAGTTCTGTTATGTCTTTGAATGTCATACGAGTTTCTAATGGTGAATTTGGGAGTTGTAGCAACTAGAAATATATGGAGGCTAAAATAACACATATTGATGTGAATATGAAGAATCAATGCTTTCATGGATAAAGATTTAACGGTTTTCAAGATAATAGTCCCAAAAACGGCGTTATGACCCTTCAAGATAGAAATGAGAGTGAATATAAAGGTGGAAGTGTCAATGTAGTTGAAGTATGCTACGAAGGTGGAGACGCAAGACAAAGTAAGAAACAAGCATTATAGCTTATACCACAGGTCTTTTAGGACTTTAAATCTCATAGGAGTTTCTAATGATAAATTTGGGAATTGTAGCAAGGAGACACCTATGCAGGCTGACACAGTAACTATTGGTGTGAATATGAAGAATCAAAGCTTTCAGTTACAAAGATTTGACCATTTCCAAGATGATTGTTCCAAAACCGTAGTTATGACCCTTCAAGATATAAATGAGAATGAATAGAAGTGTTTAGGTGTCAAAGTAAGTAAAGAATGCTACCAAGGTGGAGACGCAAGTCAAAGTAAGAAACAAGCAATATAGCTTATCCCACAATTATGTTAGTTCTTTGAATCTCATAGGAGTTTGTAATGGTGAATTTGGAAGTTATAACAAGAAGACACATATGAAGACTAACACATTACCTATTGATGTGAATATGAAGAATCAATGCTTTCATGGACAAAGATTTAACCATTTTCAAGATGATAGTCCTAAAAACGACGTTATGACCCTTCAAGATAGAAATGAGAGTGAATATAAAGGTTGAAGTGTCAAAGTAGTTGAAGTATGCTACCAAGGTGGAGAGGCAAGACAACGTAAAAAACAAGCATTATAGTGTTGAAATGCTGATTCAGAGTTAAAATGTTGAAATGAAGATTCAACGTGAGGAAGAAAAACAAGACCAATCTGGTCTGAGCTGAAGAAAAGTCAGTTTGACTTGTCAAACTTGGTGACTTCTAATTTTGTGGCTGTGATTTTTCGCACATGTTTATTTATTTTTATCCACATATTTGGCTTGTTACTTGTTGATATATGTGTATAACTGATACCACGTAAATAATTGAAGAAGAGAAAAAAAAAATTTCCACATCTCTCTCTCTCTATTGAACTGCTCCATCTTCTTCTTAGATTCAAATTTCAGATCTGAGTTGTTCTACATGGTATCAGAGCAATAAGCTCCTAAAGACCTTGTTTTTCTCAAGCTTTCGTTGTATCAAGCTCTGGTTATGGATAATCTCAAGTTCTTTACCTTACCTGTTGTTCTTAAAGGGAACAACTATCTCTTGTGGTCCAGAACCACAAAGACAGCACTCAGGAGCCGTGGAGTATGGATCCACTGTCTGACATCTGAGGAGATGCCTCAGAGCCAAGCAGAAGTTGGCGCAACCTCAGGGGGAGCTGAAGGACGTGGCGCTGTAGCTAAAGAGGGAGAGCTAGAGTCTCCAGCCCAAATAAGCTCAAGCAAAGAGGATTCCAAGTGGATCCTAGAAGATCACTTGGTATTGGCTGTTCTTCAGAGCTCCTTAGAGCCAAGTATCCTAGCATCTTATTCTTATATAGAGACGGCTAAGGAGTTATGGGATACACTCTTGGGAGTGTATGGAAATGAATCCAAACTTAGTAGGATTTATGAGATCAAGAAGGCTCTCAGCAATCTTCAACAAGAAGGGAAGGATTTCAAGGATCTCTTTGGTGAGTTTAGGGGGTTATGGGCAGAGCTTGATGTGCTTAGGTCTCCCACCATTGATATCAAGGAGATGGTGGAGAGGAGAGAGCAAGATCAAGTGTTTGGTTTGCTTCTCACTCTTGATGAGTCCTACTTTGGACTAGTTCAACACATTCTGAGGTTTGTGAAGTTGCCTACTCTCAACCAAATATGTATGATGATTCAGAAGGAGGAAGGCTTCAAGGGTCTCTTTAGAGGGACAAGTGAAGTTGCTCATGTAAGCAAAGGAAAAGAAGTCGGATTGATAGCTGACAGGAAGAACCTTGTGTGTGATCATTGTAAGATGAAAGGACACACTAAGGATAAATGTTGGACTCTCTATCCGCATCTAAGGCCCAAGAACTTCAAGGTGGCAGGTCAGACATCAAGGGGAGTGGCTGGAGTTGCTACATCCACCTTAGATGATGTGGTAAGAAGGTCAGACTTGGATGCTCTCATCAAGAGCATCACCAAGCTTGCAGATTCTGGTAAGGGATTCTTTGCCTCTAGAACTCACAAACAGGTTATAGTTGATTCAGGTGCTTCCCATCACATGATTAGTGATAGGGAATTATTGTCCAACATTGAGCCACATGGTGGAAAGGTTACAATTGCTAATGGACAGGATGTTGAGATTAGAGGAATTGGGAATTTAGAGTTATTTAAAAAGAAGTTGAAAGCTCTATACTTGCCAGATTTTTCTAACAATCTATTATCTGTTCAGAAAGCAACTAAAGATCTTGATTGCCTGGTTGTTTTTAGTCCTGATGATGTAAAGTTTCAGGACAATAAGTCTGGGAAGACCATCGGAGAAGGTTGCTCCAAGGGTGGTCTCTATGTTTTGGACAAAAAGCAACCTGCTGTGTTTAAGGCTGTTGATAAGTCAGCTCTAAGCTCCTTTTGGCACGAAAAATTTGGTCGTCCGCACCTTAAAGCTCTCCAACTTGCTCTACCTAATTAGAAAGCACACGATTTTAAAGACTGTGAAGCATGTATTCTATGGAAATGATGCGATCCTCCCAAGGATTCGACACTTTCGAGTTGTTGAAATGGATAGATGGATAGATGATGGATCGAATGGTCACACAGGAGATGCGGAATAGCTCCTGATATACCTTAATGTCTTCTAGGATATGACACACCTAGACAAGACAAGGTTTGATTGTTGGATATTACACACCAAACAATCGAAAGTTCTAAAAGAACAAAAGAGATTCACTCTAAAATATGTTGAAAAGAAAGTTGATTGATTATTTGTGATGGTCTAGACGTGCTTATATAGCACAAGAAAGAGTAGAAAATATCTAAGCAATATTAATTGCTGAAAATAAAATAAAACTTAAAACAAAAGAAAATAAAATATCTCTTGTACTTCTTGTACTTCTTGTACTTCATCTCCACGAACTAAATCTTCATTTTTGGGCCAAGAGACTTTTTGTGGGCTTTGGATAAGTTCTCTTATGGACTTGATGAACAAGTGATCCAATTTGCCTCATTAAAACCTTCCTTTGGAAAAACCCATTGGGAAAAAACCAAAGGTTAGGAAAAAGAGTACAAATGGATCACCCTCTTTGTTAATCCATTTGAGTAGGTGTTGCCATCAGCATATTTTGATATCCAATGTACTTAGTGAAGTCCTTAGATGCTTGATGATTGTGCACTTGAGTGAAAAGTCCATGGATTGAATTCTGAAGTGCCTTGGCTCTTGCTCTTGTCATAGGTCCACTTGGTACAAACAATAAATCCTCAACTCCATGTATGCTCTCCTTAGGTTCATGCTGCATTTGATTGTTCTCCATGTTCACATCAGGAAACATTGTAGAACTGTTTTTCCGGAATCGACTACTTTGTATGATGAGTGTTTTGATCTTGTACATTCTGATGTATGGACGGCTCCTTGTGCAACCCGTGATGAATATAAGTATTTTGTTTCGTTTATCGATGAGAAGTCTAAATACACATGGGTTACACTTATGAATTCTAAGAGCCAGGTTCTCGAGGCTTTCTCCAATTTTACAACTATGTCATTACTCAGTTTGGGGTTAAGATCAAGATTTTGAGGAGTGATAATGGAGGAGAATACATGAGTAATGATTTTAAAAAGTTTTTGGAGAAACAGGGAATCGTGCATCAAACTTCTTGTGCATACACTCTACAACAAAATGGAGTGGCTGAACGCAAGAACATGCATTTAATGGAGGTTTCCAGGGCAATGTTGTTTGAGCGAAGTGTGCCTAAGCAGTATTGGGGTGATGCTGTGATGATAGCCTGTTACCTAATAAATTGGCTACCAAAAGCTCATCTTGGAAACATGTCTCCATTTGAGGTATTAAACAAAGTTAAACCTTCCATTGATCATCTTCGTGTCTTTGGGTGTGTTTTCTATGTCTTTGTTCCAGAAACTCAGAGACACAAGTTAGAGCCAAAGAGCATCAAGTGTATGTTTATCGGGTATTCCTCTACGCAAAAAGGGTACAGGTGTTACCATCCAACCACCAAGCGGGTGCATGTATCAAGAGAGGTCAAATTTGTTGAAGATAAGGGCTATTTTGGTACAAAGAGTTGGGATAGCTTAACAGATTTAACCTCATCTGTGGAAAATGCATCGACATTAAGAGTTATTCTTCAAGGTTTAGCTCCAGGTGGTGGTAATGTAAGTGAACATATTGATCATAATGATGTTGTGGAAGAAGATAGTGGAAGCAGTGGTTCTACTGATGTGGAAACAGTGGGTGAACCAGAGGGTAATGTTAGAGATGAGGAATCACCGAATGTTGATACTGATCCAGAGTCAGTGGAAACTGATGCGGTTAAGGAATCTGAAGAATCAGATCCTGAAGAAGAAATTGTACCTCCATTGAGAAGAAGTACGAGGATGAGATTCCCTCCTAAAAATTGGAAGAATACAAGGGTATATTACAATAATTAGGCAGTAGCCCATCCATTTCAGAATCATTGCACCATGGACCAGTTTCCACAAGAACACCAAGTTTTTCTCTCCAAGATTGACCAACATAGAATTCCGAAAAGCTATGAAGAGGCTTGTTTGTACGATGTTTGGGTTCAAGCTATGCAGGAAGAGATATTATCTATGGTTAAGAATGATACATGGAATGAGATTGACAAGCCCAACAAGAAGAAGCTGGTGGGCTGTAGGTGGATTTATACCATCAAATATACCAGCACCAGGAAAATAGAGAGATACAAAGCGAGGTTAGTGGCCAAGGGTTACACACAGAAGCATGTAGTGGATTACACAGAAACCTTTGCGCCAGTAGCCAAGCTTCATTCGGTACGGGTTCTTCTCTCTATTGCTACTAATCTATGTTGGAACATATGGCAGATGGATGTGAAAAATGCATTTCTTCAAGGAGATTTGAAGGAAGAAGTGTACATGGTTCCTCCAGAAGGTGTTAATATTGGTGACAACAAGGTTTGCAAGGTTAAGAAAGCAATCTATGGTCCCAAGCAATCACCTAGGGTTTGGTATCACAAGCTTAGTGGATGTCTTCTTGAAAATGGATTTAGAAGATCAGAAGCAGACCACACATTGTTTACAAGTAAGGGAGAGAATGGGATTATTGCAGTGCTGGTGTATGTAGATGATATTATTGTCACAGGTGATGATGTTGAGGGAAGCAAGAGAACGAAGAGCTTACTCAAGGAATCATTTGATATTAAAGACCTGGGTGAGCTTAAGTATTTCCTTGGGATTGAGGTATGCAAGTTTGATAATGGACTATTTTTGTCCCAAAGGAAATATACTCTTGATTTGCTTGAAGAGACAGGGAAGCTTGGAGTAAAACCGGCAAAGACTCCCATTGAGGATGGTTATAAGATATGCCCTGAGGGGAAGCCGTTTATGGAAGTTAAGCAATATCAAAGGCTGGTTGAAAGGTTGATTTACTTGATTATCACAAGAACAGACATTTCATTTGCGGTAAATCAAGTAAGTCAACATATGCAAGCTCCAAGTAAACATCATTGGGGAATGGTTGATCGCATCCTCAGATACTTGAAAGGCACACTGGGCAAAGGTATTTGGATGGGTCACAATAACTCCACTGATACTGTTGGGTATTGTGATGCTGATTGGGCAGGAGATAAGGTTGATCGGAAGTCGACAACTGGGTATTGTACATTTGTTGGTGGAAACCTGGTTACTTGGAGGAGTAAGAAGCAGAAAGTGGTTTCTTGATCAAGTGCAGAGGCTGAGTACCGAGCAATGGCAAACACAACTGGTGAGTTGGTTTGGATAAAGGCTCTTCTCAAGGATCTAGGAATTGAATCATCTGAGCCTATGACTCTTCATTGTGACAATCAAGCTGCCATCCATATTGCTTCTAATTATGTGTTCCATGAGAGAACAAAGCATATTGAGGTGGATTGTCACTATGTGAGAGAGAAGGTTGAAGCTGGAATTATTTTGCCAACATTTGTGCGAAGTATTGACCAGTTAGCAGATGTCTTCACCAAAGCAACAACATCTAAGGTATGTAATGATCTTCATAGCAAGATGAGTTTGTTGGATCTCCACCAACCAATCTTGAGGGGGAGTGTTGAAATGCTGATTCAGAGTTAAAATGTTGAAATGAAGATTCAACGTGAGGAAGAGAAACAAGACCAATCTGGTCTGAGCTGAAGAAAAGTCAGTTTGACTTGTCAAGCTTGGTGACTTCTGATTTTGTGGCTGTGATTTTTCGCACATGTTTATTTATTTTTAGCCACATATTTGGCTTGTTACTTGTTGATATATATGTGTATAACTGATACCACGAAAATAATTGAAGAAGAGAAAAAAAAAATTCTCCACATCTCTCTCTCTCTCTTGAACTGCTCCATCTTCTTCTTAGATTCAAACTTCAGATCTGAGTTTTTCTACATATAGCTTATCCCACAGTTCTGTTAGGTCTTTGAATCTCTTAGCAGTTTCTAATGGTAAATTTGCGAGTTATAGCAAAGAGACACCTATGGAGGCTGACACAACACCAATTAATGTGAATATGAAGAATCAATGCTTTCATGGACAAAGATTTACCCATTTTTAAGATGATAGTCCAAAAAACGGTGTTAAGACCCTTCAAGATAGAAATGAGAGTGAATATAAAGGTTGTAGTGTCAAAGTAGTTGAAATATGCTACAAAGATGGAGACGCAAGAAAAAGTAAGAAACAAGCATTCTAGCTTATCCCACAGTTCTTTTAGGTCTTTGAATCTCATAGGAGTTTGTAATGGTGAATTTGGGAGTTATGGCAAGAAGAAACATATGAAGGCTAAAACAACACTTATTGATGTGAATCAAAAGAATCAATACTTTAATGAACTTATATTAAACCATTTTCAAGATGATAGTCCCAAAAATGTAGTTATGACCCTTCAAGATAAAAATGAGAGTGAATATAAAGGTTGAAGTGTCAAAGTAGTTGAAAAAATGCTACTAAGGTGGAGACGCAAGACAGAGTAAGAAACAAGCATTATAGCTTATCCCACAGTTCTGTTATGTCTTTGAATGTCATAGGAGTTTCTAATGGTGAATTTGGGAGTTGTAGCAACTAGAAACATATGGAGGCTAAAACAAAACATATTGATGTGAATATGAAGAATCAATGCTTTCATGGATAAAGATTTAACACTTTTCAAGATAATAGTCCCAAAATTGGCGTTATAACCCTTCAAGATAGAAATGAGAGTGAATATAAAGGTGGAAGTGTCAATGTAGTTGAAGTATGCTACGAAGGTGGAGACGCAAGACAAAGTAAGAAACAAGAATTATAGCGTATACCACAGTTCTTTTAGGACATTAAATCTCATAAGAGTTTCTAATGATAAATTTGGGAATTCTAGCTAGGAGACACCTATGCAGGATGACACAGCAACTATTGATGTGAATATGAAGAATCAATGCTTTCACTAACATAGATTTGACCATTTCCAAGATGATTGTTCCAAAACCGTAGTTATGACCCTTCAAGATATAAATGAGAGTGAATAGAAGTGTTTAGGGGTCAAAGTAGTTAAAGAATGCTACCAAGGTGGAGACGCAAGTAAAAGTAAGAAACAAGCAATATAGCTTATCCCACAGTTATGTTAGTTCTCTGAATCTCATAGGAGTTTGTAATGGTGAATTTGGAAGTTATAACAAGAAGACACATATGAAGGCTAACACATTACCTATTGATGTGAATATGAAGAATCAATGCTTTCATGGACAAAGATTTAACCATTTTCAAGATGATAGTCCAAAAAATGATGTTATGACCCTTCAAGATAGAAATGAGAGTGCATTTAAAGGTTGAAGTGTCAAAGTAGTTGACGTATGCTACCAAGGTGTAGAGGAAAGACAACGTAAGAAACAAGTATTATAGCTTATCCCACAGTTCTGTTAGGTCTTTGAATCTCTTAGGAGTTTCTAATGGTAAATTTGCGAGTTGTAGCAAAGAGACACCTATGGAGGCTGGCACAACACCTATTAATATGAATATGAAGGTTCAATGCTTTTACTAACAAAGATTTGACCATTTTCAAGATAATCGTTCCAAATACGTAGTTATGACCCTTCAAGATAGAAATGAAAGTGAATAGAAGTGTTTTGGTGTCAAAATAATTGAAGCATGCTACCAAGGTGGAGACGCAAGTCAAAGTAAGAAACAAGCAATATAGCTTATCCCAGAGTTACGTTAGTTCTCGAAATCTCATAGAACTTTCTAATGGTGAATTTCAGAGTTATAGCATGAATACACATATGGAGGCCCAAACAACACCTATGGGTGTGAATATGAAGAATCAATGCTTTCATTGACAAAGATTTAACAATTTTCAAGACGAGAGTAGCAAAAACATAGTTATGACCCTTCTAAATAGAAATCAAAGTGAATAGAAATGTTGAAGTGTCAAAGTAGTTGAAGGTGGAGACGCAACACAAAGTAAAAAACAAGCGTTATAGCTTATCCCACAGTTCTGTTAGGTCTTTGAATGTTATAGGAGTTTCTAATGGTGAATTTGGGAGTTCTAGCAACGAAAAACATATGGAGGCTAAAAGAACACATATTGATGTGAATATGAAGATTCAATGCTTTCATGGACAAAGATTTAACCATTTTCAAGATAATAGTCCCAAACACGGTGTTATGACCGTTCAAGATAGAAATGAGAGTGAATATAAAGTTTGAAGTGTCAATGTAGTTGAAGTATGCTAAAACTTTCTAATTGAGGACGCCATGATTAAAATTATTTAAACATAGTCTAGGAAGATACTAACCTTTTCTGCTGTGGCACAACTGTGGCTTACCAACGTTCTTACGGCCTTTAGGACTTGCTGCCTGGAACACCAATCAGTGACAGTGCTAAGGTAGAAGGGCTGGAATCTTACTTAGAATGGGTTTAAATATTTTTAATTTCAGAGTGTTTTGTTTAGAAAAGTTTTTTAAAGAAAACTATGCACCATCTACATCTCATACTACAATTAACTCAAGAGAAATTTTGATAAAAATAACAACCTTTAATCATGAGTTATCAAAGAATAAACTACCTCATATTAATCTAGAAAATATATATCAAATTCGTACTTTTGATTTGAAGACCGCTTATGCAATCAAAGAACAAGAACAAACAGTATCTTTACAAAATGAATTTGAAGAAATTAAATTGCTATCATCAATTGCTTTAGAAAAATATAAGCAAAAAGGATTTAATTACCTTCATTTTGGATTAGTCCAAATTGCAATTAAACCATTATCAAGAAGTGGTATTGATTCACCAATACTTATGTTATTAAGAGATAAAACACTATTAAAATTTGAAGACTCGCTTCTTGGAGCAGTCCAATCGAATCTATGTAACGGAGTAATTTATTTTAATCGTGCTCCTAATTTTCAAGTAAGTTTACATGATTCAACTATACTCAATACATTGGTATTAAATGTCCATCTACCACAAGTAAAATTCCAAAGTGAATGACATGGTTACATAATACTATATCGAATTTACTTTAAACAATCAACTTCTGAATTTAATCCAAGATGTTTACTACAAGATGATAAAGGTGAAACAACTATATTAGCAGTACATAGTAAGGATATACCAAGCACAACATACGCACCTAAACAATTAAAATAGAATATTGAATTAACCATTCCAAATCAATGAAAACTGAAATTACTCAACCTCCTAGAAACTTTGAACAAATAAATATTTCAAATATAATAGAACGCAGAGACGGACAAATAATACTACAATTCGGATCATTTAGAGAATCTATTCCACCAAAATAAGTTCATATTATTCTCGACCTTCTTTTTCTGAATTTTGTTCTAGACAATCGAGTACAGATTCAGAAGTAGAAAGTGTCAATCAAAGCGATAAACAAGACACTAAATTTAAAGCACCTATTGCTGAACCGAATAATAACTTATATGCAACATCACCTACGCATTCAGATTTTAAATCTATTAATGTAATTACAAAAGAATATACAATCAATAAACAATATATCAAAGAAGATTTCTATTCAAAAGAAAATGATGATAAGAGAAACTGGTATTTCAATACGTTTTCTAAACAACAAACACTAGAATATAGAGAAAAATGGTACAATTGTATGGTGTTAAAAGAAATAGATATTCCATTTTTTATATGGTTTGAAACGTATTCAATAGCATATAACATAGATTACCCATTTAAAACAATTAATACAAGTTCATCTTTAGGACAATTATGGGAACAAGTAGATGGATCTAAAACTAAATCAATACATCCCCCATTAAAAGATTTAAAAATAAATACACCAAAAAGACAAATTATAGCTACGCCATTTAAAACTGGTGCAAATAGAGACGATAAAGAACCCGTCCTATTATAAGACATTAAATCTATTTATCAACAAAATAATTATCAAAGTCAAATATTATATACAATATCAAAGCAAGTAGATCAAATAGATCATAAATTAAATACGAATGAATATAATAAATTAGATCAAAAAGATCAAAATATACAGCATCCTTTTTCATCTACGTCTACACCTATATTTAAACCAATAAATAGACAAGTAATATTTCTTGAAAATGAAATATTAAAATCAATCGCATCTAGATTAGCAAATTTAGACAAAGGTAAATGAATCAACAATATCGACGAAAATGATAATGAATCTATTCAATCTTCTACTCAATCCGATAATGATAATCAAGAGATAAATCATATAAAGAATAAAATAAGATCAAATAAACTTTATTATAAAAGACATACTCCACCCGATTTACTATATGAAGAACAATATAATCAAAATAGAAATGTATATACTGGAGATGGTATATACAAATGGAATATAGATAGCAAATCGGAATACCAAATTATGTCTGTATTACAAGAAATGGGTATGGCTTCTATATCCTATAAAGCTAGAGGCAATTCTGATAAACAAGCATGCGTACTATTAATAACTGGTTTTACTGGAGCATTAAATATTGGTGGGATAACTCACTAGACGTACTTACTCAAGATTCAATAATTAATCATGTAGAAGTAAGAAGAGTAGAAGATAATGACAGTTTTGTTGAAGAAGTAGAACATCAAAATGTAGTAGAAGTCTTGATTTATACAATAACCATGCATTTTGTCAGAAATCCTAATGAAGAATCCGAAAGTAAAAAAATAATTTTAACCAATTTGAGATGTCCTACTCTGGGCGACTTTAAATGGTATAAGGATATTTTTATCACTAATATATTTCAAAGAAAATATTGTAATCAACCTTTTTGGAAAGAACGATTTATTTCGGGATTACCATCCTTTTTCGCTGAAAAAATAATCAGTAAATTAAAAAAAATATTCTGGAGGACAACCAGTCCCTTGGAATACAATTACTTATGCTCAATTATTTGCGTTCATTAAAAAAGAAGGTTTAACCTTATGTCAAGAACATAAAGATAAAAAGCGAAATAAAAAATACAAATTTAAAACCACGATGGGTTCGTTTTGTGAAACAATATGGATATTCAAGGCTTAATCCACCATCAAGAATTAAACGTTTAAAATTTAGGAAAAAGAGACCAAATGATATCAAGTATTATAAAAAATCAAAACATTATCAAAAACCTTCGAATTATCTAAAACAAAAGAATTTTCAAAAGAAACCATTTAATAAATATAATATATATAAATCTACTAATAATATAGTTTATTGGAATTGTAAACGTCCTGGACATAGGTCCACGGAATGTAAAATGAAGAAAAAGATAAATGAAATATTTCAAGATCAACCATATTCAAGAAAAATTAACAAAATCACTAATATCAGAATCTGAATTATCAGAAAATGAATCTTCTAGCAATAATTCAATAAATGAAATAGAAAACTTAAGTGATTCTTCTACCGAATCACAAGAAGTTTCTGATAATTTATGTAATTGTAATATAATCAACGTAATAACCAAAGATAATAATAAACAATTCCTATTAGACATTATAGAGAAAATAAATGATCCTAATACAAAAAGGAATATTTAACAAAATTAAAAGATATTATATATCAAGAAAATCAATTAGCTACTCCTCAACCATTTAGTTTAAACAAAATATTTGAAAAATACCCAACTCAAAGTTCATTTAAACAAGTAACAACTGGTGAATTACAACATGAAGTTAAACAACTTAAAACACAAATAAAAGATTTACAAATAATTTTTAACCAACAAGACCTAAAACAATTACAAATAGATGCTCGCTTATCTTTAATAGAATCATCAAATCCTAATCAAGCATCTTCAAGTAATCCAAATTCAGAAAATAATAATATTCATATATCACAAAATGAAGAATATATACAAAACATCAATAAAATTAATTATCAAAAATGGTACACCAAATAACATTACATATAGGACATGATTTCAAAATTAACACAATTGCATTACTAGATTCTGGTGCAGATTATAACTGCATTCGTGAGGGTCTTATACCCACTAAATTTTATGGAAAACCACAGAACGCCTAACCAGTGCTAATGGAAGCAATTTAAGAGTAAAATATAAATTACAATGCGCAAAAATCTGTAATCAAGGATATTGTTTTAAAAAACCAATTTATCTTAGTTAAAGATTTAACACAAGAAGTAATATTAGAAACACTATTTTTTACACAAATTTATCCTTTTTAAAGTATCTGAATGCGGAATAACAACAAAAGTTATAGGAACAAAAATGTTATTCGAATTTTAATTACCTATGAAAACTAAAGAAATATTAGAACTCCAACATAATACAATATAAAAAACAATCAACTAAATAAATGGGAAAAATAAACATATTCAATATCTACAAGATGAAATATCTTACAAAAAATTAGAAGAACAATTAAAATCTCCTTATATAATTAACAAAATAAAAACTATCAAAAACGAATTAATCAAACAAGTATGTTCTGATCTACCCAATGCATTTTGGGAACGAAAACAACATACAGTTAATCTACCTTATATAAAAGAATTTAATGAAAAACTTATACCAAGTAAAGCAAGACCTATTCAAATGAATAAAACATTATTAGAACAATGTCAAAAAGAAATACAAGATTTGTTAAATAAAAAATTAATTAGACCATCCAAGTCACCTTGGAGTTGTGCAGCGTTTTATGTAAACAATGCATCTGAAAAAGAATGTGGAATACAACGACTAGTCATTAATTACAAACCACTGAATGATGTCCTACAATGGATTAGATATCCGATATCCAATAAAAGAGATTTATTAAAACGATTATACAATACAAAAATCTTTTCAAAATTTGATATGAAAAGCGGGTTCTGGCAAATACAAATTGCCGAACAAGATAAATACAAAACAGCATTTACAGTACCTTTTGGTCATTACGAATGGAACGTAATGCCATTCAGTCTTAAAAATGCACCATCTGAATTTCAACACATTATGAATGATATATTCAACAGTTCATCAACATTCGCTATAGTCTATATAGACAATGTCTTAATATAGTCAACATCAATTGATCAACACTTTAGTCATTTAAATACATTTTTAAATATAGTAAAAACCAATGGATTAGTTTTATCTAAACAAAAAATGAATATATTTCAAACTAAAAAAAGATTCTTAGGACATAATATATATCAAGGAACTATGACGCCCATATCAAGATCAATTTGAAGACAAATTCCCAGACGAATTAAGAGAAAAAAACTCAACTACAACGATTTCTAGGATGTCTGAACTATGTTTCGGATTTTCTACCCAATCTGAGAAAAACTATTCAACCATTATTTCAACGATTACAAAAAAAAACCTAAACCATGGACAAATCAGCATAGTAAGTTAGTAAAACAAGTTAAATTGCAAGTAAAAACCTTACCATGTCTGTTAATTCCAAATCCTGAAGCTAGTATGATAGTTGAGACCGATGCTTCAGAAATAGGTTATGGAGGTATTCTAAAACAAAAACTCTCTGAGTCTTGTAAAGAGTCTATAATACGTTTTCATTCTGGAGTCTGGTTAGGACCCCAGCAAGCTTTTCAACAGTTAAAAAAGTACTTTCCATAGTTAATTGTATTTCAAAATTTCAAGATGATTTAATCAATAAAAAATTCCTACTACGGGTTGACTGTAAGTCAGCAAAAGAAATATTACAAAAAGATGTTAAAAATTTAGTTTCTAAGCAAATATTTGCCCGTTGGCAAGCCATATTATCTGTATTTGATTTTGATATCCAATATATTAAAGGCAAAAATAATTCTTTACCTGATTTTCTAACAAGAGAATATTTACAGGAAAAAACAACCCATATTCAACAAAGACTATTCAAGATGATGGATCCTAAAAGTAAGAAACTGATGACTGCATCGGATTATATCCAAAACCAACCCCATCTTCAGGGTAAACCTCTGAGTATTCAAAATACTTTCTCGGCTCTTGCCGAATTTCCTCCTCTTTCATATGTAAATGCAGTAACCACCTCAAAAGGCCAAACTTCTTCTCAACCATCTTCTTCTATTCAAACCACTACCAAATCAAATTACTTCCTCAAACCACAGAAACAACCTCTATTAACTATCCACTATACAAAACCTATTACCCTCAAAGAAATCCAAATAATGTGGTTATCTTAACACCTGATAGCAATATCAAAGTTAAGGCTATTCCGAAGCAAACGGCTCTCGGTAAAGAATAATCAAATCCGTTTATAGCTGATGCTTTGCTTAAAAGCATATTGGATGTATAGACATCTAGATAAATTATTCAATGTATATTCTACTAGACTCTGTATCTTATGTATTTTAATTACTATCTCTACGATATTAATAATCTACAGAGTATATCTGTATGAAAAGTCTATATAAAGATGTAGCTGAGAAGTCAAGATCGCATCACCAAGCAAATGGGACCCACCTCCGACATATGGGACTCACTTATACACACATCAAGCACACAAAACGTCGGCACCACAATCTAATAACACGTATCACGCATTTGGTCAAGTGTCGGCACCACAATCTAATGACACGTATCACCACAACTCATCAAGACTCTCTACGCTTCTCCTCCTATATATACCAAGTTCGGCATTTGGAGAAGGCACGAGCAATTTCTGCAATCTACCTCTCTACAAAACTCAAGTCATAAATTTTAAAGTTTTTAATTTTTAAAGTTGTTTTATCTTAGTATCATCAAAAGTGAAGGTTCAAAACTTATCATATCTTCAAAATCTCTGTAAACAAAACTATTTTAAAAAATTTCAAAAAATTTACTATTCAATATTCGCAGTTTTTAAAAGCAAGTGGTATCAGAGCCTAAAGATCTTCACAAAAACAAAAAAAAAAAAAACTTTTCTTCAAAACCTCTGCATAGTTTTCTTTAAAAAACTTTTCTAAACGAAACACTCTGAAATTAAAAATATTTAAACCCATTCTAAGTAAGATTCCAGCCCCTCTACCTTAGCACTGTCACTGATTAGTGTTCCATGCAGCAAGTCCTAAAGGCCGTAAGACCGTTGGTAAGCCACAGTTGTGCCACAGCAGAAAAGGTTAGTATCTTCCTAGACTATGTTTAAATAATTTAACCATTTTCAAGATAATAGCCCCAAACACGGCGTTATGACTGTTCAAGATAGAAATGAGAGTGAATATAAAGTTTGAAGTGTCAATGTAGTTGAAGTATGCTACCAAGGTGGAGACGCAAGACAAAGTATGAAACAAGCATTATAGCTTATCCGACAGTTCTGTTAGGTCTTTGAATATCATAGGAGTTTCTAATGGTAAATTTTGGAGTTGTAGCAAGGAGACACCTATCCACGCTGACACAAAAAGTATTGATGTGAATATGAAGAATCAATACTTTCACAAACAAAGATTTGACCATTTCCTAGATGATTGTCCCAATAATGTAGTTATGACCTTTCAAGATAGAAATGAGAGTGAATAGAAAGGTGGAAGTGTCAATGTAGCTGAAGTATGCTACCAAGGTGGAGAAATAAGTCAAAGTAAGAAACAAGCATTATAGCTCATTCCACTGTTATGTTTGTTCTTTGAATATCATAGGAGTTTGTAATGGTGAATTTGGGAGTTATAGCAAGAAGAAACATATGAAGGCTAAAACATATAAACACTTATTGATGTGAATCTGAAGAATCAATACTTTAATGAACAAATATTTAACCATTTTCAAGAAGATAGTCCCAAAAACGTAGTTATGACCCTTCTAAATAGAAATGAGAGTGAATATAAAGGGTTAAGTGTCAAAGTAGTTGAAAAAATGCTACTAAGGTGGAGACGCAAGACAAAGTAAGAAACAAGCATTATAGCTTATCCCACAGTTCTGTTATGTCTTTGAATGTCATAAGAGTTTCTAATGTTGAATTTGGGAGTTGTAGCAACTAGAAACATTCGGAGGCTAAAACAACACATATTGATGTGAATATGAAGAATCAATGCTTTCATGGATAAAGATTTAACAATTTTCAAGGTAATAGTCCCAAAAACAGCGTTATGACCCTTCAAGATAGAAATGAGAGTGAATATAAAGGTGGAAGTGTCAATGTAGCTGAAGTATGCTACGAAGGTGGAGACGCAAGACAAAGTAAGAAACAAGCATTATATCTTATACCATAGTTCTTTTATGAATTTAAATCTCATAGGAGTTTCTAATGATAAATTTGGGAATTGTAGCAAGGAGACACCTATACAGGCTGACACAGCAACTATTGATGTGAATATAAAGAATCAATGCTTTCACTAACAAAGATTTGACAATTTCCAAGATGATTGTTCCAAAACCGTAGTTATGACCCTTCAAGATATAAATAAGAGTGAATAGATGTGTTTAGGTGTCAAAGTAGTTAAAGAATGCTACCAAGGTGGAGACAGAAGTCAAAGTAAGAAATAAGCAATATAGCTTATCCCACAGTTATGTTAGTTCTTTGAATCTCATAGGAGTTTGTAATGGTGAATTTGGAAGTTATAACAAGAAGACACATATGAAGGCTAACACATTACCTATTGATGTGAATATAAAGAATCAATGCTTTCATGGACAAAGATTTAACCATTTTCAAGATGATAGTCCAAAAAACACCGTTATGACCCTTCAAGATAGAAATGAGAGTGAATATAAAGGTGGAAGTGTCATAGTAGCTGAAGTATGCTACGAAGGTGGAGACGCAAGACAAAGTAAGAAAAAAGCATTATAGCTTATACCATAGTTCTTTTAGGACTTTAAATCTCATAGGAGTTTCTAATGATAAATTTGGGAATTGTAGCAAGGAGACACCTATGCAGGCTGACACAGCAACTATTAATGTGAATATGAAGAATCAATGCTTTCACTAACAAAGATTTGACCATTTTCAAGATAATTTTTCCAAAAACGTAGTTCTGACCCTTCAAGATAGAAATGAAAGTGAATAGAAGTGTTTAGATGTCAAAGTAGTTGAATCATGCTACCAAGGTGGAGACATAAGTCAAAGTAAGAAACAAGCAATATAGCTTATCCCAGAGTTATGTTAGTTCTTAGAATCTCATAGGACTTGGTAATGGTGAATTTCAGAGTTATAGCAAGAATACACATATGGAGGCCGAAACAACACCTATGGGTGTGAATATGACGAATCAATGCTTTCATTGACAAAGATTTAACCATTTTCAAGACGATAGTCCCAAAAACGTAGTTATGACCCTTCTAAATAGATTAGAGTGTGAATAGAAAGGTTGGAGTGTCAAAGTAGTTGAAGAATGCTACTAAGGTGGAGACGCAAGACAAAGTAAGAAACAAACATTATAGCTTATCCCACAGTTTTGTTAGGTCTTTAAATCTCATATGAGTTTCTAATGGTAAATTGTTTAGTTCTAGCAAGGAGACACCTATGCAGGTGACACAACAACTATTGATGTTAATATGAAGAATCAATACTTTCACTAACAAATATTTGACCATTTCCAAGGTGATTGTCCCAAAAACGTAGTTATAACCCTTCAAGATAAAAATGAGAGGGAGTATAAGTGTTTAGGTGTCATAGTAGTTGAAGCATGCTACCAAGGTGGAGAAGCAAGTCAAAGTAAGAAACAAGCATTATAGCTTATCCCAGAGTTATGTTGGTTTTTGGAATCTCATAGGAGTTTCTAATGGTGAATTTCAGAGTTATAGCAAGAAGACACATATAGTGGCTAAATTAACACCTATTGATGTGAATATGAAGAATCAATGCTTTCATTGACAAAACTTTAACCATTTCCAAGATGATAGTCCCAAAAATGTAGTCATGACCCTTCTAAATAGAAATGAGAGTGCATAGAAAGGTTGAAGTGTCAAAGTAGTTGAAACATGCTACTAAGGTGGAGACGCAAGACAGTAAGAAACAAGCATTATAACTTATCCCATAGTTCTGTTAGGTCTTTGAATGTCATAGTAGTTTCTAAAACTGAATTTGGGAGTTGTAGCAAGAAGAAACATATGGAGTTCAAAACAACATATATTGATGTGAATATGAAGAATCAATGCTTTCATGGAGAAAGATTTACCCATTTTTAAGATGATAGTCTGAAAAACGGTGTTAAGACCCTTTAAGATAGAAATGAGAGTGAATATAAAGGTTGTAGTGTCAAAGTAGTTAAAATATGCTACGAAGATGGAGACGCAAGACAAAGTAAGAAACAAGCATTATAGCTTATCCCACAGTTCTGTTAGGTCTTTGAATATCATAAGAGTTTCTAATGGTAAATTTGGGAGATGTAGCAAAGAGACACCTATGCAGGCTGACACAACAACTATTGACGTAAATATGAACAATCAATAATTTCACTAATAAAGATTTGACCATTTTCAAGATGATTGTCCCAAAAACGTAGTTATGACCTTTTAAGATAGAAATAAGACTGAATAGAAGTGTTTAGGTGTCAAAGTAGTTTGATGCGATCCTCACAAGGATTCGACACTTTCGAGTTGTGGAAATGGATAGATGGATAGATGATGGATCGAATGGTCGCACAGGAGATGCAGAATAGCTCCTGATACACCTCAATGACTGCTAGGATATGATACACCTAGACAAGACAAGGTTTGGTTCCCCGGATATGACACACCAAGACGAATCGGGCTGATTGTTGGATATTACTCACCAAGCAATCGAAAGTTCTAAAAGAACTAAAGAGATTCACTCTAAAAATGTTTGAAAAGAAAGTTAATTGATTATTTGTGATGGTCTAGGCGTGCTTATATAGCAGAAGAAAGAGTAGAAAATATCTAAGCAATATTAATTGCTGAAAATAAAATAAAACTTAAAACAAAAGAAAATAAAATATCTCTTGTACTTCTTGTACTTCTTGTACTTCATCTCCACGAAATAAATCTTTATTTTTGGGCCAAGAGACTTTTTGTGGGCTTTGGATAAGTTCTCTTATGGAGTTGATGAATAAGTGATCCAATTTGCCTCATTAAAACCTTCTTTTGGAAAAACCCATTGGAAAAAAATCAAAGGTTAGGAAAAAGAGTACAAATGGATCACCCTCTTTGTTAATCCATTTGAGAAGGTGTTGCCATCAGCATATTCTGATATCCAATGTACTTAGTGAAGTCCTTAGATGCTTGATGATTGTGCACTTGAGTGAGAAGTCCATGGATTGAATTCTGAAGTGCCTTGGCTCTTGCTCTTGTCATAGGTCCACTTGGTACAACCAATAAATCTTCAACTCCATGTATGCTCTCCTCAGGTTCATGCTGCATTTTATTGTTCTCCATGATCACATCATCCCCCTTTTCTTGAAAAGGAATTGACCTCAAATCGTGGTCATCTGCAAAAAGGGAATTAAGTCAGCAACATTAAAACTGGAACTCACTTTGTACTTACCTTGTAGATCAAGTTGGTAAGCATTCTCATTGATCCTCTTTGTGACTCGGAATGGACCATCAATTCTAGGTTTCAGATTGGACTTCCTTTCAGCCGGAAATCTTTCTTTCCTCAAATGTATCCACACTAAGTCTCCTTCCTCAAAGATCTTCTTATGCCGGCCCTTGTTGGCATATTTTTCATACAGCTTGGTTTTCTCCTCTATATTCTTCCGAGCTTTCTCATGGATCTATTTAACAAGTTCAGCTTTCCGTTTCCCATCTATGCTTGCTCTTTCACTCAAAGGTAGAGGGGTTAGATCCAAAGGAGAAATAGGATTAGATCCATAGACAATTTCGAATGGAGAAAACTTTGTGGCTGAATGCATTGAGCGATTATATGCAAATTCAACATGCGGCAAACAATCTTCCCAAGTTTTCAAGTTCTTTTTAATCAATGCACGTAAAAGAGTAGACAAAGTTCTATTCACAACTTCAGTTTGCCCATCAGATTGAGGATGACAAGTAGTTGAAAATAACAACTTAGTTCCTAGCTTAGACCAAAGTGTTTTCCAAAAGTAGCTCTAGAACTTAGTATACTTATCACTAACAATAGTTATGGGCATGCCATGAATCCTAACTATCTCTTTAAAGAACAAGTTAGCTACATGTGAAGCATCATCAGTTTTATGACAGGCAATGAAATGTGCCATCTTAGAAAACCTATCAACAACAACAAAGATGGAGTCTTTTCCAGTCCTAGTTCTAGGCAATCCAAGCAACAAATCCATAGATATGTCATTCCAGGGCTGAGTAGGGATTGGTAAAGGGGTGTACAAACCTTGAGACTGTATCTTTAATTTGGCTTTTTTGCAAGTGACACATCTTCCGCAGACTCTCTCTACATCTCTCTTCATATGCGGCCAATAGAAGTGCTCTTGCAGTACTTTGAGAGTTTTAGCAATTCCAAAATGCCCCACTAAGCCTCCTCCATGCGCTTCCCTGACTAGCAAATCTCTCACAGAGCAATTAGGCACACACAAACGATTTTCAAAGAATAAGAATCCTTCATGCCTAAAATACTTCCCAAAAGCGAATTTAACACAAGACTTGTAAATTTCTTGAAATTCAGAATCAGTCTTGTATAAACCTTTTAGTTGCTCAAATCCTAACAACTTAGCATCCAAAGTAGTAATCAAAACATACCTCCGAGATAAGGCATCGGCAACAATGTTTTCTTTACCTTTTTTGTACTTGATTACATACGGAAATGTTTCAATGAACTCTATCCACCTAGCATGTCGTTTGTTAAGCTTTTGCTGACCTTTCAAATGATTTAAGGACTCATGATCAGTATGGATGACGAACTCCTTTGGCCATAGGTAGTGCTGCCATGTTTGCAAAGCCCGAACCAAGGCATACAACTCCTTGTCGTAGGTCGGATAGTTCAAAGTGGCTCCTCCAAGCTTCTCACTTAAAAAGGTAATGGGTTTCTTCTCATGCATCAAAACCGCACCAATACCTACACCAGATGCATCACATTCAATTTCAAAAGTTTTCATAAAATCTAGTAAAGACAAAAAGGGTGCATTGGTAAGTTTCTCCTTCAAGGTTTGGAATGCTTTTTCTTGTGCTTCTTCCCATTTGAATCCCACACTTTTCTTGATCACTTCAGTAAGTGGAGCAGCTATGGTGCTAAAATCTTTCACAAATCTCCTATAGAATCCGGCAAGTCCATATAAACTCCTCACTTTGCTCACGGTACTAGGACTAGGCCATTCACGGATACCTCTCACTTTTTCTTCATCAACCTGTATACCATGTGCACTCACAAAAAATTCTAAAAACACAAGATTATCCGTGCAAAAGGATACACTTCTTTAGGTTAGCAAACAACTTTTCTGTCCTTAGAACTTCTAAAACAGATATCAAATGCTCAACATGATCGTCTAAGTTTTTGCTATAAACTAGAATGTCATCAAAGTACACAACAACAAAAACTCCAATGAAAGCTTTTAAGACATGGTTCATTAATCTCATAAAAGTGCTGGGTGCATTAGTTAATCCAAAAGGCATTACTACCCACTCATATAATCCATGTTTTGTTTTAAAAGCAGTTTTTCACTCATCACCCTCTTTCATGTGAATTTGGTGATATCCACTTTTAAGATCAATTTTAGAAAACACACTAGAGCCATACAGTTCATCTAGCATGTCGTCTAAACGAGGAATAGGATGGCGATACTTAACTGTTATGTTGTTGATAGCTCGACAATCAATACACATCCTCCATGTTCCATCCTTCTTTGGTACAAGTAGAACCGGCACTCTCTCGGATGTAACCCTTATCCATGAGTTCGCTCACTTGTTTTTGCAACTCCTTGGTCTCAATCAGGTTGGTTCTATAAGCTGGCCTGTTGGGAAGTGAAGCTCCAGGCATGAAATCTATTTGGGTCTCAATCCCACGGATAGGTGGTAATCCCTTGGGGTTTTCCTCTGGAAAGATGTCTTCAAATTCCTGCAAAAGAGAAGTAACCTTACTCGGCAAATCCGGTGAGAGATTAGTATGATTCATAAGTGCTTCTTTGTAAACAAACAGAAGAATGGGTTTTTTAGAGAAAAAAGCTCTCTTAACCACATTAGATCTCACAAAGAAGTTTGAATGCCTCACGGGTTTACTCTCACCGGCCTTTTTCTTGGTTTTTCTCAAACTCTCTTTTTCTTTTTGTGGTGAAGTGTTTAGGGGGTCACTCACAGTTGTTTTTCCTTGTTGTTTCAGCTGGATCTTGTCTTGGTAAACTTTGTGTGGTGCTAGAGGAGCAAGGACTATTTTTCGGCCTTTGTACTCAAAAGAATACCTATTGGTGAAACCATCATGTAAAACCCTTCTATCAAAACTGCCATGGTCTTCCAAGTAAGATGTGGCCGGCCTCCATAGGTAGAATATCACACAAAATTTCGTCCTCATATTTGCCTATGGTTATGGGAACCAATACTTGGCTGTTCACCACCATCTCACCAGCATCATTCAGCCATTGAAGCTTATAAGGCTTCGGATGCTCAATGACTTTCAACCCTAACTTCCTCACCATTGTTTCACTAGCTACGTTGGTGCAAATTCCTCCATCAATTATAAGGCTGCAAACCTTTCCTTCAACAATGCATCTAGTATGAAACAAATTTTCTTTTTGATCGTGTACATTTACCTTAGTTTGAACACTCAATGATCTCCGTGTTACCAAAAGCTCTCCCACGGCTGGTAACTCCACTTGCTCTTCTTCTTCCGAGGCTGAATAATTCTCCTCCTCTTCCTCGGTCTCAATCTCACCATTCTCCAAGAGAATCATAATCCTCTTGTTAATACATTCATTGGTGTAGTGCCCTCGCCCTTGACACTTAAAACATCGAACTTCTCTAGGTTTAGAAGGGCCTGCCTCGGCTTGACCTTTAGGGTTCGGTTTGGTGGTGGATGGTCTTGACTTGGTCTTTGGTTTAGCAATGGTTTTGTCCTCTTTATGATAACTGGTCCTAGCATGAGATACTCCAGCCCCATATGACATTTTAGAGCCACCCCTCCTCTTGATTTGTTGTTCTACTAGAACAGCCTTATGAAGCATTTCCTCCAATCCTTCATATGTTTGTAGCTCCATTCTGTCTTGGATGTCACGGGACAAACCACTAAGGAACCTTGCCATTGTTGCCTCAGAATCTTCTTCTATGTCGGCTTTGATCATAAGAGACTCCATTTCTTGGAAATATTCATCCACACTTTTACTCCCTTGGCTTAATCTCCTAACCCTTTGATGCAACTCGCGGTGGTAATGACTCGGAACAAACCTCTTTCTCATCAGATTTTTCATCTCTTCCCAAGTTTTCACACGCGGTTCATGGTTGCGTTTCCTACTTGTCACAATTTGATCCCACCAGTTGATGGCATAGTCATAGAATTTGGTTGCGGCAAGTTGGACCTTCTTGTATTCCGAATTTGTTTGACAATCAAACACCAGCTCTATCTTCTTCTCCCACTCTAGGTAAGCATCTGGATCACTCTTCCCATAGAATGGTGGTATTTTCAACTTCAGACCATTGATATTGTCTTCATTTCGGCCTCTTGCTTCGTGATCACGTCTAGGTCTTCGATGAGTCCTAGTAGATATTCGGCTTCCTGTACTGTAATAATCATCTTCCTCCACGTCCCTTTCTTGCCTAAGTTGCTCTCTCCTTCTGCTAACAACATTTCCCCGCTGTACCAATGGTGGAGGTACTTCAGATTGCCCTTGGACAGATTCTTGGATTTTATCGATCCTCTCATGAACTGCACCTAGTTCTGTCCTCAGCATGCGCCTCATTTCCCCCAGAATAGCTTGCAGTTCTAGATTAGGAATTCTAGAAACACGCTCTCTGTTGGCATTATCAGAATTATCTCCTTCACTCGCCATTTATTTTTCCCTGCAAAACAGAATGGTTAGTAACAAAAGCTCACAAAATGTTTCTTCCTCAAGTGTTTCTCTCAAGTGTTTCTCTCATGTGTTTCACTCAGCTCTAATCAATGATCTCACTAGTAGCAAAATCTCAACAGTTCTTATCAAACTAATCAATCCAACTTGGTGGAAATCCAACAAACAGGCAGAAAGAATGATTTTAGATAGAAAAACAAGATGTTTCGGAAAAATGAGAGATTTGAAAGACTAAACTTCTGGAAAAATGATATAGAACGATTATGATCAAGGATTTTTATTTTTTTTTGAAAATGTGATTGATCAGATCACGAAAAGATGCATGATTTTGAATAAAAACGTAACTGACATGAAACTGACCGGATTGGGAGTTGATCAGTCCCTTTTGAGTGTTTAGAATTTTTTTTTTTTTTTCAACTGCAGATCGGACTAGATCTTAGCATAGAAGAACAGAGAGGTCGAAAAGAGTTTTACGAATGGTGGGAAGGTGAGAAGATGATAGAAAATAGATACAAACTCGAAAATGTGCTCTGATACCAAATGATGCAATCCTCCCAAGGCTTCGACACTTTCGAGTTGTGGAAATGGATAGATGGATAGATGATGAATCGAATGGTCGCACAGGAGATGCGGAATAGCTCTGATATACCTCAATGACTCCTAGGATATGACACACCTACACAAGAAAAGGTTTGATTCCCCGGATATGACACACCGAGACGAATCGGGCTGATTGTTGGATATTACTCACCAAGCAATCGAAAGTTCTAAAAGAACTAAAGAGATTCACTCAAAAAAATGTTTGAAAAGAAAGTTGATTGATTATTTGTGATTGTCTAGGCGTTCTTATATAGCACAAGAAAGAGTAGAAAATATCTAAGCAATATTAATTGCTGCAAATAAAATAAAACTTAAAACAAAAGAAAATAAAATATCTCTTATACTTCTTGTACTTCTTGTACTTCATCTCCACGAAATAAATCTTTATTTTTGGGCCAAGAGACTTTTTGTGGCATTTGATTGTTCTCCATGATCACATCATCCCCCTCTTCTTGAAAAGGATTTGACCTCAAATCGTTCTCATCTGCAACAAAGGGAATTAAGTCAGCAACATTAAAACTGGAACTCACTTTATACTTACCTTGTAAATCAAGTTGGTAACCATTGTCACTGATCCTCTTTGTGACTCAGAATGGACCATCAATTCGTGGTTTCAGTTTGGACTTCCTTTCAGCTGGAAATCTTTCTTTTCTCAAATGTATCCACGCTAGGTCTCCTTCCTCCAAAATCTTCTTATGTCGGCCCTTGTTGGCATATTTTTCATACAGCTTGGTTTTCTCCTCTATGTTCTTCCGAGCTTTCTCATGGATCTGTTTAACAAGTTCAGCTTTCCTTTTCCCATCTATGCTTGCTCTTTCACTCAAAGGTAAAGGGGTTAGATCCAAAGGGGAAATAGGATTAAATCCATAGGCAATTTCGAATGGAGAAAACTTTGTGGCTAAATGCATTGAGCGATTACATGCAAATTCAACATGCGGCAAACAATCTTCCCAAGTTTTTAAGTTCTTTTTGATCAAGGCACGTAAAAGAGTAGACAAAGTTCTGTTCACAACTTCAGTTTGTCCATCAGATTGAGGATGACAAGTAGTTGAAAATAACAACTTAGTTCCTAGCTTAGACCAAAGTGTTTTCCAAAAGTAGCTCAAGAACTTAGTATCCCTATCACTAATAATAGTTCTGGGCATGCCATGAATCCTAACTATCTCTTTAAAGAACAAGTTAGCTACATGTGAAGCATCATCAGTTTTATGACAAGCAATGAAATGTGCCATTTTAGAAAACTTATCAACAACAACAAAGATGGAGTCTTTTCCAGTCCTAGTTCTAGGCAATCCAAGCAACAAAATCCATAGATATGTCATTCCAGGGCTGAGTAGGAATTGGTAAAGGGGTGTACAAACCTTGAGACTGTACCTTTGATTTGGCTTGTTTGCAAGTGAGACATCTTCCGCAGACTCTCTCCACATCTCTCTTCATATGCGGCCAATAGAAATGATCTTGCAGTACTTTGAGAGTCTTAGTAATTCCAAATGTCCCATTAAGCCTCCTCCATGCGCTTCCCTGACTAGCAAATCTCTCACCGGGCAATTAGGCACACACAAACGATTTTCAAAGAATAAGAATCCTTCATGCCTAAAATACTTCCAAAAAGCGATTTTAACACAAGACTTGTAAATTTTTTGAAATTCAGAATCAGTCTTGTATAAACCTTTTAGTTGCTCAAAATCTAACAACTTAGCATCCAAAGTAGTAATCAAAACATACCTCCGAGATAAGGCATCAGCAACAATGTTTTCTTTACCTTTTTTGTACTTGATTACATACGGAAATGTTTCAATGAACTCTAGCCACCTAGCATGTCGTTTGTTAAGCTTTTGCTGACCTTTCAAATGCTTTAAGGAATCATGATCAGTATGGATGACAAACTCCTTTGGCCACAGGTAGTGTTGCCATGTTTGCAAAGCCCGGACAAAAGCATACAATTCTTTGTCGTAGGTCGGATAGTTCAAAGTGGCTCCTCCAAGCTTCTCACTGAAAAAGGCAATGGGCTTCTTCTCTTGCATCAAAACCGCACCAATACCTACACCAGATGCATCACATTCAATTTCAAAAGTTTTCATAAAATCTGTTAAAGACAAAAGGGGTGCATTGGTAAGTTTCTCCTTCAAGGTTTAAAATGCTTTTTCTTGTGCTTCTTCCCATTTGAATCCCACACTTTTCTTGATCACTTCCGTAAGTGGAGCAGCTATGGTGCTAAAATTTTTCACAAATATCCTATAGAATCCAGCAAGTCCATGGAAACTCCTCACTTCGCTCACGGTACTAGGACATGGCCAATCACGGATAGCTCTCACTTTTTCTTCATCAACCTGTATACCCTGTGCACTCACAACAAAACCTAGAAACACAAAATTATCCGTGCAAAAGGTACACTTCTTTAGGTTAGGAAACAACTTTTCTTTCCTTAGAACTTCTAAAACAGATTTCAGATGCTCAATATGATCGTCTAAGTTTTTGCTATAAACCAGAATGTCATCAAAGTACACAACAACAAAAACTCCAATGAAAGCTCTTAAGTCATGGTTCATTAATCTCATGAAAGTACTGGGTGCATTAGTTAATCCAAAAGGCATTACTAACCACTCATATAATCCATGTTTTGTTTTAAAAGCAGTTTTTCACTCATCACCCTCTTTCATGCGAATTTGGTGATATCCACTTTTAAGATCAATTTTCGAAAACACACTAGAGCCATACAGTTCATCTAGCATATCATCTAAACGAGGAGTAGGATGGCGATACTTAACTGTTACGTTGTAGATGGCTCAACAATCAATGCACATCCTCCATGTTCCATCCTTCTTTGGTACAAGTAGAACCGGCACAGCACAAGGGCTCATGCTCTCTTGGATGTATCCCTTATCCATGAATTTGCTCACTTGTTTTTGCAACTCCTTGGTCTCAACCTGGTTGGTTTTATAAGCTGGCCTGTTGGGAAATGAAGCTCCCGGCACGAAATCTGTTTGGTGCTCAATCCCACGGATAGATGGTAGTCCCTTGGGGTTCTCCTCCGGAAAGATGTCTTCAAATTCCTGCAAAAGAGAAGTAACCTTACTCGGCAATTCCGGTGAGAGGTTAATATGATTCATAAGTGCTTCTTTGTAAACAAACAGAAGAATGGGTTGTTTAGAGAAAAGAGCTCTCTTAACCACATTAGATCTCACAAAAAAGTTAGAATGCCTCACGGGTTTACTCTCACAGGCCTTTTTCTTGGTTTTTCTCAAACTCTCTTTTTCTTTTTGTGGTGAAGTGTTTAGGGGGTCACTCACAGTTGTTTTTCCTTGTTGTTTCAGCTGGATCTGGTCTTGGTAAACTTCATGTGGTGCTAGAGGAGCAAGGACTGTTTTCTGGCCTTTGTACTCAAAAGAATACCTATTGGTGAAACCATCATGCAAAACCCTTTTATCAAACTGCCATGGTCTTCCAAGTAAGATGTGGCCGGCCTCCATAGGTAGAATATCACACAAAAGTTTGTCCTCATATTTGCCTATGGTTATGGGAACCAATACTTGGCTGTTCACCGCCATCTCACCAGCATCATTCAGCCATTGAAGCTTATAAGGCTTCGGATGCTCAATGACTTTCAACCCTAACTTCCTCACCATTGTTTCACTAGCTACGTTGGTGCAGCTTCCTCCATCAATTATAAGGCTGCAAACCTTTCCTTCAACAATGCATCTAGTATGAAACAAATTTTCTTTTTGATCGTGTTCAGTTACCTTAGTTTGAACACTCAATGATCTCTGTGTTACCAAAAGTTCTCACACGGCTGGTAACTCCACTTGCTCTTCTTCTTCCGAGGCTGAATCATTCTCCTCCTCTTCCTCGGTCTCAATCTCACCATTCTCCAAGAGAATCATAATCTTCTTGTTAATACATTCATTGGCGTAGTGCCCTCGCCCTTGACATTTAAAACATCGAACTTCTCTAGGTTTAGAAGGGGCTGCCTCGGCTTTACCTTTAGGGTTCGGATTGGTGGTGGATGGTCTTGACTCGGTCTTTGGTTTAGCAATGGTTTTTTCCTCTTTATGATAACTGCTCCTAGCATGAGATGCTCCAGCCCCATATGACGTTTTAGAGCTACCCTTCCTCTTGATTTGTTGTTCTACTAGAACAGCCTTATGAAGCATTTCCTCTAATCTTTCATATGTTTGTAGCTCCATTCTGTCTTGGATGTCACGGGACAAACCACTTAGGAACCTTGCCATTGTTGCCTCAGAATCTTCTTCTATGTCGGCTTTGATCATAAGAGACTCCATTTCTTGGAAATATTCATCCACACTTTTACTCCCTTTGCTTAATCTCCTAACCCTTTGATGCAACTCGCGGTGGTAATGACTCGGAACAAACCTCTTTCTCATCAGATTTTTCATCTCTTCCCAAGTTTCCACACGTGGTTCATGGTTGCGTTTCCTACTTGTCACAATTTGATCCCACCAGTTGATGGCATAATCATAGAATTCGGTTGCGGCAAGTTAGACCTTCTTGTATTCCGAATTTGTTTGACAATCAAACACCAGCTCTATCTAGAAACAAGAAGTGGTTCATTGATGTTGATAATTTATATGCTTGTCTTTTTGTCAATGGCAATCACTGGGTGGCTTTGGATATTAACTTGCCAGCTAAGAAGATTTACATCTATGATAGCATCCCAAGCCTATGTGGGATGCTCAAATGGTCTTACAATGCATGTTTTCAAGGCGAATGATTCCCGCTTTGTTAAGTCTGATGAGGTTTGTAAGAAGAGCTATGCGATGTTAGAAGTGAGAAGGGTGAAGGTAAATGTGCCTTTGAATGAAGATCCAGGAGATTATGGTGTGTTGCTCTAAAGTATATTGAATGTTTAGCTCTTGGGAAACCATTCGAAGGGCAATGTGATAGGAACATACCAGCTCTTCGGGTCAAACTTGCCACTGAGCTATTTGACGAAGTTGGAGAGAACTATAAACATCACATTCCACGGAGTAGAAGACTTGGTAAAGACTTTGTAATCCCTCACCTTAGTGATTCTCCGTCGTTTGAGTTCTTAGACTTTTATGTGTACTTGTCTCAGAATTGTATTCTTGTGTGTGTACTTGTTTCAGAATTTTAGCATTTATGCATCCTTGTTTCAGAAATTTAGGCTGTTATGTGTACTTATCTTATCTCAGAATTGTATTCTTGTGTGTGTACTTAATTCAGAATTTTAGCATTTATGCATCCTTGTGCCTTCAATCCCACTCGAAACCCGCCAAAATTCAAAATCTTAAGAATCAAATAATAAGACATAATGTGATGACAGAATTTTAAAAATTTCATGAATGATTTCAGAGAAATATAAAGCATCGTAGTAGTTCAACACAAAAGAAAAGAGACGAAAAAAACACTAGATGTCTATAAATTACATGTCTTACGATTATGTCCTTGATTGCAATTACCACAAGTGTATTGTTTCCTTAGCTTTTTCTTTCCCATCGAAATCTCCAATGCAGATTTAATTCTCAAGTTCTTCGGTCTTCCAGGTTGTTGTTTAGGTACTGGTGGTAAACAAACCTTGCTGACTACATGTTCCGGAACGGGTATCACAAAATTCCTTGGCATGATGGCGCTTGCATATGTATTGGACAAGTAGGTCGTATGAAAGTAAAGATGACACATTGAAATTGGAGAGACTTTCCTGTTATCAGTAGCCGCACTTGCATTAGCACAAGGCCATTTCTCCAAGTCAAACCTGCGACACATACATTTTCTGTCTTTCAAATTTACAACATGGAGAGATGATCCACTTGTAACTTGCACATTATGTGCATCTATATCTTGTACAGTAAGTAGCTTAGAGTACGCTACACGGCTCTGTAAAACAATAATATTATTACTAATGAAACATATATACAAATAACATCAAATGTTCAATAGGATTAGAAAGTAAACCTGGAGAATTTTTTCGACTGCACGTGTTAAAGATGTTTTCATTTTGAATGCATCATTCCTTCGATCTGAAAACCATCCAATTATCATGGACCTAATTGTTTCAAACAGTTCCACAATAGGAAAACTCATAGCGTGTGACATCACATTATTCATTGATTCTGCAATGTTGCTTGTAAGCAAGTTGTACCTATCACCAGGAAAATGTGCATGTATCCACAATTGCATATCAGCTCTTTCAAAGTAATTATGAAGTGCAGGATTCAATGCTTTAATCTGATCAAATGTTGATTGAAAATCAACTACTTTGAATGCATTTTCCGCCTTCTTAACCAAACCAAATGCTTTCCGACCTTTAAAACGAACAAGCATATTCTTGTACAAATGGTATGTACATATTCTCCGGCTAGACTTCGGATACACCTTTTTAATTGTTTTTCCAATTGATTTGTGCCTATCAGAAATAATGGCTAGGCTTTCATCATCTGGTATCACGTAGCTGAGTTGCTTGAAAAATCATTCCCATGATTCATCATTTCTGTACCAACCACTGCAAAAGCTATTGGAAAAATCTGGATATTGCCATCTTGAGTTGTTGTCGTCGGAAGTATCCGTTTATATTTTCCCTTTAAAAATGTACCATCAACACCCACCACTTTTCTCATGAATGGAAATCCATTTATACTTGCACCAAAGGCTAGAAACAAGTAATTAAATATATGAGCTTTATAAACTTCAAGTCGCGTAAATGTTTCTGGATTTTTCCTCCTAATCATGTACAAGTAAGTAGGGAGCTGCTCATAACCACTCTCTCGACTACCCCGGACCAATTCACGAGCATATCTTAGCGTCCAATATGCTTTCCAATAATCCATCTATCAAAAATGAAATATTAATATTTACGTGAAACTATATAAAATAACATGAAAAATATATAAATGTACACCTAATATTGTACCTTGATCTGAAAGCGTTTATTTAAATGTTTCTGCAACGTGCTTTGACAATACCTTAGGCCCAACTCCACCAACAAAATCCTTGTACAAAGCTCCAAGAATTTGATGAGTTGCGTGTCGGGAACGTGCATATCGCTGTGTAACTGAATATGTATGTTGTGAAACAAACACACACACATGAAACTTTGGGCTCTTAATGTTTTACCTCTTACCCTCCACGTACATCCTTTTACCCACCACTTGACAATGAGTAAAAATGGTGTCGACCGATCAACATAATAATCAAACTTCTGTACCATGGTTAGTATCTTCAATCGTGTCTCCAAATGATCTTTTGTATTATAACATTGACCAACAGCCAAATACATAGAAGACAAGTCTAACTTTGCATTGTTATCTTTATTTTCTTCAACAAAAATACTTGAAATCGTCTTCTTCTTTGGTGAACTAGTGTTAGGTTTCTCTTCTTCGTTTGGTTGAATCCCATAAGAGCTAAAATTCTCATCATTAGAGTCTGTACCGTCTGAATCATCACAGTAATCAAATCGTGTTTGTTCATCGTCAAGATCTTCATCATCTTTACTCACGACGTCTTCATCTTCAGAGTCTGTTCCGTCCGAATCGTTTCTTGGTCTTTTATTTCCTTTTCTATTCGATTCAACCATTAGTTTCTTCTTCACTTCAACGCAAAGTCGAACAATATCCTTCTGCAATATCTGCAGGAAAGCATGTAATTGTCAAGAATTAGAAAAAAAACTAGTGGTGTATTAACAAGTAATTGCTGAGACAAATTCTTTGGAAGCTTGTAGCTCAACACAACATCACATACTCTATTGTCCAGCCCATAATCCTCATATACCATACGAATGCAATCATCATAACTGGTTTGATGGTTACCTTCTAAAACTCGACAACCCCTTTTGTTATCAATCACAAACAACCATCTCTTTTTCTCAATGATCCAATTGCCACATACGAGAATAATCTGATCCATATCTGATCCAATCCACCAACGTTTTGTGACAGCAATGTGAGAAGGCGATGTCGTGAGAAAAAAAAAACAAAAGTACAAAACAGTTTATCGTGTGATCCACGCAAATTGTAAAAGAGACTAACCAAAAAGGGAAAAATATTGATGAACCCTAAAGAAAAAAAAAACAAAATCGGAATAATGAGACATAAGAGATCGAATTTAGAGAGGAAGAAGGAAAAAAATAGAGATAACCATTATTGGAAGACAAAACCCTAGAATTAACATTTAATGTCTTATTACACAAAAGTCTGTCACAACTACGGTAATGAAAAGTCTGTCATCATAATATTTAAATCAACAAATCTGTTGTCACATGTTGGCACTATATGGGTCAATTGAGCAATATTTTTCCCAAAATCAATTCTGCTATCAAACAACGAATTTTTGTTAAGGTAAACAAAATCTGTCATACCATAAAAGAAATCTGTCATAACATAAGAAATTAATATTCGAACCATATGTCATTCTTGCAATTATATTTTAGAAAAAATAATCTGCTATTAAACGACAGATTTATGTTAACTTAAACCAAATCTATCATCAAATAAAACAAATTTGTCATAACATAAAAAAAATTAATAACAAAAATCTATCATTTACATAACCTAAATCTGTTATCAAATGCCAGATTTTTGGTAACATTAAACAAATCTGTCATCACATAACCAAAATCTGTTATCATTAGACGTCATTCTAGTAATTAATTTTTGGTGGAAAAATCTCTTATGATTGAATAGATGACCGACCTACAAGAAGACGAAAATCAAATTCCTAGACAGATTTTTATCTTTCTATTCTCCACATAAATATTTTTAACTGAAAAGTAAATTAAAATCATAAAGTTGTTTAATGACAAATCAGAATAAATTACCTTCTCAGGTAAAAACCATATTTATTGCATCTTCAAATATCTCTTCATATGAATCTCCATTAGTATTTCGTTAAAATCAAATATTGAATATTTAATGCATATCTCAGGTATTAATTGAATTTATATTGTGTTTGGTTTAATCAAACATTTTCATTTAGAAAAATCTGAATTATATTTAATCACCAATTTGAATTTCATTAAAATCTTTGATTCTCAATATATACAAAATTTTAAGTTGCAAGATATTACGATTTAGATTTTTATGTTATTTATTATATTTTAATAATTAAGTATATTTAAACATGAACAGTGCTTTAAATATTTAATATTTAATGCATATCTCGAGAATTAATATTTAATATCTCTTTTTTAATCTCTAAGCATTTTAAAGATTTCTTATGTTGGTTCTTAATTTGGCAAAATGAGATACAATATTCTTTTTAAAGGTTGTGAAAAAACTTTCATAAAATAATTAGTATACAACGTCTGAATACCAATTTGAGAAACTTAAAACTAAAAAGCTTATTTATTAACTAACTAAAAAATAGTGAATGACACAAATCTTAAGAGAGCAACAAATTAATATTACACAAAAATCCAAAAAAGCATTCAAAGATGAAGATAGAAAAAGTAAAAAAAAAAAATCATTCATCAAATGCCCAATAAAAGTAGTATCACCACTTAAATTGGAAATGAATAATAAATTAACAAAAATGATATATAGTCTACCTGAAGAGCGAAGCTTTGTTCTCAAGCAAAAACTTGACATCATGATTAAGGTAAAACAATATAGAGGTATAAATATCTAAATACATGGTATATATACACATTGGATGGTTTTTGCTTTTGGGACAAAAAAATGCCTAATTCAGCAATCTCCATTGACACTAACCACTTCACTAACACATTGTTAGATAAATTTCTTTATTCACACAATAAAAAGAAAGGGGACAAAAATATATTTGAACGACCATACATATCTTTATATATATAATACAAAATCCAGACATAAATTTCTTCCTCATTAGTAAAGTAATAGAACTTTAAAACATCTTCTTCGTGGTTTAGTGTGTTCTCTCTTCTTTTGGATTTTGTTTTCTCATTTTTTGTTCATTGTCCCCAAGACACTGTTATAATATCCCACACCATCTACTGCTGCTCCTAACACACTGCACTTCCGAATACTTAATAAATACTCATGTAATGATGAATGAATATATTAACTAATTAGACAGACTTGAAAACGGTTGACAAAGAAGAATTTGCCAAAGAGTGTTGCCTAAAATTTACAAAAGGGTTTGATTTATGGCACGTACTAAGATCCTTTCCTTTGGAGGCATGTGATTGATCCTCATGGCGATATCCCTAATGCAAAATTCGTCAAAATAATACAAAATTGTGAGAACAGACTGTAAAATCAAAATTTTATAAATATATGAAAATAAGAATGCAACCAATTTAGCATGTTTAATGAATATGGTTTTAAGTCACCACCAAAAAGTCATTTTTGGTGCCAACAACAAAAAAAAAACCAAAAAATGAGATTCTTGATTGCATAAAGAGTTTCACAATAATCTTCCAAACAATCAGCCGTAATTAAGACATACCCGATGATAATTTTGAAGACCTCTTAGATCATATAGTTTGCTACCTTCATAAAAAAAATTTAATAACATTAGTTTCTCCTAGTTTTCATCATAAAGTAAAAAGAATAGAGACACAACCAACTAAAAATTACCTTAGATTTGCGAAGACACTAGCACCACCACTTTTCTGTTGCTTGTGAAACTGTAAAGAAATATTTATCAACATTAGTCATTATATGTAAAAAAAGTGTATTATGAATATGCAGACAATGGCAAAAAATGGAGAGAATCGAAAATCAAAACAAAAACAAAAAATATAAATAGAAAAGTTTGAAGAGGAAAAAGGTGGATGTGTCGTTGAATGAAATGACATGATATATATAGTGAAGAAGAGGTACCAAATTTAGAGTTTTTTAGAGAACAATATTATTTTTAGCTTACTCTAAAAGTTTTTATGTTATTTATTATATTATTAATAATTAAATAAATTAAAATGTGAACAGTACTTTTAATTTTGAACATTTGATATTTAAATACATATCTTGAGTATTAATTAAATTTAGATATTGATTGCACTGAAGAATCATAATCTGTTGAACTGATTTGATAATATACTTGAAGAGAAAATAGAAAATCAAATATATTTATTATTCCCGAATTTTTAGCTCATTCACAATGAATGATAGTAGTGTTAAGGAAATATTATGAAATCGTATAATAACAAAATCGGTTTGAAAAAGATTTGATAGTTTTAATAGTATTTGCTACATGACTCATCAACTGATCCACAATCCATTTAAAAAGACACGGATCTCCATTTAATTAGTCAACATTGTAAAAAATCAAAATTAATTTCAATTTTAAAAATTTTAATACAAAATTACCCTTTTCAATTTACGAATTCATTTTAAAAAGTGGTTAATTGAGTGGAAATTGGTGTAAATAAGTTACCGATTTTGATTATTTTCTTAAATGTACTGCTAAAATGTTATTTGTAAGATTGATTGTGTTAGTTTGTCTAGTATGTTTGGGTAGATCATCAAGATTGTGTTAGTTTGTGTAGTAAGTTTGGGTAGATCATTATGTTATTATGCTAAACTTTATAGGATGAAGTGGGAAGTAACCTTGAATCTTGTGGACAGAAACCGAGACAAACAAGGTCTCTTTATCCCTGCCATGGAAATAGACAAGTGGATCAAGATCAACAATGATGCAGAGCATTTTATGTCAGGAAACAACTACAATAGAAGATATCGCCAATAAGTGGAAACCCTAAGAATCTTTTCTCAAAAGTGTAAATTTGTAATTTATTCTCTCTTTTCTCTCCACCATTAGTTTATGTGAAAATCTGAACTAATCTCATAACATCATAAGAGAAAAAGTTAATTGATCACTTGACTTCTATTTCTTAGGTGAAAAGATATGCTCAACTCTCTTCTGTTCAGAGATACATGGAAAACCTATACAGGTAAATCTCTAGGATATTTTCTCAAAAGAGTAACTTTTTAGTTCTATAACTAGATTCGAACCCGGGATATACCGCGGGTCAATTTTTTTCATATAAATTTGTAGCTTTTTTGTTTGTACTATTTATTAATATTTTTATTTTAAACTTATTATAATAACTTTGTATGTGTAATTTTAACTTGTTATTGTTTTCTTTACTGTTTATAAATACTTTTATTTTGTTTGTTTAATATATATTTGTAGTTTTTTATAATATAAAAATATTTATAAATATATATAATATATTTAACGTGGTTTTATCATCAAATTGTAATGTTTCCATGTAGTAATATAAAATTTGTGATGTTTGATTAAAATTTATGTCAAAACAATCATGTTCTTTATTATCATTGAAACATTTTAGAGCAAATCCTTGAAAACATACATGAAAATATTTGCATATTTTTGGTTCGTTAGTTTACAAAATAATAGAATAATAGTTTTTTATTTACTTTTTTCAATGTATTTTAAAACTTTATATATTAACTTTGGTTTGTATCATACTTTGATCTAGACCCATAGTTGGTATAGTAAATTCGACGACATTGCACTAATCTGTATTAGGTTCAATATTAAAATCCACTATTTATAAATTCTCTACAATCCAAGAAAATAAACCAAACAATTTTACATAGACTCGTGATCGAGTATTACTGGCCGAACTAAACAATTTTAAAAAGGCGTTAAGTGGGAGGCAACCCCCTGAATATCCAATCTATCAAAACCAGTTGGTTATACATATTGTTTTGAACACCAACTTAATGATCAGTGCATAAATCGAACGATTGGACCCCTAATTTTGATCCATAAAATTAAAATTATTGTATTTTACTTTAGTTAAAAATATTTAATTTAATTTAGGATTTCAAAGGGGATTAGAGAGTGTCTAACCATTTCTAAATAAACTATTAATATACATATTTAATATACTTTTTATTTAAATCAAGTATTTTGATGACTTATATTTTAAAAAAATATGTCCCTGTAAATTAATAAGAAAGTTTAAATATTTATAATATTTGAGACATTTTAAAATTTTAATATTTATATTATTTTAAAGCTTTTTTAAAAATTACATATTTATAATATTTTAAAACTTTTTTAAAGTTTAAATCAGTTCAACTAATGAACCAGATTAAACCAAATAAAATGTTTAAAATTGGATGCTTGATAAGTCGAGCTTCATGCTCATTTGTATTTGGAATCATTTTGGTCATTTTCATAGTATGACTCTGAACCATAGTCCAATTTTTTTAGCCGATATGGCACATTGAAAACACACTTTTTCTTCATCGATTGAGTAGTGTATATCCGTTTTAAAAATTTTAAATCATGACATATGCAGAATTGTTTATTAGTTATATTTGTTATATAATCATTCAAAATAAGATAAAAAAAGGTGATAGGAGAATCATAATTCATACTATTAAATCACAATATTTGATAAAAAAAATAAGTATGTTTGGGTGTAATGATTGTAGAGAATTAATCAGAGGTTGTTTGGAAACATGGATAACTTATTTGTACTTCAATTTTAAGTGTATAGAGATTGATATCAAAAAATATTTCTCTTAGGTTTTATCGACAATTGGTGCCATAAAAGAGTCGTACCTACGGTAATACGCGTGCCGAGAATGGTGAAGAAGGTGGCTTGCCAAATTTAAACAATTCTCTACAAGAAATTGTTTGATTTTCTACTAAGATATCTGTCCAAACTTGTTCATAAAAGTTCATGGAAAATATCAATTGGTCGAAATGTTTTGACCGGTTTATTAGATGGAAATGATGTTAGTAATTTTGGTTCGAGAGTGGTCAGAAATATTGCAACCAATTTCTGACCATTTTTTTTGTTGGAACAAACTTTTAAGGATTTTCGACCAGTTACTTTTAAGCAAATTTCTGACCATTTGTATTTCTGATACATTTTTGATCGCTTGTATTTCTGATAATTTTTTGATGAACTCAAATACTTCTTAATCCTATTAATTTAACAAAAATAATTTTTTTTAAATAAATATAATACAGTGAAACCTCTAAAAATGAATACTCGATAAATTAATAACTCAGTAAATTAATAATTTTTTTCGGTCCTAAATTGATATTTTGAGCTAAATATCATTTTTATAAATTAGAAAACACGATAAAGTAATAAACTATTGTAAAATATATTGGTCCCAATATTATTAATTTATAGAAGTTTTACTCTTATATGTGTAAACATCTGACTTTGTTCAAAAATTTTATACTCTGAGGCCAAGTTTACATGAACCCATGCATTTATGTGATTCATTTTCTTTTTATCATTTATCACTGAATCTACTAGTCAAGTTTCGATAATAGATAGTCTTAGGTTCTGTGAGAATCTAAATATAAAAGCTGGCAATCACTTTTCTTAGTTTATCACAAGATACACAATTTATAAATAGAAAATTATATTTTACCGTAAGAAAAAGAAGAAATGACAAAGAAAAATCACAAAATAATGACACTATTAATAAAAAGAAAAATATAATCTTTTACATCGAGGTTGAATTGAGGTGACGAAGGTTATTTAATTGGTTAAATGAGAGGAAGCTTTCAATTGGTTAATCACTTAAAATGCGATTTCATAATCTATACATGAAAAAATACAACGGTAACCTTATGAAAAGAAATAAAATTACAACGGTCAGATACGCTACTCCATATAATCTCTCTACGCACATGCTAGTTTATTATCGGTTTCTCAAAAAAAAAAAAAAATGGCTCGGTCTGTTTTTTTTCTTCTCCAAAATAAGAAACTCAAGACCCATTCGCGATTTCTGATAAACGCTCTGTTGATTGGGTTTTGATCTCTTTGTTGGATGAAATTTGGCTATCTTTTCATGAAATTTGGTTAGGTCAAGAATTAGGGTTTTTTTTTTTTTTGTTTTCTTCAGACTCAAAGTGCAAGGATACGATTGTAAATGGTTCGATTCGTGCCTCTTCTCTTCTTTTTTATTTGTAGCGTACTTGGATCGTGATTCTAAAATCGTTTTTTTTTTCTGATCTTGATGAACCTTCGATTTTATCTCTTGATCGGAATGGTTTTATTTCTTTTTTTCTTTTTCGCGTTTAATTTCCTCTATTTTCCATGGATGACTCGATTATAAGTAGAAAAGGGTTTAATATGTGTATGATTCTCAAATAGATCATATGGGTTTTCATCTGGATAATAATTTGTGACTTTTCTCCAGGAATTGTGGAGCGGCTGGATTTTATTTTGATCTGTGACAATGGGAACGACTAGCATCGACATGGACGAAGGAACTCTCCAGATCATGGATCACATCGATTCTTCTCTACAACCATGGTTGACTAATAACAACAGATGAGAGATATGATATTTTTTGTGTTGGGTTTGTTGTTTCTTTTGTGTTTGAATCTCATTTATAAGGTTGTTTTGAAGCTTTAATGTTTGATCTTGTTGAGTATAGGTTCAGTTTCACCTAGTTTTGAATTGGAACTGGTGTAGGTTCTTTTGGGTACAGTTTACATAGTTCAGGGTTTATCTAATAAACACTTGTTTATCTTGCTTTGCTTTGATTAGTTAGTCGTGTCCTTTGGCTTATTCTCAAATTTTTGTATGGCTTAATTCACCTAGTTTTGAATTGGAGTTGGTATAGGTTCTTTTGGGCACAGTTTACATACTTCAGGATTTATCTAGTAAACACTTGTTTATCTTGCTTTGCTTTGTTTAGATAGTCGTTTCCTTTGGCTTAGTTTCCACGTTTTTGTTTTTGTACAGACAAGGGATACGATATTCTTGGTTTCGGTTTTTTTTCTTCTTCTTCAGGGGTTGTTTTGAAGCTTTAGTGGTTGATCTTATTGACCATAGGTTCAATTTGACTTAGTTTGCAAATGGAATTGGTATTTCGAATAGCTTATATCTGTTGGGTACAGTTTACATATATAGTTCAGGTTTAATCTAATAAACACTTGTTACTCTTTAGGGAGGTTGATGATGTCTGTGAGAATACTATTACATGAAATAGGAAGTTTTATGCCACTGTATATGTTGAAAAGATACCATGCTTCCTGGAGAATCCTAATGCTTCTTTGTTTTGGCACGACCACTGGAAGAACCGACTAGAGAATCATTTCAATATGAATGGTATTATTCAAGTATCCTCTTTTGACTTTCTGTAACATGGCTGCATGAGTTAGTTGTTTAGCACTCAGATTCAAGCGGGGGTAGCCTAAGCTTCACAAATCTGTTTTATGAATTGGACTAAGACTGTAACTAGAGTTATATTAGCATCTACCCCGCTTTTAGTCATCATTATTTTTTTTAGATTTCCATGAAATTTATCTCACTGACATGTTCATCTGTATTTTATAAGGTCTGTAGTTTAATCCAAGTGAGTGTAAGGCTGGAGCGGCATAAGATTCTAATGGATAGAAGTGGCTGATACTGCTGAAGATTCATGAAATTCTCAGTCTTATCCATGTTTTTTACTTGGCATCCTCAAGGTTTTCATATTCCATGAGATACTTAATTAAAGCTTCTTGTGTGTTTAGTTTAACCTGTGGTTACCCTGGAATTTTTTGTGTTCAGCTGTTTCAGCGTTTGCAAGGGCCGCTGGATGAAGATACACTCGAGATCATGGATCACATCTATTCTTCTCTACAACCATGGTTGACTAATAACAGATAAGAGATATGATATTTTTTGTTGTGTTTGTTCTTTCTTTTTTGTTTGAATAAGAAGAATTTCATTTATGGGGTTGTTTTGAAGCTTTAGTGTTTGTTCTTGTTGAGTATAGGTTCAATTTCACCTAGTTTTGAATTGGAATTGGTATAGGTTCTTTTGGGTACAGTTTGTCTGTATTTTGTAAGGTCTTTATGGCACACATAGTGTAAAGAAGCAAAAGAGCTGCGGTTTCTTCTCTTCTTCTTTTGCTTATTTCACTAGTTTGCCTTGTTCTTTGCTTCTGTTTCCAATCTTATTCCTTTGATTGCTTCCTTACATGTCTTCTGTTTCCAATTCCCAAATAAAAGTGAGTGGAAGAAGCGACCAGAGAATCATTCCAATATGAGTGGTATTATTCAAGTATCCTCTTTTATTTTTCTGGAACATGGCTGCATGAGTTAGTTCTTTAGCAGTCAGGTTCAAACGGGGGTAGCCTAGCTTCACAAATCTATTTATCAATTGGACTAAGACTGTAACTAGAGTATCATTACTTTAGGAAAAATCATCGTTGCCTGTTTCTGGAAATGTTATATTGGCATCTTCTACCCCTCTTTTAGTCATCATTCTTCTTTTTATCCAGTTTAGATCTCCTTGAAATTTATCTCAGTGACATGTTTATCTGTATTTTGTAAGGTATATATGGCCCACATAGTGTAAAGAAGCAAAAGACTTCCAAGCAATCAATGGAGAATAGTTTTGAATCTGCAATTCCTTCACCAGCAGCGTCTCAGATGAGCAATATGTCCAACCCCAAGAAGTTTACTAAATATTTTGGCGGTCCAGACAGGGGCAGAAAAATAAATGGCTTGAAGGTATATGCTCTGGTAATTTCTTCCCTCCTTTACCATCTTTTTCTTGTTAAGATAACTCTTGAAATTAGAAACTTTATTTATGCAGATTTCTTCTAGCCAAGTAGGATGTGAAAATCCATGGTCACTATTGAGGATCAGGTTTAAATTTGTTATCTTTGCTTAACATATAAATATTCTAGGCCTCGTTTCGAAATATTTAAATTACTTTTCCCACCATTTAGGCACTTGTTTTCCTGGTGCATGACACTGGGAGCTCATTAGTGATGCTATGAACAGCATTCTTAAAATAAAGGTAAGAGTGTGCTGTTCAGAAGTTTTTTGAGACGTTACTGTGCTGAATAATCCATTGAATACTGCGTTATTTGGTCTTGTGAAAATGATGCACTTGGTTTACTTGTGCAAACTATTGTCTGCTTCACTTTTAGTAAGCCATTGGGCTGGGATATGTTGTTTCACTTATTCATTGGGTTGGAAATGTTGTTTGAGCATTGATTTTTCTATTCTTTGTTCCGTATTCTTTCTCATACAGTGTATATATCGTAATCCAAGTGAGTGTAAGGAGCGGCATAAGATTCTAATGGATAGAAGTGGTGATCATGGGGCTGATAGTGCTGAAGACTCGGGAAATTCTCAGTCTTATCCATCAACTTTGGCTGGCATCCCCAAGGTTTTTATATTCCATAAGATACTTAATTACAGCCTCCTGTGTGTTTAGTTTAACTTGTGGTTTCCCTGGAATTCTTTGTTATATTTAGAAGTACGAGAAAGGTGTTTCAGCGTCTGCAAGGGCCGCTGAAAGGAGATACACTCGAGTTAAGAATTTATGCTGAGAAAGGCAGAAGTCGGATCACTTTTACTTGACATAACAATTATCTCTCAGTACATAGATGGAATCTTTTCTAGTAATTTATAGAATATTTAACACCATGTACCAGAGTTCACATATATTGCAACTCTAAAGACCCTGATTCCGTTTCTATATGTTTGCTGTGGTGTTTCCTATCTTCAGAATGACGGTCGGGATCCCAAGCAGATAGTACCAGTTCACAGTTCCCAAGTTATGGCTCTTTGTCATGTATCCTCACCTAAGTTTTGGTTTTTCTTAAATCTCCTTGTTACTACCTTTTTCACAATTCTAATATCTTGCTACTCAGGCCCCTTGATCTCTGTGATGCCTCAACTTCAGGTCAAGATGTATTTTCACTCGAACCACTGTTGAACCAGGGAACATCTGTGCTTCCTGCACCTGAAGCAAATCCGTCAATAAATGGATCATCTGGTGTATTCAGTGGCCGACTTTATTTGTGCATCTCCGCATAAATCACTGGTTTTCTTTTTTTTTGTTGAATGATAGATTCAATATTCCTAGAGGATCTTTTCCATTAGATGAACAACACCATCACCATGTTGAGGCCTCGTGGAGCTATGCAGCATATGATGCGGGTAAACTACTTCTTTTACTTTTTGATTTTTGCTTATGTCTGATTTATAGATCACTGGTTCCTTTCCTTCATTATACAGATAGTACCAGTTAACAATTCTCAAGTTATGGCCCAACCGGTGCTTCCTCAAGGTAGACTTTATGTGTGCATCTCAACTTAAATCATGGGTTTTTTCTTGTTTTGGTTGCTGATTTAATTTTTTTCCTTTGTTGTATGGTTGATTCAATATTCCTTCCATTAGATGAACAACACCATGTTGAGGCCTCGTGAAGCTATGCAGCAAATGATGCGGGTAAACTAGTTCTTTGACTTTTTGATTTTAGTGTATATGTCTGATGAATAAATATCACTGGCTCCTTGTTTAAATTTTGGATGTTCAGCTCTTCTGATTTTTGTCTTATAGTAGTGGCCGATTTCCATTTTGATTCTGTTTAATAAGTTTATGAACAAATTTATCTGATACTCTGTGAGTTTTAGATGCAGGTTGCTAAAAGGGAATGGATTATGGCTTTGAGTTCTGCATTTTATAGTTGCAACATGATTTTTAGTTTGTAAAATCGCGATTTGATTTTGCATACTATGTATTTGCACGGCTGTTGGGTCTCAAATGATCTATTCATTACACAATGAAAAGTCAGTAAGGTAGTTAAAAGAAAGAAGTAAAATATCATGTATGCAAATCAGATTTAAAAAAACAAGCACAAGTGTTGATCTTACCTCAATAAAAATCCACCATTATCAATAACTCTGGTCGAATCTTTTGTTGTCTCCACTCTTTTGATTGGATCTTTCATCACTTTAGGTATAATTCCTCCACTTGTTTCATCTCCTGTAGCAGCAAACAAAATTAATTTGATGAATCAAACAAAACAAAACATCATGAAGCTCTAAAGAATTACAAAGTTAAGAACTGTAGCACGATATCCTTTTAAACTGGGAAAGATGGCCTGTAGTTGTTTGGTTGGTAAATGCAGAACTACCTTACTAACTAAAATCTGATTTGGATACTATGATATTTTTGTCTCGATTTTCATCAAAATACCTAATATTTTTGTTTTCTCGAAAATAATAAATTTCAAGTATAGTATTTTGGAACAAACATTTGTTTTTGTTGTTGTGTTTTCGAGTATTTTTCACTTTTTATTTGAAAACAGAAATCAACCAATACTTGTTTGATTATTAAATGTAATAAGTTACTTTAGAATCTTTACAAGCACAAGTACATCTTTTAAAGTCATTTTCACATCCTAATGCTATTATTATATAAGTATATATTTAAAATCAGCATTAAAACGACAAAATAATACAAAGAATACAAATAAACAAGTTTATTCCATTCATTATGGGTGAAAGAGTCAATTAAATTTGAGCTAATTAACACAAAAAATAATATCTTTTAATGGAAAATATATTTATACTTTTATTGAAATTTTATTTTTAACATCTTTGATATAGTTTTTTTTTTTTTTTATCAATATCATGCAATACAAGTAGATGAATTATTTGATATATGTAGTTGTATTTATGCTTATGATTTAGAAACATTACATCAATTTTTTTTAAAGTTACTATAAAAATTTATTACATTATGAACTTGCGCTTACCGTGAGATATAACCTAGTAAATTGTACATTGATTTCTTACAAACACACATATTTCGTTTGTTAGTTTTCCTAGTCATTTTGTCAAATTGTTCACATAATTAAAATAATGATTGTGAACAAAACAAATTTCACAAAATAATTTTTCTTGATAACTGTAATATGTTGCATCTCTCAAATGATTATGATGAGGCCATCAAGTCAGCATCAAACAAGGAGCATAAAGGAGACACCAACCAGACGACCAATATCCTTGGAGAGAACCAGCCTGAGCATACCAAAGACATATATGCCTTTATTGAAGCATATCAACCCAACCAGTGTTGGAAAGTGACTGTTGCACTCTTTTTCCCTTGTCTAGGGTTTTTTCCAATGGGTTTACCTAGAAAGGTTTTTAATGAAGTAATATTAAGTCATCAAGGCATCACAGAGAAGCGGAATTGGTTCAAAAGCTTTCCACATGAGGAAGATATTCAAGTTACAAGTCAGCAGACTTCCAATGAACCCGATGGAGACCAACGGCTATTTATTGGAGATTTCAGAACAAACCTTGAAGAGTTAAACTGCAAACCTACTTCTTCTACATTTTATACCCATCAGGGGAGCTTGTCGAATTGGAATCAAGTCAATACAAGTTTTGGTTTGAGAGATATTAATTTTCTAAACCAAAGGATACTAGACTTGCCTTATTTGGAACCTTCTGGATTTAGGTCTTTAAGGAGACTTCAAACGTATATTTGGCGATCAGGAGACCTTCCCCATCATCTAGAGACTCTACAACACGTATTTCTTTCAATCAACCAATATGCACAGGATCAATTGGATATACACATGGACCGACTTACCTTATTCATACCTAAGTGTATTCAACATGTTCACACTTGGTGTCATAACTCTCCAACGGCTATATCCTTGCTACTGCTGCGACTTGACCACATTTTCTAAGAACCTGGACGTCCCAAGACATCACAGCTTCGCACAAAAGCTTTAAAGACTCAAGCCAACTGCTATTTCCTTATTTGGGCCGATTCACCACAATCTCGTCCAACAGCCATATGCATTAAATTTGAATAATTTGTTTCTTTGTTTAAACTTTTAGAACGTTAGGATATCATTATTTTGAGCCTATATAAGCTCAGTTTGTTCCTCTTTGTAAAGACACCTTTCAATCAAAATTAATAGAAGTATTCTTGTTTATCTTTCAAAGCGTTTCTTTGCAAAGATTGTTCTTTTCTTTAGAATTAAGTGTGTGATTCACTATTTCTATAGAAGCTACGGATTAAGTTATTAGTGAGATTGAAATAACTTGTTCATTCAATGGTTGAGAGAGTCCATCACCATAGAGTGAGAGAGTCAATCATAAAACATCACCTCCATCTCTACCTTCAATTCCACCTTCCGCGAGTCAAAGCTTGGAATGTTTTGGTCATCAAGTGATCTGAGGCTACATCAGATTATGTGACACAGTCGGAAATTCTAGGTAAAGCAAGTGCAAAACCTAGATCAAAATCGAGTTTACAAGCGACAAACTCGTATGATAAAACTCTAGAATCCACCAGAAAAGATAAAGAGATGAACTCTAAACTTTATTTATAAAAAAATAAAAAGATTGTTCTTTTCTCGATTACAACAAAAGTTGTTTCTATAGTAAAAACAAACTAAAGGAAAACCAGAATATAAAAGGAAAACCAATAGAAATAGGCATAATTAAGAAAAAAAAGAAATTTAACTAAATAATAAAGATCCGAACGATTAAGCTCCTGCATCAAACTCCTCCACTTCCAAAGAACTCGACCTCGAGTTATCTTATGCATAAAGAACCTCATATGTCTTATCCCGCATATGAGGGAAGTCATGTAAATATGCATATGAATTCAACTCCTTAAAACCAATAAGAATTTTTGGCACTTCCTTTGCGATTGTTGTATTATCCTTTACAACCTATCATCCTTTTAGTTTCCTTGAAAAAATCATCTAGTTTTCTCTTTCTATGAATCATAACTAAGACACTTGATTTCTTTCTCCATGGATTCTCTTCTTTGTAGTGCTTCATATGTTCATATGCAATCAACTCTTTAAATCCCAATGGATCACTAGTGTCCCTTTTGGAATTATCGTCTCCTCCACTCTTGAAGTTCTCACCTGATAATCATTAGTGCTTTGTTTTCCTTGATCAACTATGTCGTCCTTTACTAGTTCTTCATCAGCATCCATGCGAGATCCATGATTACTCTGTAGATTTTCTTGAACAATCTCTTCCATCATGGATTTTTCTTGATGAGTCGTGATTTTAGGGTTTTTTTTTTTGTTTTTTTTTGTCACAACTGATTCCATTAACTTAAACTTGAGTCTTACAAACAATAGAGGGAATTAAACATTCTCTATGCATAGCAAAATAAAGAACATAGACAAGCAATAATGAAAATGATAGATTCTCGAAAGAAATGACAACGAATTTGCAGCGAAGCTCAAATGCGTCAGAAGGGTCATCGTGTTGAAACCTCAAAGATATAGTCTAGTCATACCGTATGACATTGACGTGAGAAGACATCTTTTACCGCCGAGTTATCATCAAGATGAATACTAAAGCATCTCTCAAAGATACAAATACAGTGCCAGATATTGTCCTCCGGTGACGGATTTGAGCTTTGCCCTCCGCGTACCTCCGATTAAGTTTTTGAGCTCCATATATCCTCGGCGACTTTTTATAGCTTCAGATTCCGTATATCCACCTACTCCGTCTTTGTCAAATATCGCCAACATGCCAGGTAACCTCTGCATAACTCATTTCTTCTGGCATGAACCCAGTTTCCTCCCACTCTTCCCGCCTACTCCAGAAACACAAGGCGCTGATGGTTATGTCGATCCTCTCATCACTCCACCTAATCCGTTTGTTTCTGGCCACAAGTGGGGCATGTGCACTGAAGGTTTGGAGGTTTCCCAATCCCCCTCTGCATTTGTTGCTTGAAAAAAATCTCTTCTCAACGAGGTAGACGTCTTTCTCCTCTTTTTTAGCATTTGCCACTTGTAACATTGTCTAACCCTCCACATATCTATTTTGTATCTGCAGTTTAGTCCAGTTTTCAGGAATGTATAGATGAAGAATGTATTAAAGATAAGGATTCAGAGCCACATGGACAACCACAGATGGATACAGATGTCCAGGTCCCAATGAACATTCCACTCAGATACAATTATATCTGATTTGAATAGAATCCACGAAGAACTTGAAGATGCATCACTCCCGTGTTTGGACCCCGCTACACTCCCGTGTCTGGATTTAGTTATGCACCCCTCTTCCTATCACAAAGAAGAGCGTCATGAAGCCGCAACTCTTACTCGCTGTCAAGGGAACATTGATTCAGCCACCGATCATATTTTACCTGAGAACGACTGTGTCCAGTCCGCTGATGAAGACACTTTCTACAGTGCAGAACAATAGGGGACCCAGCCAGATCATGACAACGACTCCAAGGCTGACGAAGGAAATGATCGGAGTCAAGAAAATAACAAGGTTTATCACTATGTTGCTCTCCTTTTGTTTAAATTGTTTTTGGCTCCGCACTCAAAACATTATAAACATTCTATTTTGGGAATCTTATATCTTGTTCTCTCACAGGCTATCTCTCCTTTACATCCAGCCCCAACGAATCTTACTGATGTTACGGGTTCACCGATTTACGACACAACCACCAAAGTCCCTCTCTATGTATGTCATTTCATTCCCCCCCCCCCCCCCCTTTTTTTTCCACCCACAACTTTTGTAATCCGCAACTACTCAGATCAACATTATTCTTTATCATTAACATTACAGAATTCACCCACCCTAGACATGTCGAATCCTATTTACGATACAAGCACCAAGATCTCACCACCAGAGGCAAAACTTTTTTAAAAATTTTATTCGTACTCATCGTCATGCTTTCATGGACACAACATTTACATGCTCATCGTTATTTAACATTTTCTTTCCTGGTATCACACCACCACCACAATAAGACCCAACAAGAGGATCCAGCCAAAGACATGTCGAATCTAATCTATGACATAGGCACGATCATCTTGCCAACCAAGGCAAAATCACATGTCATCTTCCACATTTTAAACTTTTTCGTGGATAACATATAAATGTCCCATCCACACGGTCATTATTTCCTGCCTAATTGTTCAACCACTGTTGCAGGCCCAACACTCTGACGATGAATCCCAAGACCAAGATCACAAAACCGTCCTACTGAGTGATTCATCTCCTGCCCGAGAACGAAGGAACGGTGTTTTATCCGAAGATGAAATGAAACTTGTGAACCATTTTATACACAACGCAAAATGCAATCCCACATAAGTATGAGCTCAGCCAAAGAAAGCTGATCTCTCTTTTTTTAGGAAAATTCTCAAAAAATATCCCAACACATATGCTTATTTACATTCGTTACATTTGTTTCAGTGTTTTCTCACCAGTGTACACAAGGGATCAAGTTCTCATTTTGGATCTTTGTATTATTTTGCAGGAAATACCTCACACCTTGCGGTTTCCCCATTGGTAACAAATTTTTGTCTACTACTGCTCAACCCAAGAAATGGACAACCCATTCTGTATGTTTGATTACTCTAAAACTATTCATTACTATACTATACTATACTTTTCCACTTTTTCATTTAATTTTTACATACTGTTTCCTCTATCCAGCATATGGAAGTTTTGATCTCATTCCTCGTTACCAAACATACTGGTACACTAACTCACGAGCGCGCCGTTTTTGCTGAACCGTGGTTTGGAAATTATTTACAAGGAAAGTTTATATCCTTTATGTCTGCTATTAACAAGACATGAGTTAAGTTCTCTGAGAAAATACAAAGGTTTGTTTCCACACCAGGATACGAGTGGTTTCAAGAGGTGGATACAATTTATGTCCCAATGATCTGGGATGATAGGCATTGGGTCGGCGTAGTTATCAATCTCGGGATGTGGTCTGTCGACATACACGACCCAAACTGCCTATTAAATATGGATAACAAGGTAGAAGAGTTCATTAGCCCAGTCACCCTTATGCTACCATATATTATCCGCAAGTACTGCAAACCACAATCCTCTCAAAAATATGGTCTGACCCCGTTCATATACCAGCGCATTCAAGGCATATACTGCAACGAATGCTCAGGTGATTGCAGCCCTCTGACAACTAAATTTCTGGAGATGCATTTTAATTCCTCCTCGACTGAGGGAATGGCTGGTATAACCGATAGCATCATCAATGGGATCAGAGGGTCAGTATGCAATGGACATCTACCAGGATATTGTTGCCCCAATGTACGCCAGTTTCCTTTAGTCCTCCAAGTGTTTCGTCATGAACATGCTTTAACTTCCATATCTCATGTCATCCTTAAGATATTTAACTAACCTGTATTGAACCATTTTATCCTTGTGTGTTTCCTTAAGAGTATTTCTTCACCTATAACGTTGTTCGCTTAGTTCAGTTTCAATCCAGGGATAACTATCCACTACACATGTCCACTGTACTGTTTTCAAATATTCTATTTTTAAACGGCTTCGTTAATCCACATGGCCCACATTTATGATTCACTAATTAACTTAACGTTAATACAAAATGAAATCCAAAACATGACCCAAATCAAGTTAAACTATGGCCACCCACGAAAAATAATGCATGGGCCTATTCCTGTTATTTTTTGGACCAAATGAAAAACATTTCGAGTTTGGCCTATCCACGGCACACTGTCCACTTTAAATTGACCATAAAATTTGACTTCTATGCTACCACTAGAAAACATTTATGAAAGGCCTCGTTAATCTACAAGGCCCAAATTGTTGCTTCAGATATTAAAGTCAATGTTACTTACTAAAATGTGAAGAAAACACTACCAAAACCATGTTGGTCTTGCACCCGCTAACTATATTAGTGCTAATCCAAATCAAGTTAAACTATGGCCACCCACAGAAAATAACGCATGGGCCTATTTCTGTAATTTTTGGGACCAAAGATAAAACATTCCGAGCCTTGTGTATCCAAGAAACACTGTCCACTTTATATTATCTATAAAAATCTTTCTTATATTCTACAACTTTAAACCATTTATGAAAGGCCTCGTTAATCCACAAGGCCCAAATTTCTGCTTCACTAATTACGTCAACGTTAATTACTAAACTGTTTACAAAACACTACCACGGTTATAACAGGCCCGCTTAGTAAATTACTGCATGGGCCTAATTCTTTACTTTTATGGACTAAATCACATGGACATCTTAATACCCACATTAGCAACTGAAAAGTCATTTTTTCATCCATATCTATTCTCGTCTTCTTGGTTTCCCATGTCACAACTTTTTGATCTTTGTAGGTCACATCAAACCCTCTACAGTACTTGAGGATTCTACAAACAATGTCGGACATACCATCAATTACTTCGACCCCAAATTCAGAAGTAAGCAACATCCCTACTTCTTTCTTTGATCTACCGGAAGAGATCCTACATAGAATTTGTTTAGATGTTGTTTCTTCTTCCCTAGAGGATATTAGGCGTGTTGAATTGGTTTCCAAATCAATGCATACCCTATGCAATAATAGACTCGTTCTGGAGAATCTACACTCAATCATGTCCCTAATTGGCCTTGGAATCACCACACACTAACTTTCAAGAAATTTATGAAGAGATTCCGAGAAGTAGACAATCACGAGGCATTCTACAGCAAAAGGATCAATCAGTACTTTCATAGAGAGACTGGTGACAACGATCGTCTTAGAGGACTTGCATGCATCGCTCAAGCTGCTAACAAAGGGAACACCGAAGCCAAATATGCTATTGTCTGATTCTTATGTGTGTCGGTGGCGAAAGGATTGGGGAGGCTTTCTCAATCATGGCCCCACTAATCAAACCATCGTTTTCTACTACTCGTAGGGAGGTCGAAGCACTCAGGGTCAAAAAAGTCTACCATTTATGGTGGTCTGCGTCTACCAAAGTCCAAATGAGATATCTAAGGGACATCTACGCTCGGCCACCTTGCATGTGTGACGGAACAACTGTGTTTTCCTCATAGCCTCTAGATGTTGTTCATATGGATCCAACCATGACATCCTATCCACTTCAATATCATCCACTTCAATATGTCCTGCTTGCCTTTGGCATTACCAAGCCAAACGTTTTTTCCTTTTCTGATTAGAACACACTTAAGGGGTAAGTTGCTGTTCTCTTTAATTATCTATTTGCCTACGTTCTACTATGTTTGTTATACTCTGCTATTTGTCCAATGCTACTCTTGTACGAACTATGTTTTTGGGGGAGTATACTCTACTTAATCTAAACATAATTTATTTCCCTATGTCTACTAATTGTCTACTAATAAAAATTGCACAATTAGTCACTTTTCATGTGTTTAATTTTTTCAACGTTGTGCAATTAAGTAACTATACACTAACCAAATGGACACACAATCCATTGCCAAAGAAAATGCGTAAAACAACCACATCCCGTTTTGTTACTACTTTAGTCGTTATTTTCGTCTGCATCTCTTCTTCTATAACACATTCTTCTCGCACTACTGCTACACCCTAACCACATGTACACAACTTAATGGATTCAATTATATACTTAAACCAAACATAACTGAACAAAATGAGTTTGTTTCAGAACATTATACAAAAGTCAAACAATATAAAAGGACAAAGGGGTAAAGGTTCTTAAACTTCAATAACATAGATGAAAGCAAAAAAATTCAGATCCCTACATAAACTACTTTGTCTACACGTAGGTGAAAACAAGACAATTCAGGAGCCTAACAGGATAATGGCTCAGCAACTACAATAACATAGGTTAAAACAAGAGTACAACAGAATTCTAGGCCAGTTTAAATATCTCCTTAGACAGCTCATATATTATACAATCACTACATCTATCCCCATTGAATACCTCTGCAATCTCATGGCATGGTTCAATCCCCTTACTCCTGTATTCCATGATAAAATCATGCATATCACTGCAATTTGCATACCATACAACATATCTCGGGCTCAGAGAGTTGGTTTGAAAATTAATCGTTGCACCCAGCTCTTTAACCTCTCTGACACGATGAAATTTCTTCTTAAATTTTGCTTCTCTTCAGTGTGGGCGTTGTGCGAGCAGTGGTTCAAGATTATGAAAACCACTGTTGCAAGATTCGAAAGTTCTTTCACACCAGTAATCATCGCCAGTGCCTCTTCCAAATTTCCGCAACAGAAAGCCAACCTCAGACTCTTAGCGTAAAGGGCGTAACGGTTACCTGCTTTCATGTATTTCCGGAGGAACTTGTTGTGCAACAAAGAAGGATTTGCTCACGAGACAAAATTGGGATCTTTATCTAACCGAACTTGGATGTAAAATGTCTCCGTACACCGCTGGTACTCCCTCTCGACCAGTGACTATCCATTTCTTCATTTCACCTAATCCCTCTTCAAACAAGATCCCCACAATGTTTTCTAAGATTGGTGGAGGTATGTTGAACTCCCACAAAGAACCACCCTGAAATTACGAAAATTCAGCTATTAGAGATCCCGTAAGACAATGTCAACTATTACTAACTAGAGAAAATTTATGGATTTCAAAGTTTATACTTAAAAGTATTTGAATCATTACCGATTTAAGGTTTTTTGGTGATTTCGCCGGATCTGAGATGTGTACGGTGTCGGCCATCTCGTTTGTTAAAGGTAAAGTTCACACTTTCTTTCTCTGAATATTAATAGACATGCATGTTTCATTGTGCGGTCATAAATTAACACGTGTGCAAAAACTACAACCCCTAGGTTGTTCCTTTGGTTTAGGGGGGTTGTATAGAGCCAACCAAATAGACAGTTACTTCTACTTGTGGACACATCCACGTGGATATCTATATGCATATACAAAACCAAAATGAACAAAGCCTTTAAACAAACGTTACATTTGCCTAGTTTAGAAATTCTTTCTGTGTAAGGGACGTTGATCATTACGAAAACGCCATCATCATATATAATAGAGTTTGTACAACTTGTCTCACTTGTTTTTGAAACACAAACGTTTAACAAATCAATACCATAAATAAAACTACAAATTCCAAAAGTATAAGTCACTGTGAACAACTACAACTGCAAGAACCACTCAACTTCATAATCCCACACACAAACAAGACAAGCCGACGACAAAGGCATATCGGTATCTGACCCAAATCGACACCAGCCCTTGTTCTAAAGAACTGTTTTCCTATCACAGTTGCAAACAACGGCTTTATAGATACTTTTAAGTGACCCCTCCTTTCTTGTGGAAACCATCACATTTTGGGTGAATATTTCATCCGTAGCCTATCCACCGCTCTTCGTGTCCTAGACAAAAGCCCACCTTTAAGTAAAGGAGAGAACATTCGCATCCCTTTTTTTATTTCATCACCCCAAGACAGAGCATTATCGACCCTTTAACATATCTGGCTTCGTCATTACCCATTTGCGCTGCTTTCGCCATCAAACGAACCCCCTTATCTTGCTGCACAGGATTACTATTAATTTAGAAGTAACTTATTAGCCCTTTACGGTATATTGCTTCAGCATTTCCCCCCTTTCGACATCTCTTCAATAATCTGTTGAAACGCCCATGGTACTGCGTCCAAGCATTTGGGAATAGCTCCAAGTCATTGATGTGTAGATTTTTAACTACAAAGTTGTCGTTTGCAACATCATGCAGAGATTATGTCCAATAATGAGGTATTTGCAACTCTAGAACTTATACTAACTAGGATATCTCTAGGCAAAGACAGCAAGGTTGTTGGCAATTCCTCATTCGGTAAGGGATTTGGTTCCATAAAGATGAACGTTTAAGAAACTTTAAGCAAATAGATAGTTCGATGTAGTTTCGAAGACGGAGCACCAATCGACAAGTATTTATAAGTTTGTTATTTTTGAGGTTTCCATTAAAACGTTGCCAACATACCAGTACGCATCAAGCCTATACGGAAGTGGGCTGCACAGATTGGGCTATCCACATAGACACGTCCAATGGATAAAATACACAAAAACATGTTTCAGTGGACAACTACACATGGACATATGCAAATATGGATTGTTAGTATTTTGGATTTCAAACGAATTACCATTTATTAACACATGGGCTTCACAGATTTGGCTATCCACATAGACACTGCCATTGGACTAATACACAAAATCAGGGTTCGATGGACGGCTTTACATGGACATCTACAAATGTGGATTATTGGTATTTAAGAATTCAAATGAATTACCATTAATTAACAAACTCGGTAGAGTTCTTAACACACAATCTCTCAGAAAATAGCGCATCATTCTGGATTTTACAAAAAAAAAGACTCAAAAAGCCGAAAAGTGATTTAAACATTTTGAAAATATAACATAACATTGCTTCATAACTTCCATTACTCCTGGGCGATATTCTGAAAACGTTCTTCAGATAGGATTGGTGCATCTTGTCCTGTTGTGACCAATTTGCTTGCAACGGGTGCATCGATGGACTTTCACCGAGTGTTTCTACAAATATACAAACACAAGTTAACTAGAACCACAAGTGCATGCAAAAATCACCATGCAACATTATTTAGTCTTCCAGTTCTCAATAGATTACCCTGATTTCTCCTTTAGATGGTATTCTAAGTTCCTTGGGTCTCCCAGATGGTCTTCTCGTCCTCAGTGGAAGCAACTCCTCTCAGAAATCTCTGGTGGGATTTCTACGCATTTTGGATCAATTTCCAGATTTATCACACCTTTGTACATAGCAACCCAGGTCGATGTCTTATACCAGTTCCCGACAAGATGCGTTTAATTAACACCTTTCGCATCAGCAGCCAACAATGCGTGTCCACAAGGTATTTCCAACCTATCATATTCTTTTGCAATTGCACTTCTTGTCTGCGATCTGTATGACATTCCTTCCCGACAACCTCCTAAGGACTTCAACACTCCAGCTAGAAACATGACCACCATAGCTCCCTTCAATAGCTTTCCTACCCTTTGGAATCTGTTTATCAGCATCTGGAGTAACGAGACCACCATGTTTTAGTGATTTCTATCTATGAGCATTGAACAACCTTGTCATCATTGACCGAATAAATTTTAACAACTCCAATATATGCGACGACCTACCCGCTTTCAACGCGTTGTATAGAGACTCAGCAATATTGCTAGTCATGAGGTTATACAGCATTCCCCTAAAGTAAAACCTTGACCAATGAGCCAACCCGATTTTTTCTAAAAACTTTGCGCACACATGACTTTTCATTTTCACTTTATCGTAATGCTGTTTGAAATCCCCCAGCGTCCACGAATATGCTGCATTCTTCACCATCCGCACCAGGCCTTTGTTTTTGTACCTTGATGTTAGATTCCTTTCGAGGTGTATTATACAAGCTCCATGGTGTGCACATGAGAAAACAATACTCTTGGCTTTGTATATAGATGTCTGTCTATCTGATATTATAGTCAACGAAGGACTATCTGCAATTATCCTAGCTATCTTCTGAAAATAAACATGTCCAAGAATCTTTGTTCTTGCTGTCAACTACAGGAAATGCCAAAGGGAATACTTGGAAGTTAGCATCCTGACCACTAGCAGTAAGCAACACTCCTTTGTACTTACCCAATAGATGTGTCCCATCCACTACCAAAACACGACGAATATTTCTCAAACCTTATATAGATGCTCCAAACGCCAAAAATATGTACAAAAAACGTTCTTGACCATCAGCCTCTACTTCCGTTTTTATGTCAGTTACTGTCCCTGGATTCGCGAGTTTCAGAGTATGTAGATATTCTACAAAATCCAATCCTCATCTATACCAAAGACATTATCAATAGTTTTTTCCTTAGCCCTCCAACACTTTAAATATGACGCAGTGAACCTCAAATCTTTCAAAACAAGCTCCACCAAATCACCGGCCTTGGGGCAATTACCGGAATTCACATACTTTGACCTATACAAGCCTGCTATAACACTAGTTGTAGCCTTTTCAAGAATTTCTGCCTTGTTTCAATACTGCAGCTGTGCTCTAGCTCTGCTTTTCGAATCTCATAATATCCGTACACACTCTTCTCTTTAGCCATTACCCTAAAACCAAATTTCTTGTCGGAGCACTAACAACAAACTTATCTCTCAAAGTGGTCATCTGTCTGAAATGAAACTGCTTTTTAATTGCATAATATACAAGTGCTATTTGGCAGTCGCTTTTATTGGCATAAACTCTCCCTACGTACATACCCTTCTCATCATCCAAATCCAAATCTGGTATATCACCTCTCAAATACACTGTGTCATCAAAAAGATGTGGTATATCAAACTCTTCATCGTCAACTTCTTCGAGCTTCCTTTCTGTCCCTTTCACCCCATACCCATTGTTGCCATTGACACCAAAGTCCACAGTGTTATATTCATCGTCAGCTATCCACGTGGATTAAGTCCCCAAATCAAATCCTAGAGCTTCGGATTTAACGCCCTCACCTAAAACGACTTTGTGATCGAAAGCATCGTTGCTCGTGCACATAACTTCCACAGCATTTGACCTGCCAAAATCGTCTTCCAATAAAGGTTCCCAGAACTTTTTATCATAACCTCGAGGCATGGGGTGTTCGAAGTCTTCACCTTCTACCCCTAAATTGTTTTCTTCCTCACCCTCAGAATCCAAAAAAACAGAGCTTGAGGCATTACAACCATTAGTATTACCATCTTCCACACTTCTCGAACCCACGTCATCGCCTGATTTAAATTGTCCCTCCACACTACCGAAACTGGCTGAAGGATTGACCTCAGAAACAATGGGTCCTCTCTTTATTCCACTCGACCACACCTTAGCCTCAACCTTCTCCAACTCTTCCCAAAACCCATAGCCATCACCATCCAAAGGACTTGACTTAAAACCAGCTGTTAAGATTGGGTCTATAAAAATACCAGATTTCTGACCCAAACCATCCTCAACAAAGTCTTCTCCTCTCACACTCTCTTTGCTGAGAAGTAGAACTTCACAAACAGACCCATTTCCCGATTTCGTGAATAACGTTGTAAAAACGATTTCAGAGCCCCTTCCGTTGTCACCAAAACCGGTGGCGTTTTCCGACCTGTAGGGAACAGATGACTGTTCGGCATCCAGTAGCTAAGCTCCACATCCCCTGGTTTCACACAGAATTCCTTAAGGATAACACTTTCTAGCTCAGGCATTGTTACGCACTCATGGAGAGGGACAAACCTTGAAAGTTTC